>CM042025.1:5666250-6267500 GCA_023525975.1 Smallanthus sonchifolius
GAAGAAAGGAGAGCAAACAGCAGCAGCAGTGCTCGTGGAGGAAGTATGTGCCCATTAGTTCTTTTAAATTTAAATAATTCATCTTTATTTTCTAAAAGATTGGTTTTTTAAACAAATTTACATACTTAACCGTTCTAAATTAATGATGTATTTAAAAAAAATGTTAAAAATACCAATATTTTTTCAGGATTGATTGATCACCCTTGTCTGGAATATTATTTTATTTGTTTTTTGTTGACCAGTTTGCTTTAAAATGGGTCTGTTTGGGTTTAGGGTTTTATCCCTGACAGTTTATATGGGTAAAGTTAACTAATTTAAAAGAAATGGGTCATATCTCAGTATATTTTTAGCACGGTTAGTTTATTAGGAACTCTATTACATCTTTTAACCACGATCAATACCTTAATTAGTTAAAAACAATTTCAAATTTTGGGTTAAAACCGTTGGGGATAACTAACCAAGCTTAGCTTGTCTTGTCTTCCTAGAACTTTAGTTGTTTTAAAAAGTCAAAACAATTTGTTTTAAAAAATGGTTCTTCGTTAAAACAGGAGGAAGAGGTGGGAGAGGAAGAGGAAGTTATGATGCATCAAGAGGACGTTATGGTGGCGTTTCTAATGGCAGGGGTAATGGATTCCGTAACAACTAAAGTGAAAATAACCAGTTTTGAGTTTGACCATAGGTTCGGTTTTGAATCAAATGTTTGACTTTTATTATGTCATATATGCACTTTGTGAATGTTGGTTCCATCTTGATGAATTTCAAAGAACTTTTGCCCGTTTTGATCAGTCGTAACATAAAAGTTGACAAACTGTTGAAACAGCTAGGGACTGAAGTACTGAATCATGCAATCTGAAGCCACACGGTTTCTCGGTTGAACTGTTCAGTCCTAACTTGGAACCGACTGTTTTAATTTTAATTTTATACATGTAACAAGGTAACTGAGTTGAGTCAATTCACGAACCATTGGTGTTTAGAAAACCAGACTGATTGGTCCAGTGGTTGGAATTGGATGACTTGCTTGTTACTGAATCAATGACACGAGCACGGTATTAGTTATACGGTGAATCAATATTCTCAAACCCGGTGCCCCTCATTGGTGTGGTTTGCATGGGTTAGACAGTCGGTGAGTGAATCAGTTGAATTTTTTTAACTTTGCGGTCGAATCTGCTAATCACCTAGCGGGGTTGAACCAGATTTTGCAGGCCGAGTCTGACCGAACGGAGTAATGTTTAAAAAAAAACTGACTACTCATGTCGAAATGGCAAATACATAATTTTATAAAAAAACATAATATTTTAAAGATTTTGTAAAAGGAAAACAAGAAAAAAAAACTATGAAAAAACGAAACGAAACGAAACATTGAAGCAACTTTGATAGCTTGTATGTTCGTACTTCGATGACTTATATTATCACGAAAACTCGGGTTTGAATGAAATTTATATTGAAACGTATATAAAAATAAGCACGTCGTAACGATACATTTGAATTTTTTTAAAACATCATATTTTAAAGGTTATAAGAGAAAGTTAAAATATGGCTAAAATTAATTATAAATATTAAAATATTAAGAAAAAATAAATTAAAAAAACTCATAAAAAATAAATAAATGAAATGAAACCATAAAGAAATACAATAAAAAAAACAATGAAAAAGAAATAAAACAAAAGGTAAAAAAGAAAACAAAATAAATGCAATCTAAGTTAAATGGGAAATAAAAAGGGGGGAGAGAACCGGCTTCGCGGTGGGAGTCTTGCTAGAAGCGGCGTCGGTTATGAAAGGGAAGACGTCTTAAACCATTGTGGTTTGTCATCATCTTGTACTTTGTTTGCAATGCTTTTCATTCAATAAAGAAAAAAAGTTACTGTTCACATCGACCTACGGTTTTAATATATATAATGTATATGCATATCATTTTTTATAACATTTTTTGATAATAAAAAGAATTATCACGTCAAGTTCAACACGTTATAACTAGGGGGTAAAATCATGAAATAATAATTACGTTTCAATATTGTTTCATTAAAAGCACTTATCATTTTTTCCAACTATAAAACCACTTAAGTTTTAGAGAGAATTTCATATATATCCCTAGAAATTTTCTAAATATCATATATATCCCTATAAAACCACTTACGGTTGATTTTTCCAACGCTTTCAACTTAGTTGACCGTTCGGCTTTGCTTCGCGAGGTCCATCGCCAATGCCCCTCCATATTCCCGTGGGTTCAATTTCTGTATGCCCAGCCTGCTAGGCTATACGTGGGGAATGACCGCATCGGGGCATTCACGGGGGTCCAGCAGGGGGATCCCTTGGGACCTTTGCTTTTTGCCCTAGCCTTACACCCCTTAGTGCTTCAGGTGCAGGAAAACTGCAAACTCCCCTTCCATGCTTGGTACTTGGATGACGGGACGGTTATCGGGGACGCTGTTCAAGTTGCTAAAGCTCTTGACATCATCGGTTCGGAGGGTCCGGCCTTGGGGCTACGGCTTAATATTAGAAAAACTGAGGTATTTTGGCCGACATGCAACGGGGTGAAGGTCCGGCCAGGGCTTTTCCCCAGTGAGATTGGGAGACCGGAGAGAGGTGTCAAACTGCTAGGAGGGGCAGTCAGCTGTGATGCCAGTTTTATTAGTGGTCTAACGGCTAAGAGGGCAACGCGAGCTGTTGACATCATGGGACACCTTCCCTTGTTGCGGGATCCTCAAAGCGAACTCCTCTTGCTTAGATCTTGTATGGGGGTTGCAAAGTTGCTATTTGGTTTGCGAACTTGCCAACCCCCCTTTGTGGATGATGCGGTTTCATGTTTTGATAAAGGTCTTCGAGAGGCATTAGAAGACATTGTCGTATGTGGGGGCCCTTTTTTTGGTGAACTACAGTGGCGGATCGCGACCTTGCCGATGCAGCTTGGTGGGTTGGGCCTTCTGTCGGCCCGGGATGTGGCTGCCTATGCCTTTGTGGCTTCCAGGTCTCAATCTTGGGAGTTGCAGGACCACATCTTACGCAACAGTGGGGTTGCTACCACTGACCGGGATTATGCCAGCGCCTTGGATCGATTGCATGAATCTCTCCCTGATTTTGATCTCGGCGGTTTCTCTAACAAGGACACCGCCCCCAAAAAAACCACAGAAAACTTTGGCGAATGCCCTTTGTTGTCGAATCGCACAAAGTTTGGGAGAAGATTTCCATTTGTCCCCCCGCCAGAAAGCCGTCATTGAATGCTTACAGAGGCCTCACGCTCAGGATTTCTTAACTGTGATTCCTATTGAAGGTCTGGGTCAACGTATGTCAGCGGTGGAGTACCGGTCAATCCTTAAGTACCGTCTGATGATCCCCATGTTCCCGAATGATGAAACTTGCCCAGTCTGCCGTAAAGCATGCCTGGATAAATACGGGGAGCATGCGTTACACTGTAGAGAGCTGACGGGGTTTAAGTATCGCCATGACTTTGTTCGAGACGCGTTAACGGATATTCTCAGACGAGCAGGGATCTCGGCAAAGAAAGAGGCACCGGTTAATTTTCTTACGGACCCGGCGGAAGGGAGGTCCACCCTACGCCCGGCGGACGTGCTAGTTTTTGGTTGGGAGGGCGGGAAACATGCTTGTGTCGATCTCACAGGTGTATCCCCCCTTGCTGGGTTGCGGGAAACTGGGTTTGTGGCGGGACAAGCGGTTATGAAAGCAGAGTCAAAGAAGGTGGAAAAGCACGCGAAAGCTTGTGAGGATAATCAGCATGCCTTTGTCCCCCTGGCGTTTGACACGTTCGGCTCCTTGGCGCCGGAGGCGGTTCGGTTCTTGGCTAGAGTTCAGCGTGTGGTCCACAGCAACTTTACGACTCCTCAGGGGCGAGGCTTTGTTTTTAGTAGATTAGGGTTTTCCATTCAGAAAGGGATGGCGGCGCAGTTTGTTGCCCGTCTACCTGCTATCTTTATGTAATTTGCCTTGTTGTTTGGAATGAGAAATTCATTTCTTCTTTATTAAAAATATATATATATATATATATATATATATATATCCAAATCAAATTTAAAATATCATATATATCCCTCTTTAATAAATTTTCATTTAATAAAAATTTTACCCTTTTCCAATATACATTTTCTTAACCTTTCTTCATTTTTATTAGGTTCAAATAACCGTTGGTCGTTCGCCCTTTATGATACTTATATTGCTTCTCCTTGACGATCCAAAATAAATTCAAGTCATCGATGATCCAAAATCAATTGTTAAAATCACTATACTAGATTCAATCGTCCTATTGTTCTGTTCAGGCGAGTAAAAATCGCTTATGTTCGTGCGATCCAAAATTAATTATAAACATAAACACTGGAATACCATCCCTGTAAATTGATTTTTATTTTTTGATAAACACAAATACCATCGCTTCTCAATAATTTTGATATTTTCATCTATCTTGTTGCGCAAGATGAGTTTTAGTGGTAATCATCGATATTTTTCTGAACGATAGGATCATGAGGTTTTTATTGATAATTATATTGATTGACTGGTTAGATTTTATCATGTAGGTGTTCTGGTATATAGTGTACTTTGTTCCAGCTTTAGCATGATTTTAATATTCTTTTGTATGATTAAGGGTCATAGATTTTTCTATTGATCATCATAGTGATTGATTTTAATAAATTTCCATCATCTTGTTGGGTAAGTTGGTTTTGGTGTTTTTTTTTTTTTTTTTTCTTTTCTGAAAGGCAAGTTGGTTTTGGTATTGAAGTGTGCTTTGTTATGGTTTTGATGGTAATATTTGATATTTTTACTTAACGATTTTGGATCAAGATATTTGCCGATTTTTTTATTTTGTCAAATTGTTTGGAAACTAGGTGAAAATCATTGGAAAAGATTAACTAAAATCATAGTAAAAACTACTTAAAATGGACGCAAATTTCTTCAGTAAAAACAAAAAAATGTTTTTGGTAGAAAACGCAAAAAAATTGGGTAAAAAATAAGTAAACACTAAGTTAAAAGATAGGTAAATATGAAATTTTAAAATTTTGATAAAAACAAGGGTAAAATAGTCATACTATAAATTGTTTTTAATGAAATATATTAATATGGGTAAATATGATATTTTAGTTGTTTAAGAGGGATATATATATATATATGATATTTTGATTTTGGTTTACATATATATGATATTTAGTAAATTTATAGTGATATATATGAAATTGTCTCATTTTATTGTTGCTAACTTTTTTTTTTATAATTTATAATTTTTTTTCTAAAGTTTTATGGATTAAATAAAACATATATAAAACTTGGCTACTGATGTATATTTTTTTTTAAGTTGATTTAGGTGAAGTAATTATGAAATTTGATTATGTATTTTACGTTAACTTGGATGATCAAATCTTATATTCTTTAAAAACTTAAAAAAGTATAATTATAAATTCAATATAGAAAAATATAAGAGGTGAATCAACTGTTTGAGTCCGGACGTGAGATCCAAAACCCTGAAATTCTCCGACCAAAACCCTGAAATTGACCGTTCGGCGTTGCTAGGGTTTTGAACACAGCAAGAGAAAAGGGATGATTGGGAGGAGGTTTATTTCGTTTCTAAGGCGCAATCCTTCTCTTTCCAGGTATCAATTTGATGATTTATTAATGTTTAATTCCAATTCATATTAAATAATCTGAATCGAGAAATTTCTAAATTGGTGAGCGGCAGCAGCAATTCGCCCAAAGTGGCGGTGGAGGAAGCGAAGCCCAAATCATGGGGCCGGAGAATTGTTTCCGGAGGCTTGATTTGTGTCACCGGCGGCGTTGCGTTAAGCGCCCTTGATGACCTTATCATTTATCAGAGTTGTAGCAGGTAATCACTCTTCAATCTTCATTATTGACATGTACTAGTAAATGATGGTGTGAATTTATAATGAAATCTACATGAATTTTGTGTTTGGATATTCAACATCATATCAAAAGTCATCCAAATATATTGAAAGGGGTAATTCTTAGGGCCTTGTAGAACAATATTTTTGTTGTTTTGTAACCGGTAAAGCGGCTTAAGTCGGCCTTGCCCTTGGTTTAAAAAAGGGCGAGACGCTCCGAGGCGTTTAGGTACCAGAAGCCGAGGCTCGCACGTAAGTACGCAAGGCGTTGCTCTAGGTACAACTAAATAAGTTTTATTTACAACCAGAAGCTGTGCATCTCTCATCTGTTTTACATATCAACCTTATTTTTATCAAGTAAATATTTCATTATTTCTTCATCCCTTTGGTTGTTTTTACATGTTAGCCTCCTAGTCTCCTACACACCTAATTTTGACTACTTTTTGACCCGGAAGTACATGAAGCGCCACCTCAAGCCCCTAAGGCTTTTTCCAGCTTGCCTCGCGCCTCAAGCGCTTTTTTAAAACCAATGCATTGCTACATTGGTTTTTTGCATTGAAGAATATGATTTAATCAAACTTTATAAATACAGTGATTACCAGATACTTGGGTTTTGTTAGATTTGGAATTGAACCCTTTCTTTGTGTTAAACGAGATGAAGGGAACCTTGTTATTCCACTATTAGGAACAAATTAGCTTTAAATTGGATGATGCCCATCGTACAAAGAAAGGATATAGGGAGCTAGTCCTAATGAGCTTGATGATTAATTTAATGAGGTTAGTGCAGAGGTAACTGCTGTGATGCTTGCTTCACAACATAACTAATTGAATTTTCCTTTCATATCTCTATTGGGTCAAATGGGTAAATAGAAAACTTAAGCTAAAGCGGAAACGGGTCAAATGGGTTGAAAGTTTTCTTAAGTGTATTTTTTAGAATCATATTTAGCATATTAATTATTTATAAAAGAAAAACTTATAAAAGATTTTTCTTAAAATGACCTAATATTGACTTCAGAGAGTAGAAGTGTGTTCCTGTGAAAGAACATGATTGCATTAGGTTGGATTATCCTTCTAGAACTTCCAAAGTTTTGCCTTTGCATTGCATTATAAGTTTGCATGATTTCTGATTATGCATGGTCTGGGCTTTAAAAAGCGCGTCTGAGTACACGCTAGGCGACTTGAGGCGCAAGGCAGCTCTCTTCTGACTCGGTGAGGCAAAGTGCTTACAAAAGGCGTGCAAGGCACATGGAAAAGCGGCATGAGGCGCAGTCTTGAGGCGCGCTTCTTGTATGGGGGAAGGTTTTTGCATCAGGATGTTGTATATATAGATATATTTATAAATTGAACCATATAGAGCTTATTTATGTCTAAATTTTGGGTAAGTGATGTGTGATGCTAGAAACCTACGAGAAATATAAAAAAATCTATATAAAAAAACCGCTCCTCGCGTACGAAAAGCGGTGCGCTTTGCGCCTTGGTTCAGCACCCTATCGCCTCAGTGTGCCTCGCGCCTTTTAAACCCAAGTGCATGGTATTACATTTCATGTGCTTGTTTTTTACCCAGAATTTACACTTGATTAGTTTGTATTATTTTCACCGTTGTATTTGTTTGTATCATTTTTATGGTTATTTGATAGATGAGGGGTGGTTGATTTAACAATTTCTAAAAGCTATAATTTGGAAAGAAGACTTTTAAAGCTACTTAAATAAGGAATCACATTTTTGTTTATGGCTAATAATTACATAACTTCTTTTCACAAACTCAACTTTCTGTTTTTTTTTCTAAATTTTGTTCAGTAAAGCCATGGAGAAAGCCAGCAAGAACCAGGCTGTTATAAATGCAATTGGGGAGCCGATTTCTAGAGGTTCTTGGTATAATGCATCACTTGCAGTGACTCACAAAAGGCACTCTGTTTCTTGCACCTTTCCAGTTTCTAGGCCCCATGGCACTGGAATTTTTCAACTTCGGGCTGTTCGCAGTGGTGGTAAGAAATCATCATGTTATTTACTTAATTTTTATGAGTGGATTATTGTACACTCCAATGAGCTGTTAATCATATTGATCCCAGATATTTGAAAGTCCAAAATTGATTATTATTGTTGCACCCCCACCAAAGAAAAGCAATTGTAACAAATGGGAAGTCTTTCAATAGATGTGTGATATTGGTCCGTACTAACTGTTAGAGGTGGCAAAACGGGCGGGTCAGACGGGTTGGGTAACATGCCAAAATGGGTTTTAGTTAAAAGGGTGGTTGTTATGTATCAGTTAGGACTTAGGGTGACATTTTTTATATAAATAACCGGTGTCAATTATTATTGGAAAGGTTATTTTTTAATAATAATCTAATGTTTTGAACAAATGATTTAGGAGGCTTTATGCATTTAATTACCCTTGGGATGATTTTTGACCTGTTCAACCGATTTAACCTGTTTTCTTTAAGCTATTTTCTTTATTTATCTGTTTGTTCTTCTGTTAGAAATGGAACATAACCTGAATAGGCCCATTCTTAACTACACGGATTGAAATTGCCATGTACTTTCAACGTTTCTACTATTAAGTTATTTTTTTGTTACTCTATCCCCTTTCTGTTACATATTCACTTCTTTAACAAAATTGAAAATTGAACATCCCAAACCAATGGAAATAAGTTATAACATCGATTAACATCGATTGTCTTGTCTTGTCTTGAAGTTTATTGAGAGTTAGACACCTAGGTTATAAGAGTCCTAGATGACAATATGTATTTTTCTAGTATATTTTTTTACTTACACCTTAATTTCTCGTGGAAAACATATGTATGTTTTCTTCTCCAGAAAACGCGTGTTTCTGTATTAATGTGTTTAGACTGAAATGTGAAACACACACACATTTTCTCAAAATAACGTGTGTACATCTGTCTTTTAGAGTAACCCATAGGCCATAGCATGACCCGGGTTGGGTGGGGTAGGGTCAGACAGGTTCGGGTCATAACAAGTCAAGTTTTGGTATGGATTGGGTTTCTTGACCTAAAACACTTCTTCCAAATTTTAAATTTTTCATGAAATAGTTAATGTGTCAATTATGATAACAAAAATTATATCTTTTCAACAATATACTAATTTAAATAATAAAAAGATTCTGGAGATTTTGCACACTAAAATAACACCTCTAGCGACTTTCAACCACTTTCCTTTTTAGCTATTTTTTATTTTTCCCGATTGACCCGTTAGTGATAAAAACACAACCCAAATCACCTTATGTAAATTGCTTGAAATTGCCACTTCTAGTAGAAACCCAATCTGACCCAACTTTGCATCCCTACTTAGTGAAAAATGAGAATATATTTCCAATACTCTGATAATTCACATCCTTACATATGTTTTTGATGATCATGATGATGATGTGTAAATAGAAGAGAGCTGGCTATCATTTTTCCGACCACGAGACTGGGAAATCTTGATAATGTTCCTGAAAATGAAGAAAAAAATAAAACATTCAGAATCCGCTTATCGGATGACATGTCTCCACCAGCATGCCAGCCATGCATCACAGGTTGCACAGGAAGTCAAGAACCAAATGCTCCTGAAAACAAACAACCTCAAGCCACTTAAGTCATTTTTTCAACTATTTATTCAGGAGCTTTTTCAATAAAGATCTTGGTGTTAAAGTATTCAAATTAATTTTGTATAATTGATGATTCTAAAGTTATCTTCTATGTGATATTGTTCCAACACAATTTATAAACCGTGACAACAATTTTTGTTGCATCTGAATAAAGATGAAGACAAAATGACATTTCCGAATTCCAGAGTGTTTTTGTGTTCATTTCTTTGCATAACAGGAATATCTGTTTGTTAAATACAATTGTTTCTAGCATTTGTGAATTGTGATTCCGGTTTACTTTCATGTGCATTTACTTGAAAACTTAAAGACATGTTAACCAACTAACCAAGTACTTACAAAAGACGGTTTGGATCCGGACAATATGAAAATGTCTTCCGGAATCCGGATCAGTAAACCGAGGTGGTTAAAGACGTAATACTTCATAGAATAGTAACCAAGTTTTCAATCTATTATATTTTAATCACTCATACCTTCTTTGTCTAATTAAAATCACTCAAGTTTCACTTCTTCTAGTCTTACGTAATTACTATGTTAACATGTTACTTTTTTATTTTATACATATGATGAAAATGTAGATTTACTCTTTTTGTATTTCATTTTTACCATATCCATATAATAAAAAAAAGTAACATGTAACCTGGTAATTGTAAAAGATTGGAACATGTGAAACTTGGGTGACTTTAATGAGACTAAAAAGGTTTGAGTGACTAAAATGAAATACATGAAAAACTTAAGGATGTTTTTCCATACTTATTCCGTTTGGAATCGGAGAAAAGGTGCAAGGTAGCGGATCCTTTACAAGTGCGTGCTATCGGAACTCACGGGAAATGGAAATTTGGAATGATGTTTCCTCATGGTGCAAAATGTCTAGAATATGGACAACTCGGTAAGAGACATATTGAGCCTTCCAAAATCAACAACATCATCAGAAGGACTAAATGCATGCCATCATTTAAACAACGTTATAGTGCATTTGGCTGGCAAGAAATAATAAAATTTTCAAAGGGAAGAATCCGAGAAGAGAGGATATTAGAGGAAAAATAAGGGCAAAATGCCACTATTTGAGTAGAGCATATGGTCTTGCACCTTGGTTTGGTTTGGTATATGGTCTCGCACCTTGCTAATAGCGTTAGCTATGTGTGGGATTATACTGGGTACGTTTGGTTTGGTTTGGTATATGGTCTTGCACCTTGCTAGTTTTTTTAATAAAATGGTTGCCGTTCAAAAAGAAAAAGCAAAAAGTCAAGTGAAATAAAAAATATAAAGACAATTTAAACTAAATAAAATAAAAAGCAAAGTAATTTGTAAAATATGTTAAGTTTTTTTTACCCATTTGCCTTTTCTTCTTTTGTTTTTACTTCATTTTTATTTTCTAATAATTTGTAAAAAGAATGTTAAGTTGTTTTAATAAATTGTAAAGTTTCTGGATATATTTATAATAATTTGAATATTTTGAAGAATTTGAAAAGTTGTAAAAAAAACTATAAAATTTGTAAAAGAATGTACAAAAAACTGAATAGTTTATTATAAAATTTTAAAAAAATTTAATTACTTATTTTATTATATTAAATAATACGAAATTAAAAATAAACAGTTTATTATAATAAATGATTTTGCTATGAAATATAAATGTAAATAGGTGATGATAATGTGAAAATATAAAGATATTTTTTTAATAATGATGGATTGAAGAGCAAATGAGAATTTGTGAAGAATGCATTTATTACTGATGGATATGAAAGTTGACTAAGCGTGGTTTTAAACGTTAGTGACGCCCATATTGGAAATGCTAATAGCTTCATGGAAGTAGCCTAGCAAGCTGCTACTGACCAAAAATAATATGTAGATATGGATGGGATATGCTAAAAAGCCTGAAGTGTCAAGTGTCTATCATGAGTTATCACATGTACCAAGGATGATTGGTAAAAACGTCTAGTTTTTTTAGTTAAAAATTTGAACAGAATCTAGACTTCCCGTTGTAAATGTAGATGCCCCATTTTAAACATGTTGACACCTAGTTGTGAAAAATCCGGACACCTTGTTGAACGCAGCCAACTCACACACGCTTTATTTTTTTCTTAAAATTTATCATTTCTATATTCAAACTACAGATAAAAAAATACTCAATTTCATTATGTAGATTTGGTGCCTGAACCAAGGTACTTGCCTCATCTCACATGCGTCTAGACCAAGACGATCACCTCACAAGCACAAACATCGTTTTGTGTTTGTTTGAGGCGCTTAGACCTCGCCTCGCCCACCGCCTTTGACTACATAGCAATAAACTAAATAAATGAACCATTACTTGACCAAACCGAACAAGGACCAACTAAATATATGATATTGTCTATATCTAGAGTTTTATTAATCCTAATGTTAGCATAATAAGTTGTTATGGGCTCTGTTATAGGCCTTAGCTCAGACCTAGTTATCTTTCTATTTAATGTTACTTTCTTCTTCATTTGTAAGCTAATCTTCATTTTGAGTAATAGAGAGCCTCCATCTTTTCTCTGTCATGTTCATTTGTTAACATGGTATCAGAGCTAGCTCGATTCATGCTTGATTGAAGATCTTTGTTGTCGCTTCCGCTCAGTTGTTGGTTCGTTGTTGTTTGGTTTGTTCATTGTTGAAGGGTTGTTTCGCTCGTTGTCGCTTCTGCTCAGTTCGTTGACTCGTGAGATATCAAAGTTACGGATTTCGTTTTATTTGAACTGACTTGTGTATTTGGAAGAGCTTCTGGATAGATTGACAGGTTTGGACCTCGTTTCTGTCCCGTTTTTTCGAAGTTTGCGGTTTGTTTACTAAGTTTGCGGTTACCAAGTTTACGTTTACGAAAGTTTGTTCGATGTTGTTCATGTGGTTAGCCAGTTTGTTACCGCTCCTACTTCTGTTCACTGGAAAACTGTTCTTCGTATTTTGAGATATCTTCGTGGCACTCAGTTTCAAAGTCTTTTATTCCCTTCTACGTCTTCTCTGGAATTGCGTACCTATAGTGATGCTGATTGGGATAGTGATCCCAATGATCGTAAATCCACTATTAGTTTATGTATTTTCCTTGGTGATTCTCTAATCTCATGGAAAAACAAGAAACAAGACGTTGTCTCTAGGTCCTTCACTGAGGCTGAATATCGTGTCATGGCTGTGACTACATGTGAAATTGTTTGGTTACGATGGCTTCTGGCAGATATGGGGGTTGTTGTTTCCTCGCCTACCCCATTACATTGTGATAATCAAAGTGCTAAGCTGATCGCCAAGAACTCTGTATTTCATGAACGAACAAAACACATTGAGATAGATTGTCATTTTACTCGCCATCATCTTCAGCTCGGGACCATCTCACTTCCTTTTGTTCCATCAGCTTTGCAGATTGTAGATATTTTCACAAGGCATAATCGGCATCTCGGTTTCGTTTTTTGTGTGACAAACTCTCAATGTTTATTTCTATTGTATTGTGAGTTTGAGAGAGGATGCTAGCATAATAAGTTGTTATGAGCCCTGTTATTGGCCTTAGCCCAGACTCAGTTATCTTTCTATTTAATGTTGATTTATTCTTTATTTGTAAGCTAATTTTTATTTTGAATAATAGAGAGCCTCCATTTTTTCTATGTTCATTTGTTAACACCTTATTCTTGTTTTGGTCCGGAAGAGTGGTGTGAAGTGGGGCGTGCAATGATAAGAGAAAGGGGATTTTAGAGTCGTATCTGGTGGTAATTAATTATCGAGTAAGATTTTCTGGGCTTATTGTCTGCTTGGTGGGCCCCATATTAGAAAGTGCATCTTTGACCACCCAGATTCAGATTTAGTTTCTTGAACAACGTTTCCGTTATGTTGGTTTCTTTTTAGACATTATCCATTTCTTCAAGTTAGTGGTGGCTACTTTTTATTAATTTAGTTATGTATTATCTATAATAAATTGGGAAAAGATTTAGACAACTCACATTAAAAATCCTCTAAAATGTATTTTTAGGGAGAGATTTAAAAAAATGGAAAACAGACCAAGGATTGATTGTAAGAATATGAAAACACTGTCAGATTCGGATGCCGCAACTCTTATTGAACCTTTTACTTCAAACGAAATTAAGATGGCGATATGAGAATGTGGAGATGACAGAGCCCCGGGCCCGGATGGTTTCAACATCTTGAAACCCCGGACCCATGACATGACTTGTTTATAGCCAAGCCATCTTGATTACTAATTTTCATTGTTTCTGATTATTTTCTTTAGAAGTAAATATCAACTGCTACACATATCACTCCACCGGTGACACTTTATAGGTTCTTAATTACTTAACAAAAATTCGAACAATTTGCAAGTGGTTAACCGATTTAAGTTTTTATAGCTTTTGATACTTTCTATAATCATTCAAATCAAATTCTTTCATCTCTAACCTTCAAAGCTTAGGTTACTTAGCAATTTATGAGCATTTTAACATACATGATATACAATTTTTCACCGATTACTTTTTTAAGTACTTAGTTTCTTACAATGCACATTCCATTTCATCTTTAGTTTCTTACTTTTTTAAGTACTTAGTTTCTTACAATTTATGGATTTGTGTTTTTGAGGTCTGGATCGGCTAATTTCATAGTGATAGGCTATTTGGTTATTAGAGCCAAAACTTTACTGGCCTGTTACCGATTCGAGGTATGTAATACCCCAATGAACTCGTTTTTGAATTCTGAACAAAAGCCCTAAGATTTTGATTTGCAAACCGTACTCTTGAGGATCGAATTTTGATTTAAAAATCTGAGAGCGCCTAGGGTTTGTTTGGGGAAGAAGATGAACTGTAGTCTCCTGTTTAAAAACGTTTTTTCTGGTTAAATAAATCACACGATTAGCAACCGATTGGTTTAATTTCAAATTGGGATCTGCCACAGTTAGCGCACTCATGACGTAGCTCTTTCTTGGTGGGGTGTCTGGGAGGGTGAGCAACTGTAGGTTGCTTTCCTCTCCTTCGTTTCTTGGGTGGGTTGATACCTGACCTCCTACTCACCTCGAGACGGCGGACTTGTTATCACTTCTTGGTTTTGTTTGTTTCCAATGGGCTCTGCCAAGGGTAGGAGCATGGCATCCAGTGCCTCTGAAGGGGATGTTGGCTCCACCTCATCCAATGGAGTGTGGCTATGCCCCTTTAGGAATTTCCACGAGTGTAAAGACGGCAAGCCTGGGTCCTCTGGGTATAACAGATTGGTCGCGCATTTTCAGCAATTTCATTTTAAAGATGATCGTAAAGAATCCCTTCAGGATGCACTATCCAAAGATTTAGACTTGTTTTCGAATGTTGGGGAAACCCTGCGGGTTTTTGGATATTGGTTGTGTGGGAGGTGCATGAAGACACACACACTTAGTAGAGGGTGTCATCATCCAGATGGTGTTTTCACGTTCTCTAGGAAATCCGGGTCTGATGAGGATTTTGTCGTGTGGATCCCAAGGCCCCAAGATCCTGGGATGGTATTTGAGATTAGGACCCTGCAGGGAGTGATGGGAGATGTCGCTCTCCTTGAACGTGTTTTCTCCCTTCCGGTTCGAACTGTTAAGAGCATCCCCCAAGCTGTCATTTGGCATTTGCACAAGCTTTGACAGGTGCCATCCGTAAAGTAGTAGCTTCCCCTGGGACTGTTGAAAACTGGGTCAAACTCTTGCTCTTACCCCGTTGTACCCTTAAGGTGGTTAAGCCGTCTGCCAGGCAGGAGCGAAGGTCGGGTAATCGAAAGTCCTTGCAATGTGATAGTATATTGCGGGCCTTAGCTATGTGGAAGGAGGGCTCTGGTTTTGAGGTTTTGGTCAATTCCCTCCTTGCCGATAGTGGAGAAGGGGTTGTGCGTGGGGGGGGGGGGAGGCACACCGGGAGATAGCTGAGGAGGTTAGCCCCAACATCAAGCAATGTCTCAGGAAAGTGAGTGATGGTCACTTCAATGCTGCAGTTAAGGTGTTGTGTTCCAGTGGGGTTGCTCCCCGGGGGGAATCTACCATGCAAGCCCTTATCGACAAACATCCCTTCGCGCCGCCCCCGAACCTCCCTTCAATTCCTCTTTCCCAACCTGCGTTATCCGTGGATGAAGACTGCGTTCACAGGTGTGTGAAATCTTTCCCGAAAGGGACATCTTGTGGGCGTGATGGCCTCCGGGCCCAACACCTGTTGGACGCTCTTAGCGGCGAGGGGTCGGCGACTGCTTACTGCCATCACTGAAGTGGTAAACCTTTGGCTAGGGGGGTTATGTCCTAGGGTGCTCGCGGATTTTGTTGCTTCGGCCCCCTAACCCCTTTGTTGAAGCCTGATAATGGAATTCGCCCCATTGCTGTGGGGGCAATTTGGAGAAGATTGGTCTCCAAAGTAGCCATGAAGAAAGTTGGGAAAGAAGCTGTTACGTACTTGGGGGACTATCAATTTGGGGTGGGGTCCCCAATGGTGCGGCGGCGGTGCTGCACAGCGCTAATAAGTTCCTTAATTCTTTTCATTCAGATGGCTCGCTGGCCATGCTTACGGTTGATTTTTCCAACGCTTTCAACTTAGTTGACCGTTCGGTTTTGCTTCGTGAGGTCCATCGCCAATGCCCCTCCATATTCCCGTGGGTTCAATTTCTGTATGCCCAGCCTGCTAGGCTATACGTGGGGAATGACCGCATCGGGGCATTCACGGGGGTCCAGCAGGGGGATCCCTTGGGACCTTTGCTTTTTGCCCTAGCCTTACACCCCTTAGTGCTTCAGGTGCAGGAAAACTGCAAACTCCCCTTCCATGCTTGGTACTTGGATGACGGGACGGTTATCGGGGACACTGTTCAGGTTGCTAAAGCTCTTGACATCATCGGTTCGGAGGGTCCAGCCTTGGGGCTACGGCTTAATATTAGAAAAACTGAGGTATTTTGGCCGACATGCAACTGGGTGAAGGTCCGGCCAGGGCTTTTCCCCAGTGAGATTGGGAGGCCGGAGAGAGGTGTCAAACTGCTAGGAGGGGCAGTCAGCTGTGATGCCAGTTTTATTAGTGGTCTAACGGCTAAGAGGGCAACGCGAGCTGTTGACATCATGGGACACCTTCCCTTGTTGCGGGATCCTCAAAGCGAACTCCTCTTGCTTAGATCTTGTATGGGGGTTGCAAAGTTGCTATTTGGTTTGCGAACTTGCCAACCCCCCCTTTGTGGATGATGCGGTTTCATGTTTTGATAAAGGTCTTCAAGAGGCAATAGAAGACATTTTCGTATATGGGGGCCCCTTTTTTGGTGAACTCCAGTGGCGGATCGCGACCTTGCCGATGCGGCTAGGTGGGTTGGACCTTTTGTCGGCCCGTGATGTGGCTGCCTATGCCTTTGTGGCTTCCAGGTCTCAATCTTGGGAGTTGCAGGACCACATCTTACGCAACAGTGGGGTTGCTACCACTGACCCGGATTATGCCAGCGCCCTGGATCGATTGCATGAATCTCTCCCTGATTTTGATCTCGGCGGTTTCTCTAACAAGGACACCGCCCCCAAAAAACCACAGAAAACTTTGGCGAATGCCCTTTGTTGTCGAATCGCACAAAGTTTGGGAGAAGATTTCCTTTTGTCCCCTAACCAGAAAGCCGTCATTGAATGCTTACAGAGGTCTCACGCCCATGATTTCTTAACTGTTATTCCTATTGAAGGTCTGGGTCAACGTATGTCAGCGGTGGAGTACCGGTCAATCCTTAAGTACCGTCTGATGATCCCCATGTTCCCGAATGATGAAACTTGCCCAGTCTGCCGTAAAGCATGCCTGGATAAATACGGGGAGCATGCGTTACACTGTAGAGAGCTGCCGGGGTTTAAGTATCGCCATGATTTTGTTCGAGACGCGTTAATGGATATTCTCAGACGAGCAGGGATCTCGGCAAAGAAAGAGGCACCGGTTAATTTTCTTACGGACCTGGCGGAAGGGAGGTCCACCCTACGCCCGGCGGGCGTGCTAGTTTTTGGTTGGGAGGGCGGGAAACATGCTTGTGTCGATCTCATAGGTGTATCCCCCTTAGCTGGGTTGCGGGAAAATGGGTTTGTGGCGGGGCAAGCGGTTATGAAAGCAGAGTCAAAGAAGGTGGAAAAGCACGCGAAAGCTTGTGAGGATAATCAACATGCCTTTGTCCCCCTGGCGTTTGACACGTTCGGCTCCTTGGCGCCGGAGGCGGTTCGGTTCTTGGCTAGAGTTCAGCGTGTGGTCCACAGCAACTTTACGACTCCTCAGGGGCGAGGCTTTGTTTTTAGTAGATTAGGGTTTTCCATTCAGAAGGGGATGGCGGCGCAGTTTGTTGCCCGTCTACCTGCTATCCTTATGTAATTTGCCTTGATGATATATAATATATATAAGTTACAACAAAAAAAAAATATGAATATTTTCACCAAGGGCTAGTTTCGAAATCTATGTCTAAAGTCTAAGCTCGACTTGTTAATACTTTTTCAACCTCAAGCTAGACTCGTTTATTGTTTGTTAAATATTTAATTACTTTATTCAAATACACACATATATGTATGTATAATTATAGTTATAATTTTATACATATAATAAAGACTAAATTCCTATAAAATTTTGGTTTTCGTCCCTACTCTTTTTTTTTCCTACAACCCTCTGTGGTTTTCGTTTCTTACAATTTCTGTCCTTGGCAGTAACACCGTTACATTTTGCTGTTATATGAAAGGGTATAGCCGTGATTTTGCCTTAGGTACAAGCTCCTAACACATAGTAAAAGAAAACAAAAACATATAAAAATAAAAACAATAAATAAAAGTTAACCCCCACCCTCTTTCTTCCCCGTTGCCAACTACTTCACAACTTAGTGGCGTTTGAAAAAAATAGTTCTAAAACCCAAGAACGCCTAAAAGAAAGTAACGATCTTTACTCTCTTATAGGGAAAGAACTAGTAAGGATTCCAAGTCGTCAAAATTTTGCTGTAACGGGTGGTATCGAGGGAAACATAGAGATAAATGGGGCGGAGAGGTGTTGTTTGAGTGTCGAAAGGCTACCGCTTAGACATATTATGTTCGATGTTCATCTTCCCCAAACTAGGTCGCCAAAAATCCCCTCCTTCCCACAATCACCAATTAACGATCCCATATATAAACAAAGTTCATAAAAATTGAGATGCAAATGCAAGCGGGAGCAAGGGAACGAAAAATCAAGACACCAAAGGTGAGATTTGAATGATTTAGAGCGTTAGTCCGACTATTATGGTAACCCCACATGGTGCGGGAGTGGTGACATGGCCAGCGGGGGTTACCGGCAACAACGCGCTTCTTAATGTTGCGTTGCACAAAATGGAAAAGTGCGGAGGATATTCACCGCACAACATCCTCCCCCCTTCTCCCTCTTTAATATATTAAAAAAATAAAAAAGGGGGTAAAAGATGAAGATGACCTTAACACATAGTCTTATAGGGCGGAGTTAATGGAGTCGTAGTGGTGGGGACAAAGGAGTGGGGTTTTTCTGAGTAACTACATAAATAGTCCCCAACTATTGTTTTTTTATTTTTTCACATTTTCAAAAGAATATACACCTTCTGCATTAAAGGCTTGTACTTAAGGTAAAATGACGTTTATATCATTCCATTTAACAACATATATGTAACGCTGTTAGTCTCATCGACTGAAATAGAATCCAGAGAAGGTTGTAGGAAAATAAGTGCATGGACGAAAACCAATATTTTGGACAGACCATGTGAACGAAAACAATAATTTATACTATAATAAAATATATATTATTTATTTATTTTTATCATAATTTTCTACTTACGTTACATCCCAAATTTTATTGAAAATCTATATTTATATAAATTGGTAAAGTATTAAGTAACGTTAACACTTCTATTTATATAAATTAAAATGAAAGGAATATTGTGTATACTATAACATGAGGTAGTAATAAACGCCTTGAAATTTTTATGTGATTAAAATGATTAGGATTCAAATGCTTTTAAATAATTTAAGGTTTTAGTCACAAATAAATATATGCTGGTAGTTTAAGGAACTATTGGTGTGAGTAATGAAATTAAAAGAAACACGTGGCAAAATTTGAGAAGGCCATATTTATTAGAAAATCACCCAAATGTGTTTGTGTGTCGTGAGTGAGGAAGAAGCAAGAATAAGACATTTTGAGACTGGATTTAGAAGAATAATCACAAAATTGCCAAAATCTATTTCTAGTATATAAGGTGTTATAGTTTATTAATCAATTATATATATATATATATATATATTTGAAATTAATAACTATTATATTTATATAAAATAATAGGCTCGTTTAGTTTCACGAGTTTAGTCACGCTTGGTATGTGAAGCCAGCGGTGGAGGGCTTAAGGGTTGCCGACGAGATCGGCCGCACTCCATGAAATTGTTTTTTTAGTATATATGATTTAATTCCGAGTGACCCCCGGAAATTTTGATACCGACACCCATGAAATTTTGACACCGACCCACAAGAAAAAATAATTTAAGATTTAACCCAAATATAAAGTTATTATAAACTACAAAAACAATTAAACTCAATAATCAACAAAACCCAATAGACAATTTAACCCATTACCCAATGAAAAAGTTAAGCTCATTACCTAATAATTAATAAAATAAAAAATTAAGCCCATAAGTTAACCCTTTCAATTTTGGTCGGTAACTAGAATTTACAAACAACGATTAAAGAAAAACGAAGGGACGATTATCGATTGGAGTATTGTGGTACTAGACGAACTATGAGTCGTACATGGACGATTTCAGCATTACATGGATGTTTTCAGGGTCGAGTAAACTCGATTAACACCCTCACGTGAACTACGAGTCTGAAGGATCGATACTCAATTACAGCCTTACAGGGACGATTTCAGGCACCTACATGGATGATTTCAGGCACCGCCTTAGCAGATGGCTTGTTAATTTGGATAGAATTATAAAAATCAAATATTCTAATTTACTACTATTTGTTTTTTTATAAATGCTTTTCTGAAATAAAGTACGTGAAGTCTGATTTGTGTACTCGAATTAGTGATGATAATTTGAGCGATAGTTATATTTGTTTTATTGAAAATAGTTGCTTAGGAAAGTTCTATAGACGATGTAATGGCTCGGTTTCAAAAAATGAAAACCCATAGAGAGCAGCTATAGAGATATTGTATTTCTATTACACATTTCTAATGATGATTGACGTACTTTTATCGTTTATTTGAATTTTGATTTGGTTTATCGTTTTATTATGTGACCCGACCCGAACTGAAAAAACATTAATATTTAGCTATAGAAAATCAACCCCAAAAATCTCTGACTTCATGAAAAAAATTTCTCGATCCGCAACCGGAAGCCAGAAGTCAGCTTGTTTAAGCGCGCTCAATTCAAGCTTTTATCTCGATATTTCATGAGCTGATCCTCTTGTTTATACCCCAAATTTCCATCAAAATAGCTTTTGAGATATTGGTTACTAATCAACATCGTATTTTTAACTACACGTGTTCAATTCTTTCACCCTTTATTAGCCTTCAAGCATTAGATTACGACTAAATTTTCAATTACACAAGGTAAGTTTGAGCCATGACTTTAGGCCCGAGTTAGCCACTCAAGTAAATCACTCAAGGGCAGTCAAGCTAGATTAAGGTTGACCCTATTCTTAAACCAAAGAAAAGTGCTAGAACAAGGAAACAACATTACAAACTAAGATCAAACATACACCACATGTTACAATCTAAAAGATTAAGGTTCACCCAATTCTTAAACCAAAGAAAAGTGCTCGTCTTATGAAGTTTGTATATTGTCTCCAAAGGGACATCCTGGTGGTAAAATGGTGTACTTCCCAATTAAATCGTGGTGAGTTAAAATCCTACATAGTGCAGTTGTGGTGATTTTAGGAGTAGAGTATGTCTAGAGTAAAGAGTGTGTATTCGCGGATAAAAAAAATGAAGTTTTTATTCACTTGTTTTCACATTGATTTTGAAAAATCAAACAAACTCATGTGTGTTCAAGTCCAAATAAAGTTTTCAATCCTAACGTTTTCATGTTTAAGAGCAAACAAATTTGAGTAGGTTATAGTCATGGTTGTAAAAATCGTGATTAGTCGTCGACTAATAGCATCGAGGATCCACCGTGGAATTTTCAACTAATCGGACCAAAAATCGGTAGTCGGTCAACGACGGTCCTAATTGGCCAAAAATCGGTGGCAACCCAGCGATTCCGGCCAAACCCTGTAAATTCCAACAAGACCTTGTAAATTCCGGCGATTCCGGTCGTGAATGAGTTGATGAAGGGTTAAAACTTGTCTACTTCAAAGAATTACATATAAAAATATGTATATGTATATATATAAGTTTGAAAATTATATATAAAAATTTCAATCCAATTAATCGTTATTTAATACATTACCGTCCGACTAGTATCTAGTGATTTTTACAACGCTTGTTATAATTATATTCTAAGTTTTTCATTCATCACAAAATCTCATGCCCACAACCCACCCAAATGTAACTTCACTAGGAATCCTCATTATAATATTTTCTTTTGTCAAAAGCTATAATCATTTTGAAAAATAATAATAATAATAATAATGAATTTTAGTTGATTCGATAACCTTCTAAAAATTATCATTATACATAATAACAACGTATTATTAATCAATTAAAAATTAGAGTAATACATTTTATACATATTAATGCAAAATATTTTAGTTGACGTCGGTTTTTAATGATTTATATTCATTATTTTATATAAAATACTACATTTTTATGTTTTTGGCTACTATTAAACAAGTTTTACATATTTATAATTGTAATATTATATTCATAATTTATATATATTTTAATTGTAATACACACACAAGTTTAACGAGCTTGATTAATAAAACCAAGGTTTAAAATATATTATTAATTTATATAAAAAGTTATATTGAATATATTCTTATCTTTTGTAAATAATATTTTAAAGTTTTTGTACGTATTCATTTTTTTTAATGAGAAAGTATAAAAATGAATTATGAAGTCGTAGACATAGAGCCCTGAGGAGACTTTATTGGACCCCACGTCTTGTCGTTTGGATTCTTTTGTCATTCTCTTCTCCTCAATTTATCGTCAATTTCTTTTCCTCCACGATATTTTGCTCACTAAACTTTATTGCTTTTATTTCTACTTTCTCCCTTTAGATTGAAGAAATGTCACAATCACCCCTAAAACCTATCTAATTTTATTCTTTTACACTTAAGTTATGTGGGACTAGCTCTCCTTTTTATTTGTCTTTTAAAGACATTGATTTCGTATGCTTATAAATTATTATAAAATAGTTATTTTAATTGAAAAGAATAACGATTACAATAAAGTGGCAGGTAAACGGGCAACAAGTTGTGCTGCAACCCCCTTTTGAATAGCAAAACCGATCCTACTAAAAACAAAGCTTTGGGTCTTAGGGGCCGAAATATTACTATGCATGACTCGTTGAACCCTGTTTAGGAATTCCACTGCCTCCGGTGCTAGGAACCCAAAAGTATCAAAAGCAAAAGGGATAAACACGTGTTGGTTCTCTAAACAAGCTTTCTCGTGTTTAACAACTTTGCATGATTTTGCCTTTAAAGCAGCATGGCCCGCCACAACCCCATTGTCTCTGAGCCTCACAAGAGGGGACATTCATGTAAGGTCCACACAAACGTGTTTCCCCCTACCCAACCAAACACAAGAATATCAGCCGGCCGTAGAGTAGACCTCCCTTCAAGCGGATCTGTCAGAAAGTTCACGGGGGCCTCTTTTTTAGCAGAAATTCCTGCCCGTTTGAGAACATCACAAAGAACATCCCTAACCAAATCATGCCTGTATTTAAACCCGGGTAACTCTTTGCAATGGACCGCATGCTCGCCAAAAGAATCCAAACAAGCCTTGCGGCAAACTAGGCATGGTTCTCATCACTCGGAAACAAGGGGATCATTAACCGATACTTGAGGATAGCCCGGTACTTCACAGCCGACATATGCTGGCCCAATCCTTCAATGGGGATAACTGTTAGAAAATCTTGAGCCCGAGGAGCCTGGAGACATTCAAACACCGCTTTTTGACGAGGTGATAAATCAAACTTTACTCCCAAATTCTGGACGATTCTGCTAAATAAGGCACTCGCCAAATTATTGATGAAAAAAATATAATATTATCAAAGATAATTGCTTGTATGAATATAAGGAAAATGTTTCTATTTGTGTCGCGACCCTGGATGTAAAACTGATAGTGATGATTTACAGATGTGTTGATGTTGATCTAAAGGAAACATCAGGGTGTTTGCCAACTCTACCAAATATCATGGCGCGTATGTCCTAACCTTTTTATCTTTTTAGTTTAAACAAAATTGTTTTGATCTTTAATTTAGAAGTTTGAATCATGAATTTCTCATTTAAAGTCAAGAAATTTGATGTCTTTGTAAAATAAGCGTACATCAATCACCCTCCACTTTGCATGCTTAGAATAATTATGGTTTTAAAATTTAATTGATTTACTATAGATTTTTTGAAACGTGTAAACATGAATTTAAATATTTGCTCATATAAAATCAAAAAATGTTTTTCTCTTACATATTTCTCTCTATTAAACTTCTAAATTACATATATCCCCAATTCCTAACTTTAATTACATATTTCCTCAATTAACTTAAAATTATCAAATTACCCCTCACAAAATGCCCCTAACTCATAAATCTACTAACCAAACAACCAAAATAGATGTCATTCTTATTCAATGAACCCTAAACTTAAAACTTAAACACACCACGTATTGTGTAAAGAATACGAGGTGGGGGCTAAAACATAAGAAGGAAAATAAATAATCTCTAACAAAGGGAGAGTAACACAAAATCAATAAAGAAGATGAGAAGAAAAAAAATATTTAAGTTATATGTAAAGAATACGAGGTGGGGGCTAAAACATAAAAAAATATTTTTTAAAAGAAATGTAGATTAATATTTACTGATAAAAACTAATACATTAAAGTTTTTTTTTATAGGAAGGGGATATATGTAAATAGTAATTTAATTGGTTCATTAAGGGTAAAATGATAACAAAATAAGTTATTTTAAATTAATTGGATAAATATGTAATATATAGGTTTTAGGAAGGGGAAATATGTAATTAAATTTTAGGGTTGGGTAAATATGTAATAAAGAAACTTAGAAAGGGGATATATGTAAATGTTTAATAAAAATATATTTTTTGGTATATTTATCCTTTAATGTCTATGTGATATGTTTTTTTACTTTCATAACTATGAAATAGTAAAATTGTTTCAAGTATCTACTTTATGTTCACGTATTATTAAAAATGTCTTAAAATGTATAAATTTGACTATTTCTTTTACTTTTTCTTATTTATATATGAATTTTTTTATCACATGTCTACTTTTTTTTCTTAAAATGAGTATCCAGGTGATTTATGATTAAAAAACATTTGTCCAATGGTATCAATTTGTGTTAAATTGGTGTACCTCCCCCAGAATTCGAGAGTTCAAGTCTCACGATGGACGTTAGTGTGGTGTTAGAATTTTTTTTGAACGACAACACCTAGGTATTCTAGGATAATTGGGTTTTCCAGGGGCAACACCTAGAACATCCAGGGCAGCCCACCTCAGGAGGAACTCCCAACTAGGTAAACCTTCTGACCTGGCCACAGACCTTTTTTTTGCTGTGGCCCGAATTTGGACCGGCGACCTTCCATTTGGAAGTCACCGGGGTACCGCCAGGACAAAGCCTCTTTGATGGTGTTAGAATTATGAGTAGATTAAGTTGATGTTAAAATGAAAAGTTATGATTATACGTGTATATATAAAGATATCCAAATTATATTTTATATATATAATTTATCCTACCCAAAAGATAGTAATTTTCCTTGATTTTCTCTAACAAAATCTTGAAGTCCCTTTAACTTGGTATTTACCCAAAAAAGTGATTTTAGATTCGTGTTTTCTTTTTCTTTCTTCATCTGTGCATAGGATTCTATACTTTTAACCTAAACAACAATTCAATACAAAACCACTAACAAAAATTAAAAAAATAAAATAAAAACAGAGAAACTTTTGCTTTTAGGAAAGCAACTTTCACAGAAAGAAATATAAGCAGCAAACCAAAACAAAAGTCAGCTGTATTGTGTTGTACTCAAATCACATTCACCGTGCATAAACACTTGTACTTTTCATGAGATAGGAAACGGACATAATCATGGGTAGTCTAGAACTTCTTTTTATTGGTGGGGGCAGAGTGTTTGATACAAATGGAAAGACAGAAATATGTTGGTGTGGGGACAAAGTTAGGAGAAATCGATGATGAATTGTGAGAACCAGAAAGCCGACATGTGGGTCCCACCTTCCACCACCACCCCCCCTCACCCTCACCCCCACCCCAACCTCAAATGTTTTCTTTACAGTATTGACACTCCGGTCATTATAATTATTTGAGTGAGTTTTATATATTTTATGAAGTGGTTTAAAGTGGTTGTGAGTGGAGTAGAGAGAAAAGATATAAGGTTTGTTTAAATATAAGGATAAAAGTAGTGGTTTTTAGTATAATTATAATGATAAGGATAAGGAGAAAAAAAAATAGAGATAAAATGTAGAAAAAGTAGTGTTTTTTAGTGTAATTATAAGCATAAGGATATTAAATATAGAGAACGGGCTGTGAATGCTCTTAGAGCATTCACATACTATGTGAGTGAGTTTTGTATATTTTAAGGAGTGGTTTAAAGTCGTTGTGAGTGAAGGAGAGAGAAAAGATATAAGGTTTTTGTAAATATAAGGATAAAAGTAGTGGTTTTAGTATAATTATAACGATAAGGATAAGGATAAGAAGAAAGAAAAATAGAGATAAAATATAAAAAAATAATATTTTTTACTATAATTATATACGAAATATAATAACCTTGCTGAAATGCTCTTATGCACCAAACTCAAATCCCCTGTTTTCTCTCTTTCTCCCAGCAAAGTTTTAATCTTTCTTTGTAAAAATTCAATCTTTTTTCAAAATGGATGTTACCCTTGGGTTGTTAGATCATATTCCGGCAGGTGGTGATGGTGGTGGTGGAGTGGAGTCTGGTGGGTCAACCACTGCTAGGTCAATTTTGACTGGATCAAAAGAAGATAACAAGAACTCCATGGTTATGTCTAGTGAGGTTACTTCATCATACCCTGTTGTTGGTGAGAATTTGGATGATCTGGAATTGGGACTTGGGTTGAGTATTGGTGGTGGTGGTGGTGGTTTGAGGTCAAAGGTGGTGGCAGGTGGTGGTTGGAGTCAATATGCTAGAATCTTGACTGCAAAAGATTTCCCTACTTCTTTGGTTTCTAAACCTAATTCTTGTTCTTCATCTTCTTCTGTTAATATCCCAAATTCATCCACTTCTGGTACCAAAAGAGCTGCCACTGATTCTGTTTCTCCTCCTAATGGTACCAGGTATACAATTTTTATTTTTCAACTATTTTTCTGTTTTTTCTGTTTTTTCCAATATTTTTTCTGAGAACCCACAAAAACCCTTTTATAGTTTCTAGCATGCTAGTGTTCTTGATTTTTTATACATTTTTAGAGATTTTTTTGGTTAATTTATTGGTTTATGGATATTAGATGCTTGAATTTGTGTTAAACATTTAAAGTGCAGGAACTTACCATATTCTTTAGACCATACCATTTATTGTTATCCACAAATATTTAATTAATTAGGGTTCTTATCCTTAATTCTGATTCCCCTTTGTGAATAACAGAATAAGAACCAAACATGCATTTTTGGGTTCTTTTCTTTGTTCTGTTCAACTTGATCTTGTATGTTCTGTAGAACCCTAATTTAGTGTGTGTGTGAATCTTGAAGAAATCATGAATCATCCTTTCTTTAGGGGGTGTTTGGAGAAGATAGTAAATGTAACAATACCAACTATTATTGAATTATCTGATTTGGTTATGCAAGTTAAATAATCATAATGAAAGCACATATCCAAACACCCACTTACTGTCCATTAATTAATCTTGAAAAATCATATTTATTAATTGAACCTTTTTTCTTTTTGCAAACTTCATGATGAAAGATTGAACCTTTATATGACTGCAATTGATATGTTATTTGATCACTAATTTTGGGTTTATTTTAATATCTAATGAAACTAATTAAAGTTTTTTTAATTTGTGTGATTAAAGTGTTGTTGGATGGCCTCCTGTAAGTAAAGCTCACCGGATGCCTAGTTTGGCTAACCAAATCAAGTCACCAACCGAAAACTTTATCTCAAAACCTGAACAAAACAAAAGCAAGAACAGAACAGTTGGAATCAAGGATTACTCTGATGAAAGAAATGGGATTTCCAACAAGAAATATCGGTCAGTAAAAGTCAACATGGATGGAACTCTGATTGGAAGAAAAGTTGATCTCAATGCTCACACATCCTATGAGATGTTGGCTCAAACCTTACAAGAAATGTTCTTTAGTAGATGTAAGTTGGTCTTTTAATTTTAGTTTCACTTGACAAGCTTCAAAACTTAGAGGCGGGACAGGTTGATAACGGGGCAAATGGATTTAGGTTGAAACAAGTAATTTTTCAATGCAGGTCGAAACGGGTTGGGACAGGGTGACCCATAAACACTCATGCCCACATTTTTATAACTTTTTTTAATTAGATAATGCATAAATTTTATTAAGAAAAAGAGTAGACAATTACAATACTAAATGTTAGGATAAAGTGATTTAGGAGGTTGTATGTATTAAAAATACATTTTTTGCGGCTTCTCAACATATTTGACCCTTTTTGTTTTAGCTATGCCTTTTCATTTGGCCCATTTTGGATAATACATAACCTAAATCGACCCATTCATAAGTAAATGCTTTGAATTGGCAACTCACCAAAACTAGTTGTCGTTTAAGATGATTATAAGGGATTTTCCAAAAGTTTGTTTCTTGATCTTGAATCTTGACTTAACTCGATAACAAATTTTGATTTTTCAAACTTTGATTTGGTTAGTGAATTGATAAAAATATTTTTTGTTCATATGTGTTTAGGGTCAAGCACAGAAGCAATTAAACCTTCAAGATTATTGGATGAAACATCTGAATTCGTGCTCACTTATGAAGATAAAGATGGAGATTGTATGCTTGTTGGAGATGTTCCCTGGCAGTATGATTTCTTAACTTCCATATCTTTAAACTTTGACCATCAAATCGATTTTGTTTGACCAAATTTGACATCTACTCCACTTATCCGATTTCAGGATGTTTCTTAGCTCCTCCGTCAAGAGGCTTAGGATCATGAAAAATTCCGATTGCACCGAGCTTGGTGAGTAAACTACTTATGTTATACTAGAGGACACAAGATGGGCAGGTCAGACGGTTCGGGTATCATGTCAAAAATAGTCATTTGTTCTATGGGTCAAAAGGGTCCAACTTTCGACCCGTTTGACTCTCGTCTATTTAGCCTAAAAATCTTTTTACCCATTTGATCCGTTAGAAATAAAAGTTAAAACTTAACCTGAATCGACTTATATCATCTGAAACCCAACTAACTTCTTGATGTGGTCACATCTCAGGACCAAGATTTCAAGAAAACAATGAGAGACACAGAACTGATTCTGTCTAAAAATACATATAAACTTCATTTTCTGGTTGGATGAACTCGAGAGCCAAGTTCTTGTTGGTTGATGGGTAAAGAAGAGAGTAACGGTTTGATTGTGGGTTTGTATAAATCCTACATTTTTCATCACACCAGGGTTTAGGGTGAGACCCGGTTTTGTTTGGAAGCTTTGTATAAGCAAGCATCAAGTTTTTGGTGCAAGAACATTATTAAGCATACACAATGCACATGTCACTGATATATTGAGTTCTATGATATTGTAATTATGGAATTTACTATGCAATGAATTAGGGTTTTTGAGATTTTTGGGTAGTTTTGGTTGGATTGTTCATAGTTCAGGTTTATTGTATATTGGTGTTTTGGCTCCTTTAATCTTGATCAAAACATGTTCCAAGTACCTTTTACGACGAAGCCCCATACGTTGCCTTGTGCGGGTCCGTCCGTGGCTGAAAAGTGAAGCCAAGTTTGCGGTGACGGACGACTTCGACGCTCGTGTGTGGCCCCCTTTTAATTTAATATTTTTTGTTTTTCCTTTCTTTTAATAAAAACTTGATAAACTTTGTATATTTTATAAATATATAACCTTATTAAACTTCTATAAAATAATTTTATTAATTTATAACGGTAAATTATAAGTTTATGTCAAAGGGCTTGTAGCATACCAGTATCAAGATGTGTAGTAGGTGTTCCTCCCCAAATGGTTAAAAATTCTAGTTTCATGGTGAACGTTAGTGTAGATTTAGGATTATGTTTAGAGCCTTAGAGGGTAAGGGTACGTGACTTACCCGTTCAAAAAAAAAGCTATAACTTATATTTAAATGTCTTAATAAAATTTAAGAATTTGTATATATTTACATATAAAATTGTATAAGTTTATGCATATTAATTTGTAACAATATAAAAAACAAAATAGTTTATTACAATAAATAATTTGATTATGAAAAAAATATAAAAGGGTTAGGCTAAACATGCCCATCCTTACTTGTCATACCCCCTCCTCGGAAAATATCACATTTGTCAATTTTTCTTTTTTTCTTTCTTTGTTTTTTTTTTCTATTTTGTTTTTTGTTGCCTTTTTTTTTGTCTTACATAGATTAATAATATTATTTATAGAAAACCTTTTTGAAAATAAATAATCATTTTTATTTATTAAAAATGAGAAAAAAATGTTTTAAAAAACGTTCATAAATCCTTTCAACAATAAAACGTTTATAAAATATTAAAAAAAACCTCCCTAAAAAATCTAAAAACCATATTAAAAAAAGAAGATACAATAAAAAAACAGTTTTTATAAAAAAAATGTTTTTTTAAGAAAAAAACTGGATTTTTTTATTAAACTCGTTAATAAAAAAATATTAATAATATCATTATTAATATTAATAATAATAAAAAATTCAAAGACAACAAAAAGATGAAATAGATAAAAAATAAACTTTAAAGTTTTTGAATTAAATTATTAAGGGGTGATATGTTAAATAGAAATATTAAAGGAAAACAAAGATTGATTTAAAAGTTTAGGAAAGGGGTACAACAAGTAAAAACAGAGGGGTATGTTTAGTAGCACCCAATATAAAAATGTGGCGATAATGTGAGAAAGGTAACGATTAATGAAAAAGAATGGATTGATTGCCTGACAAAATATTGGATGAAGTGATCTTGGATGTGTTAATATGACACATCTTTGAGTAAAGAATGATGACAAAGAAACACTAAAAACCACAAGGTAATGGAAATAAAATGCACAAGAAAGAAAAGTATACCAGAAATGTTGAAGATCAACATATATGCAATCAAAAACCTGTAAAAAGGTAAGAGAAGCAGAAACACCAAACAAACATGTTAATAAAAATGGATTCATTGCACATTGCATAGAACAATATTTATACAATTCAGAATCAAATTACAAATTACAATCCAAAAATTCATCCCACCATTGTTAAAATTACATTCAAATCTTCAAACCCCAAACCCCCAAAACCAAAACCGTAAAAACTAACCCAAGAGTACAACAAGGGCGGCGGCCCTCTTAAAATAATCAAGGCTCAAGCCTAAGCCATTACTAATAATCTGGCTATAAACCCTATAAATTACCACTCACTGTTACTCTCAATTAGAAAAATATACACTTATTTCTTTATATGTATTTCTTTATTTTATTTTTTTTGTTTGGGGATCTCATTGAACACCCAAAATGAAAGCATGAATCTCAGCCCAACTAGAAACTGTGTAAAGGGTACCAGAAACACCCTTCCAACAAGGAGAACCGCCTTCGATTAACTCTCTTTGTTTTTTCACTAAACCAGAAAATAATGGGACAAATGAAAAACCAAACAAACCTCCAAGTTTTTTTATATTAGCACTTGGAGATATAACGATCCCGATATCTGCTTTCAAAAGGCAAAGCAAATCTTCAACAGAACCACCAATGTAAACTGATAAGTTTGGGCCATTGTTGTTGGAGTTCTTGCAGATACGGTTGAAAGTTCGAAGCTTTTCAATGGGAGATTGAACTTTTTTCAAGATTTCACCAGTTGATATAGATTCAGTGAAGAGTAACTCGTTTGAATGGACATTGGGAAATCTTGAATCTCCTGTTTAATCAAATAGAATTAACCAATTATTGAATAAAGAGTACACAATGTCATGGATCTAAGTTCCTACCAATATCACTAGAAGTGGTGAAATGGGTGGAATGGTAACATGTCGAAATGATTAATTTATCATACGATTGAAAGTGGCTCAAAGTCTAATTTTAATGCCCACAAACTTCCTAAATCTGTATCATCTAAAGACTTGGATTTTATTATTTCAAGAATCCTGTTTTTGTAATGATAAGTAACATAAGTAAACAAAAAAAAAACTTAAAAATGGACCAAAAAGCGTTGTGGGTTAACCTGATCCGAGATGTTTTGACACGTAGAAAAATAACCCGTTGCGATCTGAATCCCCAATCTTGTCACCTCTGCTTTTTAATAGTGATTTTTTTTTCCTGAATAAAGCTATTTACTAGTCTGTGAGCAATAGAATAAACTTACAAAACCGTTTGACCCTTTTCATTTATAGCTAAATTCTTAAATTTACCTATTTGAATACACTTTGGTTAACTTTCAACCTACTCGACCCATCTTACAACCTGTTCCATTTTCAGCCAAGTTTTTAAAGTTTACCCATTTGATCTGTCCGGCATTAAAAATAGCCCAATTCAATCGATTTTTAGCTAAACAAGTCAAAACCACCACCTCTAATGAGAACCATATGACGCATATATAACTTTTCAGAATAAAATATAAAAGAAAACACACACCTGAATGGAAGGCAGACCTAATGATATCTCCAGACCAACAGTATGAAAGTATATGAGCATCAATTGCAACATTTTCTTGTTTTTCAATTTCTGTAAAGAATTCTAGACAACCATCTTGAAAAACCAAGTGTTCAGCAGCCCATTTGATGTCATCCATATGCAATCCTTTCAATACACCAGAGTTCTCCACTCTTAAATTTCCTGCCTTCTCAAGATCTGATAACTGCCTGAGTGCTTTACACAGGCTTTCAAAGTCGAATTTTGTGGCTGCCCAATAAAAAATAAACAAAATTTAGGTTACATGATAATATTATTTAAAATACCAAAGTAAAAGTAGAACATACTTTGTAAATATTATTTAAAATACATGATAATATGCAACTGTAAACTTTAACTGTAGATAATCAGAGGTAGATGATCAGTTGTAATAAGACATGTTGTAGGAGACGATTCTTAAGTGTTTGACAAATTCAGATTATTTAAGCACATAAAAGACCAAAAGAATCATTCTTGTTAAAAAAAATGGGAATTCAAATCTTCGTAATTAGGTTATTACTAAATAGAACGGATGATCAGGTAATTTTAATTCACAATTTAAAAATCAGTTTTGACTTTTGTGGATAACCAGTTCATAATCACCAATTATAGAGTCAGTTTTGTGGGAAAAAAATATACCTTTTTCGCTAAGCATGATGTTGTCAATACACTGTTCATATTCTTCAACATACTGACCATGGAGACCACTCCAAATATCCCGAAGATTATCCAACGAAGTTCCATCACCACCGGATTCATATCCATTCGACTTTACGGTTTTTGATGATTTAATAATTGCCACATCAGCAAGAAGTGCACCTGAATCAACAGCACTGCATGTCATGTCAAAACCACTACATATCAAAACATTGTGTTCATCGTTTCCATGAGCTCGATACAAGGGAACAACAGTGTTTTGCATGATTGGTTGAGCCCAGAAAAAATCTACTTGAAGCTTCATTGCTTTGTGATAGATTGTTTCTACAAATTGAAGCTCTTCACCCGTCAAAGATACAGTCAACTTATCTAAAAGTTCTTCAATTTGGGATGCAGAATCCTTAAATTGGAGGAAATATTACATAAGATACGGGCTGTCTTGATTGATAAACAATAGAGGATTAGAGGTGGCCTTTCGACCCATTTTAAGAATGGGTTGAATACTTGAATAGGGTTGTGTATTATTTACACAGGTCAAATAAATAAACAGCTTAAAAGGGAGCTGATCAAATGGGTCGAACATGTTGAAAGGCACCTAAATCTGCTTTTAGTTCATACAACTTGGTAATTCAGCTTTTTCAATTATTTGGGCAAGTGTTATGACAATATAATTTTGTAACTACAATAATCTCATTAATTATTCCAACAAAATTTTGAAAAATGGAAAAAGTGTTCAATTTGGGTTGTGTTTTATCTTAAACGGGGCAAAAAAAGTTAACTAAAAGTCAAATGGGTTGAATATGTTGAAAGATGCCCAAAGTCTATTTTTAACCAAATTCCTTTTTATTTAAATATTTCGACTACTGTTGTGGCAATATAGCTCTTTTAATCATAATTATACATACAAAAAAATGGAAAAAAAAAGTGTTTACGGGTCAACCCAATCCTACCCATACCAAAAATTCGAGCGTTTTAACCTGTACTTATTTTGATCTGTTACCCAACCCGCCGGACCCACCCATCTAGCCACCTCTAATCAACAATTCTTAGCAAGTACCATGAATAATCAATCAAACAAACCTCGTATTTTTGAGAAGCAAGACTATCAATCCACTTTTTGTACAAATGAATGTTTTCATCAGGTTCAAGAACTGCTTGTATCTCCTTACTTAGAAATGACTTAATCCTCATGGATGGTGCCATGGCAGCAAGTGCATATGCAGAAAGCTTAGTTTTCTCAAACGGGGTTGCAAATTTCCCAGGAAATTTCTCTCTTACCGATTTCCCCGAGGCTGTTGCCAGCAAGAAATCCGTGTATTTGATCATTGCACGATCTGATATGTTCCCTGCTGGAAGTTCAAATCCCCATTCCTAAAGAATTAATCACTTATCAAACTCACAATTTTTATCTAAAACTCAAATTAGATGCAAATTAATACTACAACATCTATTTGTAATTCAGAAAATACAGTCTTATCAGTACACCAGCCCCATCTTATTGGCACACCAGCCTTGATACGGGCCGTATGGATGTCTCGACGTGACTAATATGACAGTCAGGAACGATGTCGGCTTGACTAAGCATGATACGTCCCGTATGATGTGACTGGCGCAGTGGTGTCTGATTAGGGGTGGTGTACCGATATCAGATGCCTTTGAAAAAGGAAATTTAGTAGCCTACTTGGACGATTGATCGAAACATTGTCATCTTCTTCAACACCCGTTTTCTAATCTTTCGAATCACAGACCTATCATCATCATCATCTGAGAATTCTTCTGCCATCTCATACCTAAAATTCCCAAATTTCAAAGCAATTAGATACACACATAAACAACTTATATACATGAATCAACTACCAACTTACGCCTCGGCTGAAGCTTGCAGAAACCGAACATCCTGAAAGATGCAATGAAGGAAAGAACCAGAATCCAATTTCCCAGATGCTAATGATAATATGTACGGAGTATAAATTGCAAATATCGATTCGTTTGTTGATTTCTTCCATAAACTTTCAGCGATTCCTCCTTCGTCACTAATTGCTAAACCCCCCATTTTGAAGATTAACAGAACCAAAGAAATTAGGGCAAAAAACTTGATTACTCAAAATTGATGATTTAGATAAGATCCCACTCAATTCCCATAAATACAACTGAATTATTGGGGACAAGTTACATTCAAATTCAACGCTCTCGATTAAATTGGATTGCGAACGGTTGATTTTTTCACAACTTAAAATCTCTAACCCTAAACCCTCAATTTCAAAGGTTGAAATTAGAAAGATTAGTTAACACCTCCCTTGAATACAAATGGATAAATTGACGCAATATGTATTGAATTTCAACCCCGTGAATTTAATTGATGGCTTGCAAACCACGATCGGTTGAATTTTTCATAGAAATATCATGACTTGCATTTATAATTTGGGGGTAAATTGATTGGGTCTCCGGAGACCACATAAAGGGGGGGGGGGGCGGCGGCTGGGTCAAGTTCCGACATGGGAGACTCGTGAATTGAGAGAGTCTTTGTTAATGGCCTGATGGGGTAAAATTGAAGCCAATGATTTTGACTTTTGAACAAACAAATGAAGAATTGTCTACCGACGGGAGAATGAGGTCATGCCGCATGCGTACGTTTATTGGTTTGACTTCCAGTTGGTCAAAGCCTAAATAGTATAGAAATGGGCCTATATTTCCAAGTACCTCTTTCTTGAACGGCCCGTTTATATTAAAAGGGTATACTAGAAAGGACAAATGATAAAAACGTAGGAAGTGTATTCAGCCATTGGATCAAACTACTTTTTTCTCAATCTCCAACATATACAAGAAGAGTGCGGGTTGAGGTCGATCGAAAGAAGCCCGATTATAGTATATAAAGATAATGCAGCCCGTATCGTTTAAATAAAAAAAGAATACATCAAAGATCAAGTTAAGTAGTTGTTACACAAGATTGAACTTCAGAGATAGAATATATGTTCCATTGAGAGGGAATCTATATCTATACTATATAATAAATAAATGTTTTGATTTAACACTTGTTACTCTCATGTTTTACCCTAAAAAAAAATTCACCGTCTCTCTGTCTTATTAATTATACAAATTTCTTTAATTTTATTAAAAAAAATTTGTTTCCCGCATCTCTCTCTTATTAAATAATAATGATTTCTATAATTATTTTTATAAAACGTTTTTATTTATAAAAATATGTTTGTTCATAAAATATTTTTATAAATTGAACATTTCTTTCATTCTTTTTACAAAATATTTTTAAAAAATAACTATTTCACAAATAACATCCAACATACAAATTTTCATAAAAACTGTTAATCTACAACAAGTTGTCTTTATTCAACCCATGTAATACATGGGTTTTAACCTAGTATTATATATATATATATATATATTACTTTTTTTTCCTTAACTAAGTTTCATCATTTTATATTTTCTTAGTAAGGTTTTTTAATGAGACATTATAACTATTCCTGTAGTATAATTAATTTAGGTTATGAAGGACCGAAACAACATTATCCCAGTAGTATAATGTTGATAATGTATAATATAAAATGTCTCAGAGTAAGTGTTATAAGTGCAAACCATTTTAGGTTCATCTCACTGTTTATGTGTTTTAGGGTTTTGGATTACGTATGTATGTAGTGTAATATGCATATATGGAGGATCACTTGAATGTACGTCGTCGTCGTAAAAAAAAATTGCAATCATAAAATCACTTGTACTTAATGCTGACTATATATGGGGGGAGAGGAAGAGAGACGGTCATACCTATGGGTAGCAATCATGATCTATTATTCAATAAGTGAGTTGATTTAGATAAAAAAATTACATATAGGTTCATTTAAGTCAACCTAAATTATACAACAGATTAATTTAGGTCTACTTAATTATATAATGAGTCAAAACGATCTTACAAGACTTACTAACTTAAAACAGGTATGGATCATGTAACACCCTACGTGAATCCCACATCGGCCGTGCACAAGAGAGATCCTTGGTTCATAAGAAATGTCCTGCCTCTTAAATCAACAACGCGTTTTGGGGCTTAATGTAGTGGATGAGAGGAGAACTCCACAGTTAAGCGTGCTCGGGTGGGAGTAATCCCGGGATGGGTGACCCCCTGGGAAGTTTTCACCCAGGCAACCAAAAACAAATCCGTGAGCTCTTAGTGGGCAAAGCAAACAATATTGTTGGTACGAGGGGCCGGATGTTACAAATGGTATCAGAGCCACTCTTGTGTCATTCGGGATGGTGGGGGCAAACCTCAGCGATCACGGTTGAGTCCCCGGGGGTGTTCAGAAGGACACCTTAGGCGAATCCCACATCCCTGAATTGGATGGTGGGGCAAACCTCATCGAGGACGATGAGTCCAAAAGGGGGGGGGTGATTGTAACACCCTAGGCGAATCCCACATCGGCCGTGCACAAGAGAGATCCTTGGTTCATAAGAAATGTCCTGCCTCTTAAATCAACAACGCGTTTTGGGGCTTAATGTAGTGGATGAGAGGAGAACTCCACAGTTAAGCGTGCTCGGATGGGAGTAATCCAGGGATGGGTGACCCCCTGGGAAGTTTTCACCCAGGCACCCAAAAACAAATCCGTGAGCTCTTAGTGGGCAAAGTGGACAATATTGTTGGTACGAGGGGCCGGATGTTACAGATCAGCACCACCCACGACCATAGTCCGTTACCTCTGCCTACTCGTTTTCGCATACACCATCAGCACCGTTGCCGCCACCTCCCCCACTGTTGCCTCCGCTGCATCCTTCGCCGTCGTCACCACAACCTCGCCACCTCCACCAATGTCGCTACCATAAGCACCACCATCAATACTTTTATTGTCACCACTGACCACTAGCACACCACCACACAACGCCTCCTCCGCTACCACCTCGCCATTCCTCCGCCTCCGTCGTCGACGCCACCACCTCCAACTGTTAGCCATTATCCATCATAATATAATATAAGTATAGCAGGTGGACTCATTTTAAATTTTTTTAAATTCGAGCCCATTTTAGTTATAAAATGTTTTGATCCGAGCCAAACTGATATTTTTAAAGGACCCGTTATGACTCGAACCTGGTCTGCTCAAAACCCTTTTTAACTTGTTATCCAACCTGATCGTTTTGACACGTTTAGTCACATGATTACATAGAAGTCTTATATATAACATTTAAACGAATAAGTATACATTTATAACAGTATTCTACTAAAATTGATTCATTAATAGTCAATAGTTTACTGACTAGTTTGTTGCAGTCCCTTTGATGGCATTGCATTTTATACATGTTATTTCCTTTATTGATTGGGGTGCGCTCAAATGACTAAGACCACCTTCAATGCTCTTCTCCGGTTGAAAGTGGATGAGAAACTGGATGTCCTTTGCATTGGAGTACATGTTCACCATCATCCGGTTTGGAGTTTCATCCGGATTCTCCGATGAAAGTGGATGGAAATGGTGGGCCACCTACATTTGTTTAAATTATTTTCTTATTTTGTTTTTGAATTTAAATTAACTAAAAAATATTTTTAATTTAACTATTAATTGAAAATGGTTTTTTTTAAATATTAACTAAAAATTGTTTTTTAATTTAATAAATTATAATATTATTTTTAATTTAACTACGAGTTTTAAATCATTTAATTTTACAATATTATTTTTAACAGCTAGTTTTCTAACGGCTAGTTTTTTTTAACGGCTAGTTTCGAAGAACATTTGGCTAGGTTCAAGAAGCTACGTAACAATGAATCTCATCATGCGCTTCGAGGCGATTTAGTGGAGTATATATCTATATCTATACATACTAATAAATAAAGGTTTTGGGGTGTCACATGTCATTCCCATATTCATCGTCAACATTTTTTCTCGCTTCTCTCTCCTATTTAATGATACAAGTTACTATAAAAAAATTATAATTTATGTTTTCCGCCTCTCTCTTATTAAATAGTAATAATTTTTATAACTATTTTGTAAAACATTTTTTAATCAAAAAAATAGTTTTATTCATAAAACATTTTATAGTTTGAACATTTCTTTCATTTTTTTATAAAATATTTTTTAAAAATAACTATATAATGCTTCTAAAGTTTGTATTAAAAAATTATGTAATATATCAAAAATATGTAATATTAGATTTTTATTACTAAGTATATATAACACTGTATTTATTCACCCTGTATAATATACAGGGTTTCTAACCTATATTATAATAAATGAATAACTATACTTGGTATGCGTCGACTTCTGATAAAATCTAGATTTTTGGTTTTCGCTTTTCTCTCCAATTAAATAATGATGATGTTAAATAATTAAATATCTAACATATATTCTAATATTTTATTAAAAATTACTAAATCATAAGAAAATTTCAATTATTTTTTATTTCACAGATAACTAATAACACCAAACATACAAATTTTGATAGAAAATATTGTTTTATAACAAGTTGTATTTATTAAACTCATGTAACACATGGGCTTTAACCTAGTGGTCTAATATGCAGTAGTTGGTTTATGTGATCTTTTATGTTTTTATTTGTGTTATTTTGATTTATTTTATTTTATGTAAACTTTTTACTTTAAATTAAATTTAAAATTTTAATTTTTAGGATTTTAATATTTTTATTTTAAATTATATTATTTTAAATAATACGAAATATAAAAAAATAAGATTATAATAAATAAGTTTTTTTGGTATATAGAATATAAATATAAAAATAGATGATGATATGAAAATATAGAGGTGTTTAAAAGTACATGTATAGTTGAAGTAAAAAAAAAGATTTTTAAAGGATGAGCGTTTCTTGGGTGCTCTAGATGAGAGGTCTATTCGATTGGAGATGGGGATGAGAACGTGCATATCGACTGTTGTGGAGCCAAAAATTCATTAACAAGTGGCCAAAATGCTAGAATTTATGTTTTCTATACTATTTTTTTTTTTGAACCTCTATCGACTATAAAAGTGAAAATTAATTAAACAGTTTGTACACCACTAAAATTGTTTGGTAGGGGTGTTAGTAACTCATTCAAAGCGAACAAATCAAATTAAATCGGCCAGATCTAAATGGTTCGGTTTTTGCGGTTAGACAGGTTTAACGGTTCGGTCCGGTTTAAAGCTTAGAATTGGCTTGTTAGTAGTTTTTCAAGCTTAAGTTTGGCTTGGGCTCTGTACGTTTATTATTTATTAGTTATTTAATTATTTTACAACTATTTTTATATATATCTTATAATTACACTTTTAAATATAACAAAATATATATTATTTAATTATTTTTATCATAATTAAGTATATAATTATTATTATTATATAAATATATTTGATACAATAAATAGAAATCATATAAATAAAAAACTCTGCTTGAGCTATATGTGTGAAGTTCGGGCTCGACCTCGTTTATTAAATGAAATTATGTTCGAACTCGGGCTCGTTTAAGCTTGGCTAGATTCGAGTTTTTAACGAGCAGATCTCGAGTAACTCACAAACTGCTCGACTCGTTTACACCCGTACTTTTACCCAACCTGTTTCCAACAACCAGTAACAAAAATTCCAGAATCCACATGCAAATAGAAAGTGCACAAACCCTTTGTTTTCATCATAAGAACCACCGCAAATTTAAAAAGCCATTGCCATTATTGTACTCCTCTTTACCTTGTCCATAACTATTTACTATATTAAAGTACAATAGGAAATCTAAGTTGGATACACTTTCTCACTTCACCTTCCTTTTTTATGGAAATTTTAGAAACACCGTCTATTTTTTAAATTATACCTTCCCTAACCGTCACGTATAGGGCTAAGTGTGACGTTTATGGAACCAAATGTCACGTTTAGGGCACTTCGTCACCCTTATCCACCATACTTTGGAATCAGCGCGCCAGAGAATGTCGGGATATATTGGTGGGTTTTGTTTTAGGGTTGAGTTGGATTTTAAATTTGTGGTGGTGTATATGTCACATATAGGGTAATCCGTCACCCCTTACTTATTTTTTTTTAATTTAGTTTTTGTTTTTATCACGTTAAGAGTTTGTAAAAATCGGTAGATATAGTTTTTAAAATCCGATCACTTCTTTATCGTTTTGAGATGTAAAAGTGAATACCGACTTATTTTTTTTAATTTAGATTTTTGTTTTTATCACGTTAAGAGTTTGTAAAAATCGTTAGTTATAGTTTTTAAAATCCGGTCACCTCGATTATCGGTTTGAGATATAAAAATTGAATAATGACTAATCTTTTGGTTTTTTAGTTTTTATCGCGTTAAGAGTTTGTAAAAATCGGTAGTTATAGTTTTTAAAATCCGGTCACGTCTTTTTTATTATAAAACTAGTTTTTGTTTTGATTTTCGGTTTTAGATGTAAAACTGGGAGTTTTTTTCGCGCGTTAAACTATTTGTAAATAAAATCACATATATAAACATCGTATACAACCATTACAAACAACCAAACAAACACAAGAAAACCATATACATCCATTACAAACAACCAAACAAATAAAACCAAATAAAACTGCATAGATAAATACAATGAGTTTGTACATATAAAACAAAAGTACAACTCTATCTAAACAAAATATCTACCCCTCCATCTCGTCATCACCCTCCGCATCGGACCCATCCGCATCGGACGTGCAAGCACTGTCGTGGCCCAACCGCCGGGGTGGTGGTCTCAACAACGGCCTACCGACGGCCCGATACTCAGCGACCGTGTGGTCGATGAGCCACTGCAGCATCTCCTCGGTGCGCGTGGCCCGGGCCTGCGTATCCCGAATCATATCCAGTGTGGCAGCAGGCAACCGCACAACATGGTACACGCGCGGAGGATGTTGCGGCGGCACCAGCTCGACCGCCGGCTGAACCGGCTCATCCCCCCGCCGGCTAGCTCCTCAACCTGCTCAATCTGGACCTCGTGCGCAGCTAGTGCGTCGGGGTCCACCAACGGCTCGGGCACCTAGGCCTCCAACACGTCATATCTCCTCACCAACACGTCCGGGAACCTCCATGAGATCCTCATCCCAGTCGCGGTGGCTGGCCCGCCACGCGCGGGGAAACCGCAGCCATAGGTAGCTCTGCCATCGCATGAGCGTATCCCAGGCCTCTGGCGATCTGCGACACGTCGGGGTCCACCAACGGCTCGGGAACCTAGGCTTCCAACACGTCATATCTCCTCACCAAACGCCACTGCCCGTCCTGGAACCTCCGGGAGATCCTCATCCCAGTCGTCGTGGCTCGGCCCGCCACGCGCGGGGAAACCACAGCCATAGGTAGCTCTGCCATCGCATGAGCGTATCCCAGGCCTCTGGCGATCTGCGACACGATGTTGCCGCCGACCAACGCCCTCGTGACTGCCTGTGATAGTAACCGGCAAAGTAATCCGCCAGACCACGAGCGATGTGGCAGGGTGTGTGTGTAAGCAGATACCGAAGTTAGAAGAGGTCTATGGCGGTGACCCTATCGGTGCCCTTGCCACGTCCAGCGATGGACGTGGCGATCAGCCAGTGCATGTAACGATAAAGAGGGTCTCGTTTGTGAGAGACCCTACTATCGGCCCCAAACGTATGGTCACCAATCGCAGGCCACCAGACCCGATGTGCGTCATCTGCCCCCATATAGATAGCCGTGGTGTAGATCGGATCCCGAGTCTCCTCCTCGGTATAGAATTTGCTGACAACAGCAAACCGTCTTAGGTACATACGATGCACAACCCCAAACATGCGGAAACTAACCTCTGCATTCACCCGGCAAACGCCCCTTGTGACAGCCTGTGATAGTAACCGACAAAGTAATCCGCCAGACCACCAGCGAGGTGGCAGGGTGTGTGTGTAAGCAGACGCCGAAGATAAAAGAGGTCTATGGCGGTGACCCTATCGGTGCCCTTGCCACGTCTAGCGATGGACACGGCGATCAGCCGGTGCATGTAACGATAAAGATGGTCTCGTTTGTGAGAGACCCTGCTATCGGCCCCAAACGCATGGTCACCAATCAAAGGCCACCAGACCCGGTGTGCGTCATCTGCCCCCATATAGATAGTCGTGGTGTAGATCGGATCCCGAGTCTCCTCCTCGGTATAGAGGTTACTGACAACAGCAAACCATCTAAGGGACATACGATGCACAACCCCGAACATGCGGAAACTAACCTCTGCGTCCACCCGTCCCTCCGCAATATCAGTCTTGTCCAGCTTTGGCAATCCCGGCTCACGCGACCGGAACACAAATGTAGAGTACACCTCGAGGGTAAGCTCTCGGTGTGCGGGCCAGCCCATAGTAAATAGACTATCCCACGGGCTATCATGTCCAATAATCATTGTCGCCCTCGCTAGCTCACCACTCCCGTGACAAAACGGTGTTGGGCTCCGCCTTCCTCCCTCTAAGATCCATAAACCGTCGGTGTGCAGGAGTACCTGCCTCAAACTTAAGGTGCGGGTAGTCGTCAATCCCTAGAATAAATCCATGCTGCTCATCCTCGGAATTAGACATATCTGCGCATGAATCCATATTTATAATTAATTAAAATGTTTGTTAAACTAACGTTTAGGGTTTACGATTTAAGGTTTAGGTTAAGGTTTAGGTTTAGGTTTAAGGTTTAGTTTTACGGTTTAAGGTTTAGGTTTATAGTTTAAGCTTAATTAATTAAATTATTATTATAAGATTATATTATTATTATTACTATTATTATTATTATAAGATTATATTATTATTATTATTATAAGATTATATTATTATTCGTATTATTATTATAATAAGAAAATTATATTATTATTATAATAAGATTATATTATTATTATTATTATAATTATAATAAGAATATATTATTATTATTATAAGATTATATTATTATTATTATACACATATACACACACATACATACATATATACAACACATACATACACATAACACACATATACACACACATACATACACATATACAACACATATATATACACATATACCACACATATACACACACATATATACACATACGTACACATATACAACACACATATATACACATATACCACCGTAAACCACCGTAAACCGCCATAAACCTACACTAGATCTAAGGGCAAATCTAACAAATCTAAGGTATTAATCGGTTGAAAACGATAAAATTAGGGTCATAAAATTACTTACCTGGTTGCGGTAGTCGTCTCCGGCGGTCTTCTTCTCCGACGGTCGTCTTCTCCGGCGGTCCTCGTCTCCGGTGGTTGCAGTGGTGTGTGAGAGAGAGACGGTGGTTGCGGTGGTGTGTGAGAAAGGCAATGAAGGTGGTGGAGGAAGACGGTGGTGGCGGTGGACGGTGGTTGCGATGGTGGTGTGAGGAAGCGGTGATGGGTTCTGTGGGTTATGAGGTATATACGTAACAGATACGAAGCAACCGTCACATATGGACCTAAACGTGACCGTTATGCCTTTATTGGGATTCCCATAAAGGTCACGTATGTACCTAAACGTGACCTTTAATCTTTATTGGGATTCACATTTGACAGAGATACATACATATAGTCATAGTACATACATACATATAGTCATATTACATACACACAGGCATATTACATATAGTCATATTACATACATACATACATATAGTCATATTACATACATACGTGCATATATACATACATACAGGCATACATACATGCATACATACATACATACATGTATACATGCATGCATGTATGTATGTATTTATGCATGCATGTATGTGTGTAATATGCTATATGTATGTATGTATGCATGCATGTATGTATGGTTGTGTATGAGTATATGTATATATACGAACGTATTTGACCTTATTTGAATTCTTTTTTTTTTTCCATTTTCTGTACATCTCCTCCTTCTCTCTTGCACGTCTGTCACGTATTTTTTCAAAAACTTCACGTATTTGACTTATACGTGACGGGTAGGTCAGGTGTGAAAAAAAACCCAGCGGTGTCCCCAGCACAGCCGTTACTGAAACCCGACTTCAACATTAAATTGTAATTGCTTATTAAAATATTTATTACCCTCTTCTTTAAATACAGAAACTACATGATAACCATATAAGCAAGAGTTTATCTCATTATTTACCCTTTTTCAGTTTACACCATTCCCAAATCTTGATAAATTATGAAATCCCACCGGCATTTGGTTTCGCCGGAGAATCCAGTCAACTTTCTCAAAATCATTCCCTCCAACGACACTCCATCTACAGGCATTGTAAGTTCATATTCCCTTTTTTTACAATCCTTTTGAATGAGTAAATTATATTTGATTTGTATTCCAGAGGTCACCGGAGAATTTTACGGAGGAGTACGAAAATACTTGTTAGAGAGCGTGACACTGAAGGTACGAAACGGTGACATTTGGCAAGTTGGTTTACACAAGTCAAAAGATGAGATTTGGCTAAAAAATGGTTGGGGGAGATTTGCAGAGCATTACAGTATATGGATTTGGCATTTGTTGATGTTCGAATATGAAGGGTCCTCCACGTTTTGTGTGATCATATTCGATGCAACTGCATCAGAGATTAAATACCCTAAACACACAGATCGTGCAAGAAAATGTGATGAATCTAAGATTATAATTTTAGATGGTGACGGATATTTAGCAAATGTCACGTTTGGGCCAAACCTTCATCATTATTATTATTTTTATTATTATTATTAGGTGCCGTTTACAGGCTAACCGTCACGTATATCCGTGATTTTTACGTGACATTTAGACCTAACCGTCACCGTTCAGTGCTCACCTTTTGAATTTTAGCTCACCTTTCGACCTACCCGTCACCTTTTGATGTGTATGGGTCACGTATTACCCGTCACCTTTCGACCTACCCGCACCTACATACACATATTGTGAATCCCAATAAAGGTAAACGTCACGTGTAGGCCAATACGTGACGGTTTGTCTCAAGCAAATGTGAATCCCAATAAAGGTAAATGTCACGTGTAGGCCAATACGTGACGGTTTGTCTCAGGCAAATGTGAATCCCAATAAAGATAAACGTCACGTGTAGGCCAATACGTGACGGTTTGTCTCAGGCAAATGTGAATCCCAATAAAGGTAAACGGTCACGTGTAGGCTAATACGTGACAGTTTCATCCGTTATATATAGACTTCACTACGTAGAGAGCCAACATAACTCTCGTATGAACCGCCGGAGAAGAACACCATCGCCGGAGAAGAAGACCACCGCCTTACCCACACTTTCCAACTATTAACATTCTCGAACAAATCTCACCGGAGCCACCTCTTGGCGGTGAAAACCACACTGGTATGTCTTATTCTGATCCGTACTTGAAATTCATACCTTTACAATTATTTATCTACGCTTATTTATCAACGTTTTTCTTCCGTTTACATTCACGGTTGTTTCCAATGTTAAGTCTCAAAATTTCCCATGAAGACTCCATAATATCTGACAACATTTTTTTTATTTTAAAAGTTATTTACTTTATTGTATTTAAATATAAAGGAAACATTGTGTTTGACATTTTAATGTTTACCAATAGCATGATGGAAGTTGTATGGGTAAAACGGTTGTGCGTGAGGATTTAATGGACGTAGATGATTCATTATTAGTAAAATAATAGAACTAATAATGGAGCTTCGACGTCGATTAAATTTTCTCGCACAACCGTTTTACCCATCCAACTTCTATCATGTTACTAGTTAAACATTAAAATGTCAAATATCATGTTTCTTTTATTTTTTAATACAATAAATTAAATAACTTTTAAAATAAAAAAGATTTGGTCAGATATGATGGAGTCTCAATCGGAATTTTTTGAGACTTAACAATGTAAACAACCGTGAATGCGAACGGAAGAAAAACGTTGATAATAAGCGTAATAATTGTAAGGGTGTGGATTTCGAATACGGATCAGAAGAAGATATGCCGGTGTGGTTTGTAGCGGAAACAGCCGGCTCCGGTGATATTTGTTCAAGGATGTTCAATAGGTCACGTATAGGGCGATCCGTCACACTTATACGTTCGTATATACATACATATGTCACGTATAGGTGTATTTGTCACCCTTATACCTTCGTATATACATACATGCATGTAACCGTCACGTGTAAGGCGATACGTCACCGTTATGCATGCATGCAATATGTCACGTTGGTAGGTATTGTTGAGTTGGGTTTTAGGGTTTTGGTGGCCTCTTAGGCGATCCATCATTGTAACGTATTGGTTTATACGATCCTGGTACATAACTTGCCATTCCAGTGCGTTTGTAAATGCATATCTCGGCCAATAGAATATCACATTCGGCACTAGGTAATCCACAACCAATTTTAGGGTAATAAAGTGATCGTGGTTAACAACGGCTAGTGCTACAACTGGATACTCAAAACACGGTTCTGGTCATGTTCTCACCGGGAAAAAAAACTGGCTGCCAATAAGCCTATAAGATGTACAACACAATTGAATGTTTAAGCAATTATGAGTCCATGGTTGGGAAAGCTAAGCCAACAATTCTCGGGTGCGGGTTCAACCCTGTCAAACCAATCTAAGTTGTTGCGAACAGTGTTATAGAATCCAGACATCTCGCGGTTCAAATTGGGCCGCCAAATGTTATTGTCCATTTCCGTCAGCATTTTTCGCCTAACCCACGCCCACTCATTTTGGTCCCTTCCTAAATCCATAGCGATCCCCCGAAAACCACAGTTATCATCTGGCCGCACATCTTTTATTTTTGAAACGTACTGGTGAATCCATTGGGAGAGGCTATCCTTAAACCGCATAATTTTCAACATGTCGTTAGGTTTCAACATTAAAGGAAACCCTAGGTCAGCTCCTGTCTGTTGTACCTTTGAAGCAGCCTTTAACCGATTAGGACAGTTGTTGGGCGTCTTAAACTGTGGATGGGGGTATAGGAGATGTGCCTTGCCGGTTCAGGCATAGTTTGTTCTATCTTAGTATACGAGCTGTGTCTCGCGGTGTCAGGCGTAATTTTCTATGACGTCTTGGCGTCCGATTTTCTCTGTTGCTAATTAAGATTTGGACGACCATGAGGGTCCTGACGTACCTTAGGCTCTTTCTTTTTTGTTTTGCCTGTAAACAAAATTTCATACATTTTGTTAAACAAACTTCTTTTTACGTGAGGGTTGGGTGACGACATAACCTTTTGTTTCACGTCATGAAACTTCTTTTCATAGTCGGGTTTTGGTGCCTGGGCGTACGCCGTCTTGAAATCAAGCTTCCTCCGGTTGTGTCTACCGCTTCGGGTGGAATAGGTGTGACTGGATTAAAATAGTTAGTGAACTATAGGCAATCATATGACAACGGTAAAAAATGTATTTCAAGTATAGATAACCTTGGTTGATGTGTTCCTCCAAACGACAAGCACATTGCAAGCCCATGGATGTGGACAACTGGTGTTCACACGTACCTCCTGTATCCAACATCCTTTCCATTATCGCCATCTCTTTTTCAAGAAGTTCAAGACACCTAATAGACACCTTATAATTTAATCCGGAAAACACTTGCAGTCGATGAACCTTTAATATCTTAATGCAAGACTCCTCGAAGGTTTTGGAGATTTCAATCTTCTGGCCCCATACAACTTTACTGACATATCCGACAAGTGTGTGCAACGTATTGTTGGTCGCTGTAAGGTAACTCTTAAAGTTGGCGTGTTGGCCCTCGACTCTATTAGTTGTATGTTCACCAAAGTTGAGGCGGTCGTACATCCAACAAGAAACAAAATTTTGTTTGTACGGACCTAACCAACTATTACAAATATATTCCCAGACCTCTGAAACAAAGAAAAAATAAAAATTATGAAATGAAAAAATAGATTTTTATAGAAACATTAAGCATGAAAATCTTATCCTGTTTACCGTCTTCATTAAATTTTTCCTCCATCTTCCTGCAATTATAATTGTATAACGCGTCCGTGGGAGACTCACACAGAACCTTCCACCAGTATGAAAAATCTTTTCAAATGTTGACTTTGAAAAGGCATTTCCACCTTCTGGTGATATTCTCCATGATGTGCCACCTGCATAGGTTTTTAGAAGCACCCGGGAAGACTATGTCACACGAACTCATCAGGGCTAGGTCCTTGTCTGTGACAATGACGCGTGGCTCCACACACCCATCGAGCATATCTTTGATCTGCTCAAGGACCCATGTGAAGTTGTCATGTCGTTCCCTCGATATAAATGCGTGCGCAATACAAAACGACTTCGATGTCGACGTCACACCAATAAACTGAACAAAATGAATGTCGTACATGTTGGTTTTGTACGTCGTGTCTACCAACATCAAGTGCGGGAAGGCGCGCCACATTTTATAGGAGGTAGGATGACAAAAGAAAATATCTTCCACGGCATTAGTGGAGGGATTCTCCCGGTTGTGATACACGAACTCTTCAGATTGCAGTAAATTTTCAAGTTCTTGCATTGGTGTCAGGCCTATTTTCCTTTCGGCCCTAATCTTCACTGTGGCGTTGTATATGTCCTGAAAAACACATCTGCTACCTGGAAACTCTTCCCGTACGACTGCAAGAATGTGACGTGCACGCACGTGCTGCCGGTGTAACCTCTCAACCAGATCAATTTCCCCGGCGGACATCTTCCTAAGCTGCGCGTGGCCCTCCTCAAATACAACAGGATCGTGGTTGTGTGTCTCGTCTGTCACGTCCAACATCCAACTATTACTCTTTCCGATGTACCTCCCTACGAGCTTAAAGGGACATGATTTTTTTATGCTCCCAGTACGCCTGAATATGCCCCTGCATTTAGGTTCCCTACCACGATTGCATCCGAGTTCCACATCTTTTTTCCTTGACCGACTGACCACAATGACGCACCCATGCTCGCGTCCTCTCTTCTTAGCCCAATCCACCAAATCCTCACAAGAATTAAAATACTGAAATAGTTACAAGGTCAGACTTAAAACGTAGTGCATAAAACAAATAAATAAACAATTTAAACGAACGAAAGAGTTGTTGTCATACTTTGTCTGTTTTATATGAAACTGTCGCCTTGCGTATGCGATCATCGTCCAATGCATTCTCCGCATCCCCATCGTTTCCTTTCAAATGAACGAAAGACTCACTGTCATCTGTGTCATTCCTATGGAAACTATCTGATACGTGTGTAGGTTCTGGTTGTGACCGGTACGAGAAATGTTCATAATCCGGTTCTGGTTTTGACCGGCACGACAGATGTACGTAATCCGGTTCTAGTTGTGACTGGAACGAGAGATGTACGTAATCCGGTTCTGGTTGTGACCGGTATGAGAGATGTCTGTAATCCGGTTCTGGTTGTGGTCGGTACAACCCTTGACCGTAATCTATCGGTCCAAATAGTGACATGTACGCCTCTTGAATGGAATTCGGTAATGGTTGCTGCTGCGACGACTCTTGACCGTATGTATTCAACGGGTTGGTCCCCCCCCCCACGAAGGGTGACTCACGAATACGATATACTCCTGAAAACATAATGGCCGGTTAGATACCCGACATAAAATAAAGACTTGCACACCCCTAAGTTTACCCGTCCCAGTAGAACCTTTAATAAAATAAAGACTTGTTAAACCTGGTTCAGATCTTCGAAGGTTGGCTCCTCATTCAAATCTGGAAGCTTCGACTTCTGATAAGGATCTCCCGAACTCGACATCGGTGTCAGGCGTGAAACAAAAAAAACAGCGGTGTCCCAACAACAAATAACCACAACCAAGAACTCAAACACGCACTTTCGTCTATACTTTATGTTCTTTTTAATTATGGTGAAAATGGTAGTGTCGAGTTTGTGTATGATGATGGGTTTAGTGTGATGAAAGTGAGTGGTGAGAGTTGTGGATTGTGGGTTTAGTGTGATTAGAGTTGTGTTTGATTTTGGGTTTAGTGTGTGAGTGAGTGGTGAGAGTAGTGTTAATATAAGCTGAATCTGCAACCTAACTGTCACGGATAGGTCCAAAGGTGACGGTTATGTCAGGTGTCCGACAACACTATCAACGTTAACTTTCTGTCAAAACAACCTCGTACACAACCGTCACGTATTGGCCTATACGTGACCGTTAGGTTCCCTTTGCTGACTGCAAAACCTCGTATCATCAGTGTCCTTTTTATTCCCGGATTCACGAGAGACATACCGTTACGTTTAGGCCGATACGTGACGGTTTAGGTAACAACCGTGACGTATAGACCTATACGTGACGGGTAGGTCAGGTATGAACACAACCCTTTTTTTATCCCAAATGTTGGGAGCATCTTGGACATGTACCACATGATCAAGATTCTCTCTTATACCCCCCTTTGCGTATCTATAGTGTTTGCCTTCAAATAATATTTAAAAAAAAAATAGTAACAAATTTGTTTCTTACATCAACTGAACAACCACCATATCATAAACCAAACAGTCATATCTCCATTGGAGTTCATCACGAATTCTTTGTTGTATCTCCCGAAAACCCGTCCGAATTCGAGTTGCCATCATCCGGTTTTTGTTTAGCGAAAAACGGATCCCACTCGTGAACTCCGATATACTCGCCTTCTTCCAATAACGCGTATTTCCAACTAAGTTCTTCAATAAAATCGTCATCCGTTCGCCCGTCAATCATATCTTGTCTCAATTTTGTCACCTTCCGGATAATCGCGTCCACGGATACATCAAATGCGTCTTTTGATGTCTCCAGTTTGGACCGAGGATCCGCGTAGATTAGCCTCGGGATCAAATTTATAACCTCCTCCCTCATCTTATTGATCGTGTTAGGATCAATTCGACTAAGACGTTGTTCTATGCTTACATTCCTACGAATATCATCCTCGGGGATGAAAACCGAGTACTTTGTATAATTTTTGGGTAAATGCCAAGTGTATTGCGTGTAAAACGAACCCGGATGAAAAAACACGGGGATACAACCCGCCAAGATCGAATCAAAAGCCGATCTTCGAGTATACGAATCCCCTTGCGGTTGTAAGCAAAAAACCGAACTTTGAAACATCTTCATCACATTACTCGGCGAATGACACTTACTTTCATCCGGCCCGCATTCCAGAAGCTTCCCCACCCGCGAATTCTTGCACTGATTGATCAAAAGACTCCTGATCGACTTCGGGTTATCGGGTCGTGGAGCACCCGCGAAACAAAACAAATGTTTCCTCTCCGATTTCATCATCCGATCCTGCCAATTCGAAACATCCGAATCTTTCGACGGATGAAAATAAGTAGGGTACGGAATCGCAAAATCGTTCGAGTTCCACGGGCTCGACTCGATAAGAAGAACCGACATGTTTCTTGCCGCGGGTAAGAACATGAACTTGTTCCCCCAATCGGTTTCTTCATCGGTTAATCTTCGGAAATCCCAAGTAATCCTACCTCCAACAAGAAAGTGATCTTTCCCATTCATGATCTTCCATTCATCTCTCTTCTGTAACCATGCAACAAGATCAAGAGACGCAGCATCTCTAACAGAAACATTATACCCCCAAAGATATCTCGCAGCATCAAACCCTAAATAAAACGGGACGAAAATCGCGGCAGCCATGGACGAATCATTTGTCAAGCATTCGTACTGTTTCATTCGGTTGTAGAAGATGACATCAACTGTAAATTGATTAGTGGCGTACCATCCGTCATCTGAAAACACACCTTCGGTGTTCTTCAATGGCGGTCCAAGCCCTAAATTCGTAGTGAACTCACACATATCAAACCACTTGTTAATAGTCGCACACTCTTTCATCATATCTTCGTTGAATCGTGACGGAAGATCGTAAACGTAAACGTACCTTCCGCCGCAAGGATCAGTCGTGTTGTCTGCCGTTCTCATCGCCTTCGTAAACGGGAAAACCCTAAGGGAACCGGAGCTATTATGATTGACAACGGTTTGGGGTTGGGGAAGTTTAGATTGATTTAGATTGGGATTGATTTGGAGATTGGTGGTGGAGAAAGATGTGGCTTCGAAACCCTGGAAATGGAAGTAGAGTAAGCAAATCCAGAACAGAGCGCATACTAATCCTAGAGCGTAAATACGAGTCTGTTGGAACATGTAACCGCCCTTCTCCATCGATGGCGGTCGATGAACGATGAGTTGTTATAATTCAGATATAATTGACACGAATTTCATGGTGAATGTACATGAAATCAATCAATTGGATCGATTAACAGTGTAGGATTGAACTGAACAAATGGAGGTTGGGGTTGATGTATGGAGAGATGGAGTGGAGGTGATATGTTGTGTGAATTGTGGGGTATTCGAATGAAGGAGACGAAGCGTAAGTTAGCGAGATAAGTGCGTTGAATGTACATGGTGTATTATGACTTGTTCTTAGAATTTCGTCGGTAGCCTATAGTTGTGTGCCACGTGGTGAAATATGACTCGATCTGCTCTGAAAATCATTCCAAGTTTCCAACTTGAGTTGTGGTCAAGTTAATGCTCCTCATAGAAGGAAAAACGATAATAAATTCCCACGTTTTTTTTTTATTTATTTTTTAAAACAATAATCTACTCTTAGAATTCTAGAGACATTGTTCACTATGTGGCTTTTAAATCTTTTATTATTTATAAAAAGATTTCATAAAATTGAAATGGAGGTTTTGGTTACAAATATCAAATGTATATTGTGGTTCGTTAGGATGGATTGAAAATTGAGGACGATAAACATAGTTGGGGTTAAAAAAATTAGGATTGAATGGTTGTTTGGGTCATTACGTTGGTTATTGTTGAAGGGACGGTTAGCGAATAATGAGTTGTTTGGGTTCTAAAGATTCATGATTGGAGATTGAGAAAAATACGTATGTAGTTTGAAGAAAATTTGTTGTTGTTTGAAGGTTGAAAAGTTAGATTGTTTATAAATTTAAAAATAATAATAATAATTTTTTTTAAATGTACGACTACAATAACGGCTTTTTTGGACCATTACACCGATCCACGCCTAGTGATTTGCCTCACATCCTCTGCCCCATGCCCTCAATAACACCCTAGAGGCCGGTGTTTCACATCTAATCACTGGTCACGTGATCCACGACCCCCTTTTAACGTCCATTACACGTGGTCTTATCTTATTGATGGTTTCGAAGGAACAAAAACGGGATCCACATATATCTGGGTGCTATTGAGATTCGGTCCTGAACACTCACACCGACATTAGTTTCTTACATGTGCGGTTGCTTCCTGTGGGTGGAAAGCAGATTGCTTCCATTTTTGTCCCGGCCCATGTTTGACCCGATCCACTTTTGCGACCTTAATTTGTAGACTAGATATATAAATAAATACATAGAGTAAATAACAGATATCATCATTTATGTTTATACCCTTTTTCAGATTGAGTCCTTTAATAAAAAAATTATCAGGTATAATCCTTTACGTTAAAATTTGTTGTGATTTACGTCATTTGGCCTAACGGACGTTAAATTTTTCAGTTAAGATGGAAATACTATTTTGCCCTCATGTGAGTGGAGTTAACTGAAAAATTTAACGCCCGTTAGGCCAAAGGACGTAAACCGCAACAAATTTAAAACCTAAAGAATGATACCTGATATTTTTTTTTGCTAAAGGACTCAATCTAAAAAAGGGTATAAACATAAAGGACGATATCTGTAATTTACTCTAAATACATAGTTATATGTGTACTGAATTGAGTATTCTAAAGTCCAAGCCAATGTTTTCATAACCGGACCGGATATCGAACCGGTTTTTTTACCGGTCCACTGGTCGGACCGGATTTAAAAACCGGGCGACGTCATAAATTTTAATAAAAATAAATCTGTCCAAACAACCATTAATTCTTCAAAATCACCAACAAGTCAATTCCAATAATCTTAAACTAACAATTAGCTACGAAATACGAATCAAAGAGACTTAAAAAAGATAAATAAAAATAAAAATATTTGCTAACCGGTCTGACTACCGGGTCGCTGCAGGACCGTTTCAACACATATAACCGGACCGGCCAAGCCTTCAGTTTCCGGTCGGTCCGGTCCGGGTTTCAAAACAGTGGTCCAAACCCATTTGATATTCTTTCTAAAAGCTCAAATCAAACATAGTTTAAACAAACTTGCTCGTAAATTGACTTTATTTAATAAACAAACATGAACCCCGAGATGATTAGACTTGCGAGTATATTACTTATACAAATATAATAAATTTTATTTTATTAATAAATATATAACAACATAATAATTATTATTATATATAAAATAATTTTATATATAATAAAATGTTTTAATCTATACCTAATAAATAAGTAATTGGTCGTGTCATGTGTCACAATTATGTGAGCTAAAAAATATTTCGCTTATTTTTTATTCATAACTTTTTAATATTTTCTTACCAACTATATAATATTTCCTTTATTAATTTTCTAAATATTTATTATTATTCAATATTTCCTTTATAATTCATAAATCTTCTTACTAACTATTTAATATTTCATTTATCCAACTCGTGTAAAACACGAGTTTCTAACATTGTATTTAATATCAATAAACGAACCAAACCCACGCTAGTTGGGCTTGAGCTTGAGCTTAAACATAGAGTTCGAAACAAGCCAAACTTAGGCTCACTAAAACTAAACGAATTAAACCCAAGCTTAAACGAACTCGATATTGGTTGATTTACGCCCTAGCAAATACATACTCCATATCATCAACGTGTTGTTGGCTCCTCTCATCGATTATAAAATACGACATCATTTGCAATGCAACAACCTTCAAACACGCACACAAGACGCATGTAATACTTGAAATACTTGAAAGAAGCTTAACAAACTGTAACACAATGTAAAAATAGCAAGAGCACTATTGGAAGGCATCATTGGGAATCTTAGGGTGACTTGGAGCTTATATGGAAAGGAGAGAGAGGGTGTAAGAAATTCTTTTACACGTATAAGGACGGTTGAAGAATGTAAGCGGGGGAGAAGAGAGAAAGGGAGTATAGAGAATGGAAGAGAGAGAAACGATGATGTAGAGATGTTTTTGGGCATCCTTTAAGATCCCCAAGTAAGTTATAGTTAGAGCATCTTCAACGCAAGGGTGATGTAGAGATGCTCATCCGGATCTTAGGTGACAAAAGCAAACGCAAGTGATAGTGTTGGAGGTGGGCGTTTGCTTGCATCTTATCCGGAAATCCAAACGGCCACGGATGTGCTTGGTGGGCCACTCTCTCACATACCATATGATTAATTATTTATATTTTATTAAAAAGTGGGTGTTTGAAAGATGATATAGTGTTGGAGTAAAAATATGTGTTTTTAAAGGATGAATGAAAATCTGATATGGAGCTGATGTGACGCGTTTGATTGTGTTTTTCTAATCCACCGTTATGGATGCTCTTAGTGAGTTGAAGTAGGTAGAAATAAATTCTAAAATATTCGTGAGAGGTCAGATTCCATCCTTTTTCTTTAATATACATGATTAAGAAAGGACTACTTATTTTACAGTATGTACTTATTACAAAACTAATTTTAGATTTAAGAAATTACGTGTTTTGTCTATAGTGTTCACTAATGGGTAACACTTTTGATCACTGACAGGCATCAAAATCAAATGAAGAAAAATCCATCAAACAGGAAGATGAAGTCTAGAAATTATGAGGCTCGACCATTCGATGGAAATGGTAAAGACCATCGATGAGGTTGTAGACTCTGGCTCCATCCTGTGACTGTAATAACTTAAAAGGCTCGATTAATTTATGATTGATGGGGACTCAATTAATTTGCAAGTGAGATTCCATCAAAATGACCAAGGGGTTCAATTTGCAACTGATTATTGTTTCGCCTAAGTGAAGGTGAAGGAGTTGCAGGCGTTGCGTGAGGATATAGGAAAATCGAGGAGAGAGGAGGTCACCAAAAGAGTGTGACATGGAGCACACCAGCCCGAGGCGGGGAGGTGTTCTATATTTTCTTACTTTTTTTTAATAATAAGGCTATATTTATTTTCCTAGGTTAACCGGTAAAATAGACTTTTTACTTGAACCACTCTAAGGACCAAAAGTGTTACCCTAGTAAACAGTAGGGGTCAAACCCCTAATTTATCAGATCTACGTCAGATCTACGAACTAAATCTGCAATACGTACATACCACAAAGACTATCTATGTAATTCTTTCTATACTTGAGTTTTGTACATGTCATTAGTAAAAGATTATAAAAAATTTCTCCAAAATTTTTAAATTTCACATTTAAACACGCTTACAAATATTAGCATAGTCTATATTTAGAAAAAAGAGACAAATTTGTTAAAATCTAATTCCTCACATGAAGAAATAGCGTGTGAGAGATGGATCTCTACACTTTTGTAAACAGATTTATATTGTACGCGTTTATAAGGGTCAACATGATGTCATGATAGATTGGATCGCGTCAAAAAAATGTTTTATCTAAAACACCATAGGCATTTGGAGTTACTTTGTGAAGTTTCTCTTGAGGTTAATGGTTCGAGCCTCGTCTTTGACGGATTGGTGTAAATTATTATGAGTAGTTTAGGTGACTGTGAAAAAAAAAATCTAAAACACCATACGCCATGCTACAGCAACTAACATATAGAAAACCTAATGTATACATATATTTTGGGCCAAAACTACAAGAAATTTGCTTCCAACTTCAAGAAATCAATTAGCAAACCATAAACCAAGCAATCACCACTGCATTGAAGTTGCTCAAGTTTGCTGTTCTTGCTTGTTGATCAAATGATCTTCACTACCATTACTCGCTTTCGGTTTAGGGAAAAACGAATCCCATTCGCGAACACCTGCATCGTCACCTTGTTCTAATAACGCGTACTTCCAACCATACTCTTCAACTAAATCATCATTCGTTCGCCCATCGATCATATCTTGTCTCAATTTAGTCACTTTGCGGATAATCGCTTTCAAAGATACATCAAATGCATCTTCCAAAGTCTCTAATTTGGAATAAGGATCAGCATAAATCAATCTAGGAATCAAACTTATGACCTCCTCCCTCATCATCTTGATCGTTTCAGGATCGAATTGATTGAGTCGTGCCTCGATACTTACATTCTTTCGAATATCATCATTAGGGATGAAAACCGAGTATTTTGAATAGTTTTTCGGGACATGCCAAGTGTATTGCGTGTAAAATGACCCCGGATGAAAAAACACGGGGATACAGCCCGCCAAGATCGAATCAAAAGCCGATCTTCGCGTAGCCGAATCCCCTTCCGGTTGCAAGCAAAAAACCGAGCTTTGAAACATCTTCATCACATTACTAGGCGAATGACACTTACTTTCATCCACCCCGCATTCCAAAAGCTTCCCGACCCGCGAATTCCTGCATTGATCAATCAAAAGACTCCTAATCGAGCTCGGGTCATCCGGGCGTGGAGCACCCGCGAAGCAAAACAACCATTTCCGCTCCGTTTTCCTCACCCTCTCTTGCCATTCGAAAACCTCGGAATCTTTAGACGGATGGAAGTAAGTCGGGTATGGAATCGCATAATCGTTTGAACTATACGCACTCGATTCGATAAGAAGAATCGACATGTTTTTGGCCGCGGGTAACAGCAAGAACTTGGTACCCCAATCGGAATCTTCGTCGGTCTTTCGTCGGAAATCCCAAGTGATTCTACCTCCAACAAGAAAATGATCTTTTCCATTCATCATCTTCCATTCATCTCTTTTCTGTAACCAATCAACAACTTCAACAGAAGCAGCATCTCTAACAGAAACATTATACCCCGAAATATATCTCGCAAAATCAAACCCTAAATAAAACGGGACGAAAAAGGCGGCCGCCATGGATGAATCATTGGTCAAGCATTCATACTGTTTCATCCGGTTGTAGAAGATGACTCCAACAGTAAATTGATTTGTGGCGTACCATCCATGGCCGGAAAACACACCTTCGGTGTTGTTCAATGGAGGTCCGAATCCACCGTTCATGGTGAATTTACACATAGCTAACCACTTCTGATTCCTTTCACATTCCTTCACCATATCTTCGTTGAATCGAGAGGGGAGATCGTAAACGTAAACATACCTCCCGCCACATGGATCGCTCTTATTGTCTACGGTTCTCATCGCCTTCATAAAGGGGAAAACTTTAGGGTTTTCAGATCGGGAAATAACAGATTCGTTTAAACTGGAATTAGTTTGCAGACTGTTGTTCCAGGAAATTTTACCTTCGAAAACTCCATTGTTGATGAACAATAAGCATAACCATAAGAAAGCACAAATTAAACCTATTACCCATATATGAGATTGCTGGAATACGTAACTTCTCTTATCCATCACTTGAAATTGGAACTGCAAAAACAAGTGAATGTGGTTCGAATTCGATTGAATTGAATAGATGTAAGGTGATTTTTTTTTTCGTGAACAATGAGTACTGGGTTAGTCCAAGAAGGAAGACGAAGTGTAAGGTAGCGTGATAGGCGCATTTTAAGAGTAGGGTGATTTTACGACTTTTAATCCACGCTGGGCCGGTAGCCTGTAAAAATATGCCACGTGTTCGGCAATAATTTTATTAATTTCAAATTGTTCTGTGGACATGTGGTCAATTGAATGCTAGCTCCATATGTTACGCAATAAAATTGTTCCGAGTTGTCCTGAGTTGTGGTCAATTTAAGTTCATATAAATTTTTTGGGTGTATCCTATTAAATATTTTTCAAAGAGTAAAAATAAACGTGCATAATAAGTTCAGTTACTTGAACAATTAAATCGGAGTTCAAAAATATTATAAATAAAAAAATTAATTTTTTTGGCTTTTAGTCTGGATTAAAAATTAACCAAACACTATAACTAATATTAAACAAACCTATTTGTCCGAAATCAATACTTTTGAACAAAAAAATGGGAGGCATGGACCCCTCTGGCCCCTAATAAGTTCCACCCATGAATAAGTTACAATGTTAAATAACAATTGGAGTAAATTACGGTTTTCATCGGTAAAAGTTCGGTTACGATACCTATACTTTTGGTTCACCATAATTAATTTTTTATAAAGTAATTTTATACTATTATTCACCGTGGGACTTGAACCCTTGACCTCAAGGGGAGGGATACTATTTTACACAATTACAAAATACCGCTAGACGAACTATTTTCTAAGCCACGTTCTCGTGTTCCATATAATAGTCTATTAGTTCTTAAATTTCTTCTATGCCATAATACTAAACAATCATTCTAACAATTTAAGTGTATATCTAAAGGCACAATTTGGTTAACCATGATTAATTTTTATAAAGTAATGGCAAACATTTACTTGAATTAAAATTACTTTTTATCAATTGATTTAAAATGTTTGTTTTTAAGGTAACAATTACACAATATTTTATAATTATTGTCATTAAATGCGTGTAACGAGCCCTATTACGGTGAAGGGGGCACAACCCTTACCAAAAAACTATCCTAACAAAAATACCTAATGAGGGTGTGTCACCTTACTTTTACCCAAATCTAACCCTAATACCTTTAAGTGTTGAGGGCACAACCCTAATGCTCTAAAGAATTTTTTTCTTTTTTTGAATTAATTCTTTATTAAAACTAACTAAAACAAATAAAATTAATAAAAAAAACTTCATTAGTTAAAAAAATAGAAAAATGAATAAAGAAAAAAAAAGGGACTACTAATTGCACACGGGAATTGCTATTTGGACATACGCATCATATAGGAAATGCGATGCGTATATCCCTTCACAATTTCCCATACCCGACAGCCTCGTACAAAGTGGTCATTCCAACACCTATACGATGGGTATAGGTGTTGGAATGACCACTTTGTATGAGGCTGTCGGTTTGACCAGGATCCTATACGCATCGTATAGGGCTATACGATACGTATATGGGCCAAATTTTGTGTATTTAACCATGCAGAATTCTCATTTGAACGTATCGTTCAAAAAAATTTCAAACAATTTCCCTCAAAAAATTATAGCCATGTCTTCGTGGTGGGATGGTAACTACGATTTCAGGTAAATTCTAACGAGTCGCTGGAAAACAACCCGCAAAGTTCTGGATTTCCAAATGTGAACCGGGAGGAGGTCTCGTCCGACGTTTATTCTAATCAACGGGTAAGGATTACAGATTTGAACGAGCCACTAAGAAATCCCGAGTTCGTATACGGTGAACCATCTTACCTTACACAAACCACGGATGACTACGTGTACGGTGAAGTCTCTTACCCGGCACGACAAACCGACAACTTCGTATATGCGGGGAACAAGCCGGATAACGACTCCGAAGATGAGGAACAAACCCATCCAACCGTATCGTATAAAACTGGCCAGGTATAACATTCCTATATATATACATACATTTAGTTTGTTGTTTATTAACTTTTATCGTACTGTTGTTGCATAATTTTCAGTCTATGAACAGTTGGTGGATTGGGCTGCCCGCAGAGGACGTGAGAATGGTTACGTCATTGTCATCTGACGATCAAGGAGAAAAGGCGACGACCTGTCGGAACCGGTTATCAAGGTGTGGCTTGTGTGTGACTGTCACGACGAACGTAAGTCTTCTGCCACTGTTCGACGTGCCGATAGCAAGAAAATAGGTTGTCCCTTTAAATTAGAAGGATAGTACCAAGTAAATACTGGTGATTGGAAATTAAACGGTGAAGGATGACAGTCATAACCACGATCCTAGTCAACATCTTGAGGCTCACTCGTTTGCCAGGAGACTGTCTGAGTTGGAACAACTTTTGGTGGCGAAGCTGTATTCGCAAAATATGTTCCCACGAAACATTCTGGCAACCATAAGCGAACAAAACCCAGAGAGTAGTTGCATTAAAAAGGACATTTATAATGCGATACAAAAGATAAAAAACGAAACGAGAGTCGGTGAAACTCCAATGCAGGTTTTGGAGCACCTGCTTTCTTCTAAAGATTACGTCAACTATACTCGGGAGGATCCCGTCACAAATGTCGTGGAGGAGGTATTATTTGTTCATTCGAAATCGTACAAGAAGTGGTGTGCGTTCTCGCACGTGTTAATGATCGACGCGACGTACAAAACAAACATGTATAGACTTCCATTTGTCCAAGTGGTCGGTGTGACCTCCACACACCAGTCGTTTTGCGTCGCTCATGCATTTATATCTAAATAACGGGAGGAAAACTTCGTTTAGGTGCTACTGCAAATCAAAGATATGTTTCAAAAGTGTATGGAGCCGCGTGTGATAATAACAGACAAGGACAGAGCTCTTATGAACGCGTATGATAAAATATTCCCGGATAGTTCCAAGAACCTATGCCGATGGCACATACACATGAATATCTCAAAACATTGCAAGGCATCGTTTACAGATGAAGACTGGGCAAATTTCAAGTATTCATGGTCGGTATTGTGTGCGTCTCCCACGCCAGATGTATACCAGTACAACTTCAACCGGCTATACGAACGACTGTATGCAGCCAAACGAGGAAGTAAGTTTTGAATATTAAATATTTATTAGGGCTTAAATTATTTTCAATATTAAATATTTATTAGGTTTTAAATTATTTTTCCAGGAGTTATAGTCTATGTGACCAAAAATTGGTTGGACCGATATAAAGTAAAGTTTGTATCCGCCTCGTCCAACAGAAACCTCAAATTTGGTCAACATACAACGAACCGAGTCGAGAGCCAACATTCGCTCCTAAAGAGCTATCTTAGAAATGCTAACAGCTCGCTAGATAGACTTGTTGGGTTTGTTGATGAAATTGTGACAGATCAGTATATACAATTACAGTTTGGGTTTGGAACAAGCCTTATAAGAAAAATGAACAGCCATGTAGCTATTGAAATGTTTGATAACCTACACTGTAAAGTTTCACATAAAGCTCTAAATTTGTTAGAAACTGAGTGGTACAAGTTATCAACTATACGGAAACAAAATGCAACGTGTGGTTGCCAACTTTTCAGTAGCTGTGGGTTGCCGTGTGTTTGTCGTCTGGCAAATATCGAAGCTACAGGTAAACCTTTTAATATTTATCTTGTTTTTTCAAATTTCAAATTGTTCTAACTATCTCGTTTTAATACAGGTGGCAGAATCCCGCTAGATGCGGTGGACGTCTTTTGGAGGAAGCTTGATCTAAAGCCATCGTTTGTCGAGGATGAAAATGTAGACGTGGATAAAGTACTTGGTCAATTTATAAACAAAATTATGTCACAACCCGATCAGGTCAAAAAAAGTCTGTTGTCGAGAATCGCAGGGGTGGTCTTTCCTAGCAAAAGTAACAAGAAAGCGCCAGTGGTACAAGAAGATATTCGCAGTCGTCCTATTTTGAAAAAGCAACAACAAAGGAAACAAGATGTCGCGAGAAACAGCTCGTTCACAGAATCCCAACAAAGCAGATGTGACCATGCGAGACATAGCTCGTATATTCCGTCACAGGACTCTCGACAAGCGAGTTCAGTCATTCAACACCGTCGTTCAACGACGGGTAAAGAAAAGCAACCACAAGATGATAACGCCCGTCATGGGTTTCCATTGATGAAGGGGAAAGATGCAGTTAACAATATAAATTGTTTTAAGGATTCGATTCCATCTTTGTTTCATCCCTACATTTCACGTATACAGGATGTAAATCCAAACGGTAACTGTGGTTTTCGATCGATAGCTGTGGGCTTAGAGTTAAATGAAAACCAGTGGTTTTTTATTCGACAACAGCTTCTACAGGAGATGGACAATAAAGAAGAATGGTGGAAAGCTGTTTTCGACATAGTCGCCTTTCAAGAGTATGATAGGCTACATCACACGATAGATTGGCAGGATGTGAAAGCCGCACCAGTTAGTCGTTGGATGTGGATGCCATACACAGGACTCCTAATTTCTCAAATATTTGGGGTGATTGTTCATCTTTTAAGCATCGCCGGTAATCAAACATTTTTCCCATTATGGTTTGGTCCTAACGTTCACGCTCAACATCAAATCGTATCGATCGTTCACGTCAACAATGCTCATTTCATCCACATCAAGTTAGAAAGAGATTTTTCAAAGCCCATAACGAATGCACTTTGGAATTTGCACCGAAATGATGTTGCGACAGAATGGGAAAATATATACATTGATCGTATCGAACGGTTTAATAAGATAATGGCCAGTGGTAGACATAATTGTCCACAATACTTCACGAATTACGGATGATGTTTTAATTAGTTTTTAATTATGTTTTAATTAGTTTTTAATTAATTTTAACTAGTTTTTATTAATTTTAATTTTTTTACATTAATTTAAACTAGTTTTTATTAATTCTAATTAGTTTTAATTAATTGTAATTAGTTTTAATTACTTTTAATTAGTTTTAAAATATTTTTAAAAAAATACTATACGCCACTCATAGAACTATACGTGGCGTATAGGACTTTATTGCAGGGAATTCCTGAAATTATCAAATGTAAGATATTTATTGTCTATACGCTTCGTATAGACCTATACGTATCATATAGAATACAAAAGGTCAGGGGCTATACGCTACGTATTGGCCTATACGAAGCGTATAAGCCTCTGATATACACAGACTCACCCTTCGTACAGAACCAAACGACCCCCATCTTTTTACACACAAACGCATACGAAGCTTCGATTGATTGAGATTGTCGGGTTCAAAATATTCTCTTTTACTCGTAAAGGTACGTATTCTAGACTCTCGCTCGATAATATAGGTTTAATTTAGAGTATTAGCGGTTAAATTTGTGTAGAATAGGATTTTAAACCCTGTGTATACCCTATACGTAGCGTATAGTTCATATAAGGAAGAAGATGAAGCCCAAACTCTACGTATAGACCTATACGTTGCGTATGGCTCAGGTTGCCCGACAACGACCTTCCTATGGTCTGAAGTTGCCTGCGTATGGCTTGAGTTGCCCGGTAACTGACCTGCGTATGGCTTGGTTATACGTGGCGTATATGTATTTAAAAAAATCTTTTTTAAATTAAAAACATTATATTATTATTAAAAAACTATTTATTATTATTTTTTTAAAATATTTATATTAAACAATTTATTATTATTTTATATTATTTATATTAAAAAAACAATTTATTATTATTTTTAAAATTAAAAAGAAAAAAACAATTTATTATTATTTTATATTAATTATAATAAAAACACAATTTATTATTATTATATATTATTTATTATTATTTTCAGATATGACGGATCACGAAAACGATATTGATATGGAGGAGTTAGATCATCTCGCACACTACCCGTTTTTGGATTTTCTGTCCGACTCGGAGAGGTTTGGCTGGTGCCAGAAGCTACGGGAGGTGAGGTTGGGGCTGGGGACGGCGGTGGACTGGGAGGTTCTCTAGGAGTTCCAGGAGGCGGAGAGGGCTAGGGCCATCATAGGCGAGGACCCGCCATGGGATCGCCTTTTTGATCTTTCATTCACCGATACCTACTGAGAGATAGTCGTCAAGTTTCTTTCGACGTTCATCTACTCAGAGGAGGGGCTGCAGCCCCTTCCCGGGGAGGCGGTGGCAGAGGAGCCGGATCAGGTCTCATTCTGTATTTTTGGCCACGATTACCGTCTGACCCTCCGTCAGTGGGCCGTCGCAACGGGTTTGTACTTCGAGCCCGAAACGATCACGCCACTTTACACCGAGACGGTGACGGAGGTTGACAAGGAGGATCTCCTTGTTTTTTGGGGTTTGATTTCATATAGCCCTTGATAAAGGTACCAAGGGGAGGGTCTCGGGGATTAGAGACCTCCTCTATAGATATTTGCACCGGCTTATTTCGACATCGATCGCACCGCGTTCGAAAAGCCGTGAGTGGTGCACCGATAGAGACCTCTTTTTTCTCTACTGCCTGCTTACAGGCACGAGATGCGCCCTATCCACATGCCTCGCGATTTATTTTGCGTCTGCCTATATGCGGCAGAAGCGCGGGCTTTTGTATGGCGGAGCTTTCATCACTCATATCATGCGTACTCTTACACCATGCATGCGCATGAACCTGAGTTGTTACCGCCCATTCCCCTTGTCCGATTAGACCACCATGCATCACGCACCGATTCTCGGGGCTCGGGCTTCGGTTCGTAAGGGCCGTCCAGGACCAGGTTTGGGTTCCGGTGCCGTTGCCGCTGATACCGGGACAGGGGACCTGCCTATGCCTGACCCGCTTCATGGTGTGCCGTTGCCGCAGCCGCACGTCGAGCCCATCCACGACCAGCCGCCACAACATCCCCGACACGCACGTCTGTCTGTTAGGCTGGACAGGGCAACCCAGGCATTGCTTGATGGACTTGTTGCCGAATCACAGCGACAGGCTCGTCATAGCGACCACATGGAGGTCTTGATGATGTGGACGGTTGGTCGCCTCGTGAATCTTTCACGAGCCGCCGGCATCGAGCCACCACCACTACCACCGCCACGTCATTATCCGGGCGACCCCGTTCAGGATGAGGGCGGGTCGGGCCAGGATGAGGGTGGGGCGGGTCTGGATCAGGGTTAGGCTTACTTGTTTTTATTTGTATTCAGTTTGTTTCTTATGTTATGTATGTATGTAAAAACATTTTGATGTATATATTTAATTTTTTTTATGTAATGTATATAATATTTTGTTTGTTTGTTTGGTTGTAACGTTGAATATTTTGTTTGGTTGTAATGATAAATTATAAATGTAAAAACATAATAAATGTTTAAAAAATAAAAATTATATAAATTAAAAAAATAGGTAAAAATTATATAAATTAAAAAAGATAACAAAATTATATAAATTAAATTAAAAAAGATAATTAAATAAAAAAACCTATACGTGGCGTATAGGGCAATACGTCACGTATAAGATTCTTAAATCCCAAATCTGTCAACTTTTGAATAAAAAATAAATACCAAACCTGCCAACTTTTGAATCAAAAATCCTAAACGGACGTTAATTTTTTCAGTTAAGTGTGATCACGTACCATGCATATGAAGGTAAATTGGTCTTTTCACATTTCCAGGAACTATTTGTGTAACTTAAAGATTTCTTAGGGGTTATTTAAGGGTAAAAAAATACTAACCCCTCCCTCTCTCTCTCAACTCTAACACCACTACTCTCTCTCTAACACCACTACCTCAAACCCCCTCGGCCACCACCAGCTCTGGCCACCACCAGCTACGACCTGACCACCACCAGCTCCGGTCACCATAGCACCCAGCCCCTCCCCCACCCTGTCGACTTCTTCATCATCACCCTCCATTTAACCCACGAAATCTTGTTTGCACTCAATTAAACAAATACAGAGAAGAAATAAAGCAAATCGGTTGCAATCGATTCACTTTGAAGGTCTGACAACAGTAGCAACAACAGCAAAGAACAAATCCCCCTCTATGTTCATCGACATTTCCACCCCCTCGCCGGTCGGAAAATGGTCCAGCAGCTTGGGAATCGAAATTCGAAATAAATGGTGAAGGTCTGTTGGTCGGGGTGCTTGGTTGGGGAAGAACATCGCTACGCCAAATGTGATTGGTAATATGATGGACAAGCCCCCGTATAAAAGTGGTTACTTCTGCTACTGTCATACATGAACACCTGAAGAAACAACAGAGACGCTGATCACTATATATTCGGGTCTCCTTGGTTGCATTTGCTCCCGATGCACCGTTGTTTGCCGCCGGAACTATGGCCGGAGCCGTAGATATGTCGTTCAGTTCATATTCAAATCTAGAACTGTTTAAACTTGATTTTCCATCTGATGATCATGACCTTCCGTTCTCCGGTGCCATACCTAGTTCTGAACCGTGTAAACGGTTGTCGTGGGGGAAGTCTCCGTCATTGGGTTCGAAAGAATTGTCACTCGGTCTCATCGCCGGCGACCTTGTAGACGGTAGCATCGGTGTCTGGAACCCTAGTTTTCTCAAGAGGTACGGTGCTTTTAATCGTGAATTAGATTGTTCTTCATTTCTTTTGAATCTGAGAAGTTGTTTGAATAAAGTTTTGTTATGCCTTTTGAATCTGACAAGTTGTTCTTCATTTCTTTTAAACCATTTCTTTTGAATCTGATGGTTTAATATCACCGATTTCCGCATCAGAAGGTAGATTGGCCGGAGAAGATTGGGGTGGCCTGCTTGTTTCGATGAGAGAGAGAGAGGGTAGAGTGAGAAAAGAGTATATATTAATATATATAATTTCATTTTTATTTTATTTATAATTTATGTTTAAAACATATATGAAAAGTCCAATTTGCCCTCGTGTGCATGACACGTGACCACACTTAACTGAAAAAATTAACGCCAGTTAGTCTAAAGGATGAAACGTGCAAACTTTTTTAAACATAAAGAACGTTTTCTGTAATTTTCTTAGTTTAAGGACGTATTCTGAAATTTGGGTAATATTTAAAGGACGTAATTTGTAATTCGCTCATAATTTTTTGTTCCTTTTTCTCTCTCTCATATTAATTATACAAATTTATTTAATTGTTTTTATAATTTTTTGTTTCCCGCCTTTCTCCTATTAAATAATAATGATTTCTATAATTCTTTTTATAAAACGTTTTTCATAAATATGTAATATATAAATCTTTATTACTAAAATACTAAGTATATATATAATATTGCATTTATTCAACTCGTGTAATAGATCAGGTTTCTAAAGTTTAATATAATGATGATCAAGTGCAATTAGGTGATTCTATCCTTTTGAAATCTTGCTTAGAAGATGGGATAAATAGCATGGTGGACTTTAAATAGTTTTTTTTCCGCAGGTGCTGCTCTTTGTTTCCGTCTTCAATTTTGGTTTGCATTTGCGGTTTTTGTTGATAAGTATTGCCTGTCTTCTTCAATTTTTGTTTTTTACAGGTCACCTCCTATTGTTAATCTGTTTGCATTAATGATCTTTGTTTGCATTTTCAATTTAAATGTGCATCTGTTCTTTATGTTGATAAGTAGTGTTCTTTCTTCCTTTTCGTTTACGAGTTTTCTAATTATTTCCCATTTTGATTTATAGGTTCAAATTTCACGTTCTGCCTAACGGCCGTAAGTGAGGTTTTCTGAATTGAATAAATGTTAACCATTTTTTTGCTTCCTTTTGAGGTGTTTGAAAAGGTTTTGGGTTAAAATGTGTTGTTCCTTATTTTTATCTCAACCATAATTTAGCCTACTCTAAAATACTTGCTGCTAGGGTTTTGAAATCTTTGTAGACCATACCACAAAAATAATACTTGTATATCGATATTTGTTCTGTAAGAAACCAAAAAATTGCTTTGGAAAATCAAAATTTTAATAGTATGGTTCTTGAGCATTGTTGATAGATGTATGTCTAGGTAAGCTTCATAAACTCTTTCAAAATGCAAAACAGAACAACACTTTTGATTTCATGTTTGCTTAATCAAAATTGGTTTAGATTTTGCTGTAGTTTGTGCAATGTTAATTATTTTCTCCAAAAGGATTAATCATTTTTTCTGTCTTCTCAGCTGAAAGTCCTTTGACCATAACTAGCATGTTATATTTGTATGTTCATCTGCTGTGCTTTGATATATGCCATTTGCTAATGCAATTGACCTCATTTGTTGAGCAGGTGTTGACTTCAAAATCAAACAGTTCTGGGAAAAGATTAAAAACTTACAATTTGGGCTTAGTAATCCTGATAATAATCCTCATTATTCCAAAAAGTTGATTCTATATATCTATTGCAGTATCTTGTTCATAAAAAATATGCACCATACATGATTTCAATCAATTAGACCGTAGACTCACTGTATATCATAAAAATAATAACAATATAAGATATGCTTAAAGAGACTATAATCTTTTGTAGTTACAATTTCATACTCTTTAAGGTAATTGAAACATTTAATATGTTTTGCTTTATTCAATTCATACACTTTTCCAAATGGGCTCAGCAAGGTGCAGACGAAGTCAGATCATTTTCATTCTTTCCAACTTCCATCTTTCTTTGTATTTATAACATACTAGGTTAGAATCCCGTGTATTATACGAGATTGTATATTAAAAAAAGATAAAACTTATAAATTTATAAAATACGTCCTAACTTGTCAGAATATTATGAGTTTCGAGATATATCAAGTAGAAATGTGTGTGTATATAACAAATTAGTATTTTTCTTTAATTAGTTATATTTTGAATTCTTATTATATATTCTTATTTAATATAATTATAATTCTTCTTTAATAATATATTTATAATATCATTATTATTTAATAAGATAGTGGTGCATTTATTAGGAGAGAGAGGCGGGAAAACCAATATGAGGAGGCATGAGGGAGTGACATGTGGCACCAAAAACCTTTATTTATTAGTATGTATAGATGTGATTTTTGAAGTTTCATTATTAAAATTGTAAAGCATTTAATTCTACCTTAAAAACTGCATTTTGTTGAACCTGATGTTGCTCCACAGTTGTGGAGTCAAAAGTTCACATAATTTTGTAAAGTTCTCAATGTTAACTGATTTCTAAAGACTACCAACAACATGATTTTCATTTTTCAATATAAATGTTGTAGGGATATATTTTTTGCAGCATAAACTACTAAAAATAAGAAATACATTTATAGGTTTATGATGGGTATGAGGTTATGATATGTGTTATTGCTTCCTCAAAAGTATTCTCAGTTAAGTTCTATTAAAATAGTTTCTATAAGTTGCTCAGATATAATTAATAGATCATTCAAGGTTTAACATTTTGTTATAGTGTTTACATAATAAATTATAAAAATTATTTGTAGGTCCAGCTGCATTTCAACAACTAGCAAATCCTGTTGCCGCTTACACCCCATCTGTAATTGTATACAAAGAAGTATTTAGAGATTTTAAATTGTAATTATATTTAGAGATTTGTAAACTGTAATTGTAACAATTATCATTTCTCATTATTACATGTAATATGTAATTTTTATTATAAGAAGTGTTTACAGATTTCTTTATTGTATCATTTTATTACTCAACCCATATATTTACAATTTTTAAACATTGGTCATTGCACTTTTATCCGTAGAATTAGGTTAACACCTTCAGACAAAAGAATTCCATTTAAATTTCAATGAGGACAATTTTCAAGTGTTGTATGTTTTGCAATGACCATAAATAAAAGTCAAGGACAATCACTTTCAAATGTTGTTTGTATTTGAAAGATTCAGTGTTTACTCATGGCCAGCTGTATGTTACATTATCACAAGTTAAAAATAGAAATTGACTCAAGCTATTAATATTTGATAAACATGGAAAAGTTAACAATACCATGTCAAATGTTGTATAAAAGGAAATATTTTTAAATTTGTAAATCATCATTGTAAGTTTTATTTAACATATAATTTAATGTATTGTAAAAAGAACATTACTTATTAAATGTAATTTCATGTATTTTTTTATGTTTTGATTACTCTCATCAATACAATCTTAACATTTAACAAGATGAAAAAATTATTAATATAACATCAAATGTTGTACAAGAAGATGTATTAAGATATCCATCAATATAATCTTAACGTTTCACCCCGTCACACGGGTTTAAAACTAGTAAATGAATAAAGGGAAAAATAAATAAATAAATGAATAAAGGGAAAAAAAGTAAATATCTCTTGACCTTATCTCCTCCATAAACCTGCACACCACCACCAACTTTACCGGCATAAAATCTACTGCTTCCATTACTTGTGAAGATCATTTAGTTTACCAACGGCTATCTTCAAACCCAATCTCTCGGGTACATATACCCGCATATGGCAATCCGTAAGCTTACCCGTGGGGTTGGCGGCGGTGTAGCCGCGAACCCGAATAGGGTTCCCCTTCACCCTTATTGGTAACAGTGAAAGTAAGACTTCTACAGGGACTCAAAGCTCTTTTCAGCATCTCACCCATTGAAGGTTATTAAAATTACATTTGGCATGAATTGACAATTTAAGTTTTAATTATTTGTTTGGTTTTAGTTAGAATATAATCTTATAACTTTTAATATATGATATTTTATATAAATTCAAAAACGCTGTTACGATGTGTTTTATCTATATTTCGATGTAAATTTTATACAAAATTATAAATTTTATCTACATAAAATTAATATGGGTTAGTTGTTTATAAAATTGAAATGTAGGTAATAAATAATAAAATATCGTAATGACGCGTTTGAATTTATATAAAACTATCGTATATTAAAATTATAGAAGAAAAATTAAATTATAATTTAAACAAAACCAATAAAAATAATTAAAAAGTACAAAAGGTAATTTCAACGATTCAATACTCGATAGATCAACCCTTGAAGCAGAAGGACGAAATTGTCATTTGTCGTAAAGTTAGTGGTCTAATCTAAAAATATTTCTGTAAGTCACAAAATAAAAAGAATGTCAAGAATGGGATTCGAACCCATGCCCTTTCGGACCAGTACCTGAAACTGGCGCCTTAGACCAACTCGGCCATCTTGACGTTGATGTAACAAATCTTAGATTTAAATATATATGTAACTAATTTGTAGAATAAAAAAGAGAAAATTACGAAAAGACCATTTATGAATTTTACAAGGTAACATTTTTGTTTTGGGTTTATTAACTTAATTAAAATCTATTATAAATGTTTCTTTATTGGTTAGAATATCTTATTGAATTACATACAAAATGTGTTATGTTTTTTTTTGATGCGTAACTTTTATGCACTATGAAATCGATACATTTTATAATATTCTTATATCATTAACATACCCTAAAATAGCGTAGGCTCTCTGTTAGCCGCCATTAGCATGGCTTTTCCTATGCCACCGTTTTCTTCCATCAACAACCGTCACCGTCAATTATGGCACCATCGCAACAACATTATGGCGTGTACAATCATATTGGTATTGAAGATGCAGGTTGATACCAATTACCAAATCATAATAGAATCAAAGCCAGGTACATCCCGTCGGTTCTCGAATGTAGATTTTACAAAAATAAAAAATAGTTATATATTAACATTATTTTCAAATTTCAATAATAAGTTTTAGTATTGTTTGATCTAATTAATAAAGAAATGGACATGGTTTTTTTTTCATCTTATAAACTTGAAATGACCTAGTTTTATATTAAAAATTAAAATTTAGAATCATAAAAGTATAAATAATTTTAGAATAATCTCGATAAATGAATAACCTCGTCAAATAAATAACTTTATACGGTAACAAATGAGATGATTTTAATCTTAGTAAACGAATATTAGTTTTTTTTAAGCAGACACCAGGATACTCTTGCGAGATATATGTTATCTAAATCGGGCCCAACTATACCACCAATACGAATTGAACCCCCAACTCATGAGAAAACCCACAACTGGGAAAACCCCATAACTCAACCCAAATAATTGCTCTATGTGATACTTGAACCCTAAACCTCCACTATGGGAAGTATTGAGGCTACCATTGCACCAAATGGTCAACGGTAATATTAGTTTTGATTTCAAGAATATTCATTTATCAATATTTTAAGTATCCTTTTGGATAAAAATAATAATATCTGTAACGTTTTTAGACAAAAGAATATGCATTAATAAACGTGAAACCAGTTTGAACCCCGTCAAATCCAAACCGAAGCCGTCAAACCTTGGTTTTTAAACCGGTCAAACCCTTCTCAAAATTGGTTTTAAATCCGAACTGGTTTAACCAAAAATCGGTTTTAACTTTTGTTAACCAAATCCGAACCAATTTGAGCACCTCTAGTTAGAGATGGACAAAAAAACCGGTTTGGATTTCCGAACTAGTTTATAACCCGATCTGGTACTCCCAGAAAAACCGATTTGGCCCAAACCGGTTAGAACCCGCCCCAGTTCGTCAGGCCATATTCCGGTTCTTGCTCTCGCGCTCACAAACCGGTTTCAACCCGGTCCAAACCGGCCTCAACCCGGTCCAAACCGGCCTCAACCCGACCCAAACCGGTTTGTATAGGTTCGAATTTTTCCATCCTAAGCCGGGTTGTGCCCCGAACCGGTTTCCACACAAACCGGTTTTGTAAATAAAAAAACCCGGACCAATTTATAACCCAAACCGGTTTCTTAAAAAAAACCGTTCGTCCACTCTATCTCTAGTTGAATAATGTGCAGGCCATATCTGATGGGCCAGTGAGTCCAATAAATGGCTCACCCGGCCCATTAACGTGCGCCATTTTTCTCCCTCCAATCGCTTCACGCCGGCGAGTGTTAAGAAAGCCATATCTGCTCAAACGGAGAGTGAATTAGCAGACCTTGATGCTATATCTGCTCTCAAGGAATCCGCTGCTATTGAACTCAAAGTAATACACTACAAATTCAGTTCTAATTCAGCATTTAGTTTCTTAATATCCTAGCTTAACAACTCGATTATCGAACTAATTGTATATATTCGTTGATCGTAAAGTCGCCCTCGAGAAATTGACAGTAGTAATTGAAACTAATTACATTATCAGATCAATAGCTGTTGATTAGGTTTTCATTTTTTTTTTCTAAATCTGGTTCTGTTGTAATTTGTTTGCATAGTTTGATGTAGTTGTTAACATTTCATGCTTAAACCGAATACTTCTGATCAAACTTTGAAGTGAAATAAAGTAGTAATTAACTAATTATAACACGGTGCAATGGATACATACAGCAAATTTAGATCTGATTCACTATTTGGTTTCTTATTATGATGGTTAAAGTAGTTGATTATTGAATAATTGTCTGTTTTCATTGATCTCAAAGTTGTACCTGAGAAGAAGGCATCTCTGTGATCCCTAGAAATTCAAATGAATTATCAGGTCAAAGTTATTGTTTAGGTTTTTGCAGGGCTGTAAACGAACCTAACCGAACGAGAGGTGGTTCATGTTCATTCGTTAAGCTTTTATCGGACAAACGAACGGTTCACGAACACATAACCAAATGAAATTTTATGTTCGTGTTCGTTTGTTAACATTATAAACGAACACAAATGAACATAAACGAACATATAATAATTTAATTTTAATGGTAAAAAACTTGAAAAATATTGAAAACTTGTAACAAACGAATTAACAAACCTAAACAAACAAATTACAGAACGTTCACGAACACTATTAAACGAACGTGGCCTTTGTTCGTGTTCGTTCATCTAATTAATCGAACGTAACGAGCTTGCCGCCGATCATTGAACGTTTGATTCGTTTACAGCACTAGGTTTTTGGTTTTTTGTCTCCGGAAATATTCTACTGTTATGTATATGTACAGTTCAATATAGTTTTTAATGTTCTATGCTTAACCAAAACATAATTCTGATCAATTTTGAGGTAAAAAAGTACTAATGTAGTAATGATTTCTTATTTATATACTTCTATTCTTGGTGTTCATTTTGGTGGATTTCATTGGTTTGTTTGGGAATATAGGAAGAAGGTAACAAGTATGTCAAGATGGGGAATAAACATTATTCAGAGGCTATCAAGTGTTATACACGGGCCATAAATCAGAAGGCCTTAAGTGACACTGAGACCTCAATACTTTTTTCTAATAGAGCACATGTTAATTTACTACTTGGAAATTATGGGCGTGGTCTTTCAGATTCAGAGGAAGCCATAAAGCTGTCCCCGGCAAATGTTAAGGTTTTTGTTTACTTAATTTTCTGTAATTTCATCTCAAATTCTTATTAATATGTGCATGTGTTTGTTGAACTCCTAGGATTTTTATAGAGCGGCTAAAGCATCATTGTCTCTCAATAAGTTGATTGAAGCAAAGGCCTTTAGTGAAAAAGGACTTGATCATAACCCAGAGAATGAAGAACTAAAGAAACTGAAAAAACAAATTGATTCGCAAATATCAGAACTTCAACAGCATGAGGCTCAAGTTTCTGAAGCTCTGAAAACAGCTAAGGTCTTGCATCTTGCTTATGTAGTTATGTTTGGAGGATTGGGTGGATTGGGCAACGGGTTTTGGTTGACCAGAAAACATTTTTGTCTATTTATTTACATATATAATGCATTATATATGATTACAAGATGAATGATATTACAATAATATGTTACATCTTTGAATAAAACGATTTCTAGATGTTGTATGCATTAAAAATACAATTCGGGCCTCTTTCCAGTTTCAACCCCTTCAGCCCATTTGACCTGTTTTTTGGTTAAAGATAAGACAAATTGACCTATTCATAAGTGTATTGTTTGAAGTTGTCAACTCTAATAATAACCCTCTGGTTTTGGCTTTTGCTTTTTCGGTTTCTCTTTTTTTTTATGGTTTTCTAATCTGATTTTGCAGGACCTGGTGTCAGCAATTGAAGACAGAGAATTAAAGATTGGAAAGGCTACATTTCAAAAATTAACTGGATTGAAAAAACCAATCTTAGATAAAGATCATATACTTCACTGGCCCGTTCTTCTACTTTATGCAGAGGTTATGTCTAGTGACTTCATTGAGGATTTCTGTGAGACAGATATGTTTTCTTGACTTAATATCCTTTCTCACTCATTTTTTTGATCAAAAATTTACTAAAATTGGGTGAAAAAATGATGTGTATGAACACTAAAATTGTGTGTGTGGATAGTTCTTATTTTTTGGTGGATTAGAGGCAACAATTTCAACCCATTTACTTATGAATGGGTGGATTCTGTCTATGTTTTATCTCTAATGAGTAAAAGCGTTAAAATAAAAAAGAATTAGCTAAATAGGAAACATGCAAAAGGTCAAAGGTTGCACATTTGTCATGTGTAACACCTTCTAAATCATTTTATTTAAAAATTTAGATTATTAATGATAAAATTATAATTTTTGTAATCATATTTAGCACACTTATTGATTATACAAGAATTACCACTTTTGACCTTCCACCCAACCCGCCCATTTGGCCTCCTCTGTAGCGAACTTGTGAATCCTTAGCTTCAAAACATGTTTTCAGACAGTGCTGAACCGTTGCCATGGGATAAAGAAAATGCTTATACTCGTGATGCTATTGAGTTGTACTACGAGGTTAGAAGTTGCGATCTCTGTCATTTAAATCTGATTTATAATTTTTTTAATCTTTTAGTTCTTTTTAAGATTTTGTGTTGATTTTTGTTCACCAGGCTGGATCAGGTGTTTGTTTATCAAAGAAAGAAATTATTAGCAATTTCTTACAGGGTACAGTTGCTTCCCATCTTGAAACTTTTGGTTATGATGAAACAGATAGAGTTAAATCTTCTCCGAAAGAAATTTCTTCAGTTGGTATGTTGAGTTTTCTTTTACTTCTTTTGTGTTATTATAACGCGACCCATTTGTCTAACTATGGGTCACTTTGGGTTGCATCGTATCTCCAATGGGTCAGACTGGTAAGCTTTAACAATAAGCTTAAACAGAAACAAGTCAAATGTTGACTGGTTTGAAAGTCATCCAAAGTGTTTTCAAATGCTTAAAACCTGTATTAAATAACTTGTCCGTATAGTTTTTATGATCTTATTTAACATGTTTATTATTTTTGACATTTTAAAAGGATGGTCAAAAAAGTGTTGACGGGTCAGCCCAACCTGAACCAGCCTCATTTTAAAATTTTTTGTTCTTGTAATGCATTTTAGGAAACAACCGTTCCAAATGGGTGAAAGTGAACGAAAGAAGAACCCTTGATGCAGTTCTCAAAGAAACGAATTTTGTTATCCCTGGAATCCCCGGTTTGTAACCATAAACTTTAAACGTTATTGTATTATTTTGTATTTAAACCTCACGTTTATATTATTTTCTTGCTGATTTTTACATTTGTTTCGTGGGTGCAGTGTTTTTTGTTGTTTCAAAGAGATCCAGTTTCTATAAAGACTTCAAATCTGGAAACTGGTCACTTCCATCCTGAACCAAGTTACATCTGATCAACAATGTTCTGCTATGTCTGGTAAACTTAAGACCGTCGATTTTTTTTGTAATGCATGTACATTAATGTTTTGATTAGATGAGCAAATCAAGATAGAGGGCTTATTTAGCAATGCAAATTCATGTAATGTTTCCTTGTGAAACTAGTTTTGATCAATTACGATATTTATCAAACCATACATTTGATGAATGGATCAGTTAAAAGTTAAAACATGAGATGCATATCTGACTTGTAACCAATGTTTTGAAAACCGAACTGGCGGCTACAGTTCAACCGGTTGGCTTGGTCTCAAAAGCCGGTCAGCCAGCGAGAGGGAAGGCAACCATCAACGGGTTTCCACTGGTTTTGGCCAGTTTTTTACGGTTTTGACCGGATCGCTTATTCTTGGGGCAAGCAAAGGTGATTCATGTATTTGCTGACCGTTATGCTAACGAATCAAGCAAAGCCTACTCTTGGGGCTTCCAACCGTTTGCTCCAAATGGTTGGAAGCCGGACGCCCCAAGAATAGGCTGGTTTGATCACGTATCGACATTCTATCAAGCCTAAAGTCTTAGCCGAACTGAGTAGTGTTCTCGCTTGTTTCGGTTAGAATCAAACCTAAAGTCTTAGCCAACTCAGTAACCTTGGTCAGGAAAATTCTCGAACCAAACCAGCCAAAGTAGTCAAGTTGACCAAACCGTCCAAAACTGGTTTGATCCTGAGGGCTATTACGTCAATCAACTTGGATAATTTAAATTAACCTTTTGCCCACAGTTCTCTTAATTTGCCTCTAAACAAGTTATAGATATTATTTAAAGAATATACATCTATCACGTTGAACCGTTCGGCCTAATGCTAGAATAACAAACCTTCAGTCAAACCAAGTTTTATTTGTTTTATATGAATTTCTTTTGCTTGTTTCACTGTTCAAAAATACTCGATGAATTAGGATCACTCGATTATTGAATACATAAATCACATATTAAAAAATGAGTATCAAATACTATATAACAAATTTTTTTTACCACTACCACATGACATCAATGTTAATACGTGGGCATATTTACTGGTTTTTAAAATAAAGAACGTAGAATAAGCAACTCCAAAATGTTTATCTAAAACAAATAATCAGATTTTAGACAATCAAACACAATCGAAAATTATATATCGTATAGAAACACAAAAATCAGATCCAAACACCAACTTAAGAAGGAACGAAAAACAATCCCTATCTATAACCAACAAAGTTCACTCGCTTGTACTTCATGCACAAACAATGGTACACATTCTTTTGATCACGTATACAAGCATGAACTATAAGGTAAAGCAAACAGAAAAAAAAAACATCGTTCACCAAGACCTAATTAGAGAAAATCTTTACAAGTTAACAACAAAGGGAAACAAACAAATTTGCATCGATAATTACAGTACATGTTGGATCACTTAAACCTACATACAACCAAATGTAGCCATGGGGAATGGCCACTTCTTGGGTGTACCAACTGCCTTGTTAATAAACACATTGTACATGGTCAAACATACAAGAAAACGGTCAAAGGTGTGAGAGTAAAAGAAAGAAACCAAAGCAGTAATCCATGGAACCAAATCCAACTAGCAGCACTAGTTAGGAGAGCTGGTGCAAGTTCCTGCAGGCAAAATGGCACTGAACTCATTAGAAATAGAACAAGTTTTATTTTCGGATAAATTGTGACGCTACAACTTTAGTTTAAAAGAAATAAAAGCATTTTGAACACAGTTTTAGAACATCATATTTACCGTTAAAAAACATTTTGAATACAATTTTAGTATCAACGCTAATTCAGGAATAAAGTTGGTTAAAAATGTTTTAAAATGGTTTTCTGCCATTAACCCCCTTGAAGGCCACCTGCCCAGTGTAAGATGCGTTATATCTGGTCACACATTGGTTAGCATGGTATTGGCAGGAACCCGTGAGTTTACCGGTATTGGGTTCTCATGGATATAAAAAAGAAACAAAACAAAAGGAAAAAGTTTTTTTTTAACTGAAGCAGTATTTCACATAACATGAAAGTAGATAAACAGGAACTGACCTGTACTATTATTCGACATCGACCATTTGTGCTTCAAGAAAGTTATCATGTCTGGTAAAATTTGTCCCACGAGCACCATTAAATTGAAGGATTCTAAGCTTGCCTTCCTGCAAAGACACATAATTATAAATGTGAAACAATGTTGTTCAAACAAAACTTTGAAGAAAAAGATGGTGAACAAATACATCAATGGTTGGGTAATCGGTCAACAGTTTGTAAATAATTAACGTATTAAATATGATAACAAAACTATACTATTAAGATAACAAGATAACTTCTTTTAAATAAAATGATTTAGGGTATTGTAAGCATTTGAGTACGCCTTGGGCAACTTTTGAACCGTTCAACCCGTTTCATGTTTAACTAGTTTTATACATTTAACTCGTTACCAATTAAACCCCGAATTGACGCGTTTCCATATAAATTAATTAATACTGTGACGTCTAAAAGATATGAAGGAATCAGACCTTTGTCCCATAAACAATACCTCCACCAGATAAAGGGTGAAAGCAAGCTACATTCACTTCATCTTCTGCACTAGGAAGCACACTCACGAGTTCCATATCTGAAACTCTATATACCTAAAATTTAATATTCAAAATTGAGTTCATTATCAAATAAAATGTACAGTAAATCTTCAATTGAAAATTAGATGACTGACGGATATAATAGCATGATAAACAGTTCTGCAATATATTATATTTGTAGGATAACTGAGTGAAAAATAGTGAATCCTTACCTCCAAAACTGTGTAAATTGATAAAGAAGTATCACCATTGATATCAATGCTTTTGAGAAGAGAACTATGACGGCGACCATAAGCAAGCAGTATGTGCTCAGAACTAGGTGAAAACTGCAGGAAACAGAAGATAAGAGATTATTATGATCTCTTTAATTCATGAAAAATTGTGTAAAAGTTTAACATTCATATACAAATGAGCCAAAAAAATGTAAAAGAAAAGGCAAATTGTATTAAAAAATCATGGATTTAAAAAAAATCAAGTGTTCGTTGGCAATTAACTCCTTAATTTAGTAGATATAATTTATAAAATAAAGAAATGAATGAAGAATGTAAAGAAACTTACCTGGACTGAAGTTAAACAGTGAGCAGCTCTAACTGGCCTCGAGATAAGTACCGAACCAAAGCTACAGAAGTATAATAACTGTCAGATTACAATTTAGCGTACAAAAAGAAAGTTGAAATCATCAGTAAGAATAATCAAATCTTACGTGGCCTCCTCAAGTGAATATATTCTAAGTTCATAGACGACATGGCGAGCAGAGATTGGATGGCGTGTAGGAGATGTTCCAGCCCTGCTCACATCTTGATGGAGTTGTGTTGATATCCCAGAATCAGCTTCAAACTGAGGAAGTACACATGCCACACAAGCAGCTAGATATCTCCCACATGGTGAAAAATGGGCACCCATTTCACTGCAACAACATGATCACCACACAGCTTGTTAAAAATATAAATACATTAAAAAGGTGATTAAATTCATATATATCCTTCTAAACATCATAATACCATATTGACACTTTTATAACACGAAAAATGTCATATTTACCCATTCCACACTAAAGAAAATATCATCAGTAACTTATAACAGCGTTTTACAGAATAAACGAATTATCACAGCGCATAATGTTCTCTTTGTTTATTCGGTGAACCAGGTTGTTAATTGTTATAACTTATACGTAACTGGTCTTATTTTACTAACTATATTTTTGGTACATATGAGAAATTTTGTGTTCAAAAAGGACAAATATGATATTATGAGATTAGAAGGATATCACTATATGTATGAAATCACCCTTTAGAAAAGAGCAAATTGCATTAAAAAGTAACCAACTTTGGTCCAATTTCTATTTTGGGAAACCAACTTTGTTTGCCCTAGAAAAAGACCCTCAAGCTTTCAAATTTTTGGTTTAAGATAATCTTAAACCCTATCAGAAGGTAACCGGTTTCCACACACCACATAAGAAAAAAGTCAGCATGGTCAAACTTACTGACAAGTCAGCAGACTCAGGTCTTCATTTTTGACCTGGTAACCTGTAAAAATTACCTTGAATTGAAATTTTCAAAAGTTTATCAAATTTTTCAAAAGTTTAATGGTTCTTTTACATGCAGGAAAAGATGGTTAACTGGAACAGAAATTGGACCAAAGTTGGTTACCTTTTTTAATGCAATTAGCACTTAAAAAAATACATACACACACATCTCGGATCAAAATTAGTGACTTCAATTGTTAAATTTATTTTTAAACAACCCTAAAATCTTACCTGCAAAGGACAGCATGTGGTATTACTAAACGACATCTTTCAGCCTTGAGTAAGGCACAAGGATTTTTTAAATCATGAGACCAAATTCTTAGCTTTACGGTACAAGGCAACTCAGCAGCTGCAGTGGCAGTCAGTGATGCAGATATTTGAGATTGTATTCTACTCATCATAGGAATCGAGTCTACCCCATCAGTTGACTCATTGGTTTGACCAAGATCTATGTTGTATGGTGGCTCAGTTGCAATCGTATATCTATGTGGACTACCCATAAGAGAAAAAGTTGGTGGTGGGCCTGCTTGATTTTGACCCATTAACCATCCTTGCATGAACGGTAATTCCCAACGTACACGATCTCTTAATGGGTCCAAACCCGAATCTCGACCCGATTGGCTCAACCCCGTATCTTCAATACCAGATATATCCATGTTTGAAGCACTATCAGTCTGCATAAACTGTAAGGGCACTAATGGTAATTCAGCTGCTAAACTCAAACGGTCAATACGATGCATATTGCCCATATATACAGCAGGAGGGGGATAATGCATATAACCCTGAGATGTTGCAGGTGCCATTGCAGAATCTGAAGAGTCAAGATCATTGACCTGCAAAACCAATTCAATTATTCAAAACAAAGTAAAAGTTTCAAACAGTTCCAAACTAAAGGTGGGAAAATGGACGGGCTGATGTTTTCAGGTCAAAACAGGTTATTTTAGTACAGATAAGGTTGGGTTGGAATACTGTTGCAATGAAAAAAAACAAAATCTTTGAGTGAAGTAATTTGCGAGGTTGTGTGCATTAAAGATACACTTTGGGAAGCTTTCGACACATTTGACCCATTTGGCTTGTTTGACAGGTTCCTTTTTGGCTACTTCTTTTACCCATTTAAGATTACCTCGGCAGTTAATAGAAGTGGAGCAGCATGTGGATGGAAATGCACAGCACGAAGAGAACGCCTAGTCCTTAATATAATAGCAGGTGAAGAAGTCTCACCTCTACTGTTGTACTGCCATAAATACAGCTGACATTGAAAAGCTAGAGTCAATATAATGGATTTAACTTCACCAAAACAGTATATCTAGACAAAAAAACACTGAAAGACATCAGTGTGGTTAAAATGTTATCAAGACCTTATGGCCTGCAGCAACTGCAAGCAGTTCACCTTCAGAATGAAATGCAATGGAAGCAATAGGGCGATCTGTGAAAAACAAAAATATTGCAGACGTAAGATAATAACAAAAATGCACACCTAAGAAATTTACGTAAGCATGTGTACAAGAATACTCTGATGTGCTAGCCTTCATCTTGGTGCACTGATTGCATGTATATGCGGTAAAATTGGGTCGGAAAATGGGTCAAAATGGGTAATTTATAGTGGAAATCAAAACGAGTTGGGTCAGGTGCCCGGGTCTTAAACACTTTTTTATCCATTTTTTAGAATAAATAATGTGCAAAATATGAATATGAAAACTATATTATTACAAAAGTAATCCAAGGTTTATATGAATTTGAATACACTTCAAAAGACTTTGAAAACGTTTAACCCGTTCATGTTTAGTTAGACCTTTAGCTTAGTCCATTTGACCAGTTAGATATAAAAATCCGGCCCGTTTATAGGTAAATGGGTCGAAATTCCCACCTCTAAAGCATGTAACCATGTATTCATATATCTTAAATGGTAAACTCTTAAAGCAGTTTTTATTTGCTTAACCGATTAGGAAGGGAACCCATAACTCCCTAACTCATCTTTGATTTAGTAAAGAAAAAGAAAACGTTTAGCAATTACAAAAATCACGGGATCCTATGCATTCTGATGTATTTGCATTCCATAAGCGAACTTCATGATCCAAACTTCCACTAGCAAGTATTTCTGGACGCAACGGGTTGAATCTAACCTGCAAAATCGATAACAGCACATTAACAAATAATCGAATGTTTAACTAACACTTTATAATAAGGTATAGACACTAAATCTGAAGTTGTCTAGACAATGAGTCGAAGTATTAGAATTAGATTCATCAAGCAAAACAGAAATGAACTAAACTAACTTTTTAGATAACAACTTCATTTAGGATACAGCTAAGCGCCTAGTAGACCACAAAGAAAATAAAACAACCAATTTCTCACATGTTCAAAGAACAAGCTAGCAGCAAAACTTACCACCCAAGGTGTTCTTCGATGTCCACTCAAAACCTTTAAACACTTCCCAGTGTGACAGTCAATTATTTTCACAGTATGATCACCACTGTCACCCCAAAATGAGCGAATTCAATTAATATATAAAAAAACTGCTAATAACAAAACAGAAAGGCAACCAACAACATACTGAGTAGAAGCAAGAATTTTCCCATCTGGACTAAATGCTGCTGCAATAGTTGACCTTGGTGAAGGCGTTAATGAACAATATTTGGCTGATAAACACACCAAGGACTCAGCTTCCACCCTATACAAGCAAGTAAATTGTAAGCATTATACAATTGCACTTTTACTTATTTTAGTTTACACCAAATAGACAACTTAGAGGTGGCCAAATGAGTGGGTCATGTACTCATGTGTTGCATAATGGGTCAAATTTCAAATCATGTAGCTTTTGTGCAGGTCGAAACCGTGGGGTTGGGATGACTGAAACACTTTGATCTTTAGTTTTTTTTATAAATAATTACTGTGTCAAGTATGGTTATAAAAATTATATCATTTAGTAATAATCTAATTTCTTGAATAATTGATTTATGATGTTTTGTGCATTTAAAAGTACACGTTGGCAACCTTCGACCAATGTGGCCCCTTTCCTTTTAAGCATATTTCTTTTGTCTTTTTTTACCCATTTAGCCTCTTAAAGATAAAATACAACCCAAATCAGATTTCATAAGTAAATAGGTCAAAACTACCACCTTTAAGACAAACTTATGACAATACGAGCAACATAAATAAAACTTCGGCCTTAACATAAGTACCATGAAAGAAGTTCACGCCTCGAATCCCTTGCACTTTCACTTCTAGGCTTAACATATGTTCGATGGTTGATATCAAAAGTTCTACACCCATGCCTTCTTGGCACATGTTTTTTTATCCTTGGAGATATCTCTCTCCTAGTCAACATTTGGAACACATTCCTACTACTGAAAAATTAACCAGTTAGACAACTAGTATATAACAAACTTCATCATAACATAAATGTGATAGCTTTGAACATTAAGAAAACAATTCATCTCTTTCAAAGTTACAACATACAGTTTGTGAACATAAAAGGAATAAAAGCCTATGAAACATCAAAATATATCTGTGTCAAGCAGGAAGGGTTACACTTTTTCAGATAATGACAGACTAATACGCTGGATGCATCAGTAAGTATCACATACAGCAATATTGATCTATGATATGAGTTCAAGCACTACAAAGATCTAGCTAGGTTTCCAAAAACCTAAATGGAAATAGATACTACATCTTATGCTTATCACTAATCTCATAAGATAAAAGCGAATCGGACAACTGAACTGTATCAACATACCTAATTTACAAGCCCTACAATCAATCGCTCGATTCAAATATCAAAATTCAGCATCAATCAATCGAGATTCTTAAAATTGAGAAACTGAAGTTATCGAATTGAAATTGCGGATAATCATGAAGAGGAACGTAATTGAATCTCACTTTCGATGTGCCGATGAAGGTGTAGATGAAGATGAGAGATCGTCTCGATGTGTAGGTGTCTTCATGTTGATGTAAATCAAGCTGGAAGAGGTTTGTTTATTGTGAATTTAAGACATAAAACCCTGGTTTTAACAGTGGATCGATCTCCCTAGGTTTCTCTGTTTGATTGGATTTGAAAATTGGGATTTTGATCAGACAAACCTAGCGAGGGAGGTAAATCCGGGACGGTGTCCGAATGATGTGCATCAAAGGAACAAATCTCTCTCACGCTTGATCCGGGACTATTTTTGCCTTGGTAACATTCAACTACAAACCAATTTTATATAAAAAATAATTTAAATACTATATATGTGTAAGTTTATTTAATCTATATAAAATAATAATAACTAGTAATTTTACCCGCGCTTCACAGCGGGAGCATGGTCGTTTTTTTCATGCATACGCGGTATAAGTTTGGTAGTTATCGGTTCTGCTCGTCGAAAATCATATCGGTTACGATAATACCAAAACATCGGCAACAATGTTGTTCGCTCATAAGCGGTTGAGTTTGTCACGACAACACAACGTTAATGTCGCTCGCTATAGCCTACGATACAAAAAAAAATATATACTCGGTTTTAAATACAACTCAGTTTAAAAACAGTAGTCCGGAACATTAACAAAAAAAAGCTACATTCGGCCGCGCAATCCATTTTTTTAAGTTAACAAACAAAAGCTATTATAGAAAAACGAAATTAATAGAAAATTAAACAGGTTAAAAGTGTATATTCACCGCATTACGCGGCCGGAGTTTTTTCGTTGTCGGTTCCGCTAGTTGAGAAGCATAAAAGCGACCACGGATACCAGTTACGATGATACCAATCGACCGACAATGATGTTGTTCGCTCTTAAGCATTTGGGTGTGCCGCGGTTACCAAACGTTTGGATATGTTATGGAATAAAATCAAACCTATTATCAAAACAAATGTTTTAGTTTTAGATTTTCATGACCGACGCTTATTTGAGTTACTGGGAAAACGGTTAGGTTAACCGTAGGGTCCTAGACGTGGGTTGATTCAAACTTGTTAAGTTCATAAATTCAGTCAAGTTTTTGGTCAAATAAGAAACAAGTTCGTTAACTTATATATGATGGTGCAAGTAATATATTATGTAAAACTTTTCGACATGTAATTGTAGAAAATCCGTTCGTAAAGGTAAATAAAAACTCTTCTATAAACTGAAATTACAATACAAGAAGCAAATTAAGCACTAAATTATAGCGGTGAACTACAATTGAAATAAATTAAAATGGAAACAAGATCATAAGACAAAGAAGATGATGGTGGCTGAGGATTCGTATTCAAGACGGGTCCTTAAAACAAATTTTGAGTTTCCCAAGAGAACTAGTTGGTTTCTCAGTGTACAACAGTCAAAGCAGTATCTAGTGCCGGGAGGACACTAGCACTCGAAAGAATACCTTGAATAAGACCAAGAGTAGGATCAGAGAATTGTTGGAAAGCTTTGTTGTGTGTTTGCTATGTAAACTTATGTGTTTTTCAACTAAAGAGCACCTTAATATTTATAATGAGACCAAGTGAACAACTCAATTAAGAATTAAATGTAAAATTAAATTGCAGTAAACGTTTTCAATGCATTTTAATGTGTTTAATCCACCAAATTGTAATTGTTGTTTCAGTTTCAGCTCAAAATTTGGTCATCGGCACTAAATTTGGTCTTTGGCGCCAAATTTGGTCAACGGCACCAAATTTGGTCTTCGGCACTAACTTTGGTTTTAGGCACCAAATTTGGGCTTAGGTACTAACTTGGGTCTTAGGCACCAAATTTGGCCTTAGGCACTAACTGAACTTTAACCGTTCAAACACATAACTTTGAGCATCGATATATATAACGATACATAGATTATTTGCATGGTCCATTGTAACACCCTAGGCAAATCCCACATCGGTCGTGACCATGAGAGATTCTTTATTCATAAGAAAAGCTCCGCCTCAAATATCATCAACGAGTTTTTGGCGCATTGGCTGTGGATGAGAGGAAAACTCCGTGTGGGCACAGCGGACAATATTGGTGGTATGAGGAGTCGGATGTTACAAATTGTATCAGAGCCACTCCAGTGCCGTTCGGGATGGTGGGGAAAACCTCATAAAGGATGGTGAGTCCCCGGGGTGTACATGAGGACACTTTAGGCAAATCCCACATCCCTAATTGGGATGGTAAGGTGGTGATTATAACGATACACATAAGATTTGCATGGCCCATTGTAACACCCTATGCAAATCCCACATCGATCGTGGCCAGGAGAGATTATTGGTTCATAAGGAATGCTCCGCCTCAAATATCATCAACGTTTTGGGCGCATTGGTTGTGGATGAGAGGAGAACTCCACAGTTAAGCGTGCTCGGGTAGGAGTAATCCAGGGATGGGTGACCCACTAGGAAGTTTTCACTGGGGCAACCAAAAACAAACCTGTGAGCTCTTAATGGGCAAAACGGACAATATTTGTGGTATGAAGGGCCGGATGTTACAATATATCATTCATCTTAGCTCCGCTTTGTGTGAGGGTTCGTTTGTTAAGAAGCTCTCACAAAGTAGAACACAAACCCATAAAGAAATAAGTATATTATTCTTTGTTACATATAACTATTTCATTTCAAAGTTAGGAAAAATCAGTTTCCCGGTTTTTATAAAAACTCAGTTTTATAAAATTTTCCAAGAGTAATATACTATCTATAAAAACATAATTGTAACACCCTAGGCAAATCCCACATCGATTGTGGACATGAGAGATGCTAGGTTTCATAAGGAATGTCCTGTCTCAAATACCAACAACGCGTTTTGGGCGCATTGGTTGTGGATGAGAGGAGAACTCCACAGTTACGCGTTTTGGCCGCATTGGTAGTACAAGGGTTCGGATGTTACAAATGGTATCAGAGTCACTCATGTGTTGTTCGGGATGGTGGGGCAAAGCTCATCAAAGATTGTGAGTCCACAGGGGTGTTCAAAGGGACACCTTAGGCAAATCCCACATCTCTGATTGGATGGTGGGGCAAACCTCATCGAGGACGATGAGTCCATAAGAGGGGGGTGATTGTAACACCCTAGGCAAATCCCACATCGGCCATGGACATGAGAGACGTTGGTTCATAAAGAATGCTCCGCCTCGAATACCAACAACGCGTTTTTGGTGCATTGGCTGTGAATGAGAGGAGAACTCCACAGTTAAACGTACTCAGGTGGGAGTAGTACTAGGATGGGTGATTTACTGGGAAGTCTCCACCCGAGTAACCAAAAACAAACTGGTGAGCTCCTAGTGGGCAAAACGTACAATATTGATGGTATGAGAGACCAGATGTTACAATAATAAATATTAATGTTGATTTTAATGGCATTTCTCTTGTTTACATACATATAACTATATTAGAACCATAAAACTCAATTATGAAAACCATGATTGTACCCTCGGTTTCTCAAAACCTAGGATTATTTCTCACCTCTAAACAATAGAGATGAAACCAACTTAACTAACAAAAATAGTTAAGTTATTCATGTAGTTTAGTGATATCTCTATTAAGTCATGGGTCTCACATCATAAGTCATCGGCTAACAATTTGATGGCACTATTGAAGTCATCTCTTAGATTCACATAGCTTGACCCCAACATATCAAATTGTTGGCGTAAATCTTTTCCTCGTGCCTTCAAATTTGTCATGAATGTCTTTATATTTGTGACTTTCTTGTCCAAGCCAATCACCGTGTCCTTGGATGTAAATATAATATTTTAGATTATTATATTAAAAGTTAATAAGGATATTTGTATAATAAAATTCTTGATGATTTATTAAATTTTTAATAAAGAGCGCGATTATTTGATGTTTTGTACATAATCATACCTTTGAATTGGAACTCAAGTTGGAACTAGTAGGATACAACTATGTGTTATTCTTCTACATAGTTGTGTACATTTTAAGTAAATCAAGAATTTAAATTTATGTATCAAAGGACACGGCTAATTTAAAAATTTTGGTCTTTGAAGTACACGACTGTGCGAAGTTTCCTATGTAGTCATGGGTTGTTTAGACATTTTTGAAAAATAAATAAAAATAGAAAATTAGTAAGTTGAGGTGCTAAAACTCATCTAGTTGTGAATCAAAGTTTGGAAACAACAAATCTAAACACTTGATAAGTGTCTTCAAAATTATTGGTGGAAATAGGTTTTTGAACCCATGTATGGTGAAATTTATGCTATAACTAATTAATCACGTGTAATATATGAGAAATACTGTAAATTATATTTAGAACTAGCTTGTGTTTAATTTGGAAATCCAACAAGATATTAGAGCATGAATGTCTATAAAAATGGTGGTAAAGGGTCAATAACAACCAAAAATAAAATTTTGAATAAAGGGTGTGCAAAGCACCAAATTATTGATGTTATACAAGTGTATAGAAAGACTCAATCAACATATATTTTTTGTTACATACAAATGTGCATACCATGAGATTTTTGTTGTATACACATGTGTGTATTATATGTTTTTTTGTTACCTACACATGTGCATGTCGCCTGAAAAAATGCACATGTGCATGTCCTCGAAAAATGTGTCGTTAGAATTTTGCAAGAGATAGGGAGATAATTAACTAACTAGAGAGTGAAAGTATTTAATGTTTTACTAGCATACCCAATTTATCTAATTTTTAGGTTTTAAGATTTAAAAAATAAGTAACCTAAATTGGTTCTTCAAGTTCACACAATAATTTCCATATGCATACATGCGCACATGACATACAAATGATTAATATTTCCAATTAGTTACATAAAAAAATTTAAGCTTTTATGAAGGAAGTATATCATTTTTTTATATTTATTAACTAGTTTGTAAATTTATTATACAACACATACAAAATAATTTTTAGCGTTGTACATGATGTAGCATAGTGAGTAAAATATAGTATTTAATAAATTTTATAAAAGAAACTTTCAAATATAATTAAAAAGTTGAGAACTTACAATATGACTTGATATTGTAACATATTATCAAGTTGAGAGCTTACCATTATTTATTCTTTGACAACTACCAATATATTCCGTAAGTTGTGTGTGAAATTTTAGTTATTTTTCAAATATAATTTTTTTCAATTAAGTTTGAGTGTAAATCATCATGACTTCATGAGTTCTTATTACACTAACAAAAACAAGCCAAAATCTAAAATAATAATTTGAGGTCCTCTTCTTTCTTTTTTATTACCTTCCTCATGTATGTATAAGACCACTAAGATCTAAAAACTATATATAAAAATAAACTGGCCGTCAGTCATCCCTAACATCGCGTGAAAGAAAAACCTAGTTTAGTTAACATATATGATAGACCACTTGTTTAGTTTCATTTATAAATATTTACATAGAGAGAATTCCTTAATTTTTTTTTATTACTTTTGTAGTAGACTAGTACACAACATAGTAAGAAAAAAAGTCAAGTTTATATGTACACAAATAGTAAGAAAAAGACAGGCTTATTTATATAGTCACGAGATCCAGCTCAACCTTTTCTTGGGCTTAAAACGAATTTTAAAATCAAGGTCTTTTCATTAAAAAAATTTATTTTTGTTTAAAATCTTAACACATGAGAGTATGATGACAAAACATGAAAATTAAACAAAGTTGAACCCTAAAAGTTTAGGGCCCAAGCTTCAGTTTATTTCTTTTACAACCGCTCCTAATTTGACATATATTAATAAAAAATAACATAAAAAAGTCTTGCAAAACAAAGTTAATATTTATAGAAATATCTAAACTTCCATTCACATAAACTTCTCATACAAGAAATATTAACCTTAACAAAAACATACAACTATTTATTAACTATAAAACAAACAAAAGGATGCAGCAAACTAGAAACCAATTGCAGAAACAGCTACTGTATTATGAACATGAGAACCAAAGTGCAGGAAGTCAAAAACATATGGATGCACAAATACTGTGCATCAACAGTAGCTACAATTCTCTGTTACATTCTCCGACTGTGGGCCCCATATGCGAATTGTTTGATCATCGCTGGCAGATGCTAGCATTCGGTGTCTCTTGGGATTCCAGCTCACACAGTTTACAGTCATTGAATGACCAGAAAGCACCTCGATTGGATCAGAAATACGCCTATTCCAAATATAAACCTGCAGGTCGGGTAAGAGGTCAAATGGCCAAGTGACATATATCATTTCAGTAATAATATAAACTTTTGAATAAAATAACTTGAAAAATCCGAATTAGGATAAGACAATCAAAAGGTCATGGTTACTTTTGCATTTATTTCAGTAATAAGTAATAACTTTCCTACCAGCAACTCTTTGTTGCTCATCAAATCTGATTATTTGACCGCAAATTATTAATATCAGTTTTTGTAAGCACTAAGCATTCAGAAAGTGATTAATTTGACTTCAAGTGACAATAGTCAATTTAACTGCACATCCAAGTAGAGGTGGCAATGAAATACAAGTAGAGGTGGGAAAATGTGCGGGCTGTGAAGCAAATTTGAGTCAAAACATGTCATTTTGTTTGGGTCTGATTAGCCCGAAACACTTTCCTGTAAAGTTTTTAGCTTTTCCATAAATAACTAGTATCATGCATGAATACAAAAATTGTCATATTTCAATACCAATATACTTTTCTTTAAAAATACTTGATTTTGGAAGTTTTATGCATTAAAAACACGCTCTACGTGACCTTCAACCCGACATGTGGGGGTAGGGTAGCGCACCTGTGAATTCTCACTGCCACTGGCAATAAACATTCCATTGGCTCCACCAAAGCAAGAACGTATCACATACTTGTGTTGCCTATGTCCCTTATACCTCAAAGGTTTTTCCAAACATCCTTCAACATCCCACATATGAATCTCTTGACTGTTTAAACTAACAATCAGATATTTGCTATCTCCTGAAACAGAAAGAGACGTTATTGGATGCTCTTCAGAAATAACCCGTTCGGTATTCATGCCCACATTTAATATCCGAATATCACGATCTGAAAAGATACTAATTAAATACTCTCCATTTGGGGTAACAGCAATATCTGAAATTTTAGGCATTCTTATTCCTCTCCACGCCTTTAACTCGTTTCCTTCACAATCCCACATGCATATGCCCTTTTTCGGGTCAGAACTACCACAAACGAGTCGGGTTGAGCCCGGGAACCATGCACATGAGCTGACTAGGAAGTCATTGTCACCAAATGTGTGCTTACATGTACCTGTTTCTACATCCCAAAGCCTAAGGACTTCTGAGTTGCCACATGTCAGCAGCATTGTATCATCTGGGCTCCATGATACAAAAGAAACGGGATTTTGGTGACTTTTTAATGTATGTTCTAGAACCAATTTGGAATCTTCTAGTACCTGCACCAACAATTTCAAGAACAGGGTTCAGAAAACAAGGTACTTTCTTCTTTGCTGCTTACTTATTTCCTCAGGTACATAACTATAAATATTTCCCACTTGATAAAGAATAAACAAGTTGAATGCATAAGAAAAGTTGGCCCATCTTCAAGATGATATCAATCACGAAGGTTAAAAGAAACGATATGTTAGACCTTTCGATAAGTATTAATATTTAATTATGGATACATTAGTCTTCAAAATTTATACAAGTATTTTAACAAAGCATGGATTTTAATTGAGATTAGGTGGAGAATGTGCAGTTATTTTGGTTAGTTTCAATATATTTGATTATTTTGAGTCTATAAATAGGGTTAGGAATATTATGTATTCATGTTCAATTTAACTAAAAAATACAGAAAATCAATCTCTTGTTTCGTTCGTTTTCATATTGCACTTGGGCCCTATCGCAATATAGTCAAGATTCAAGAATATAATGGAATTTCAATTTTCCTAAATTAGATCAAGAGGATGCTCAAATTTAAAACATCAAATAATCATGGTTTATAGATCGAATTAAAATATCCTAAAGGATGTTTAGGTTATAACATAGATGTCTCTGCCCATTGGTCGTATTAGGGTTGAAAAAATCAAAACATATCAACAAGTTTCTACAGTGTGTTAGATTGGTCTGAAGTGTCAAACTGAACACTCACCTGAATTGGCAGTTGGAGGCACTCAAGCCACTATGAGATTAAGTGCCCAACTCCCCTGTTGTGCATACTTAAGAAGATTAAATTTCCTGAACAATTGAACAACAATCAGTTTCCTAAAACTGGTGCATGACAAAAGATAATATGAAACAATATATTATGCATCATATTTTATCCCAGTTTTAGAGAACTTGATTATGGTGCTTTATTCACAGGCCACAGCTTAGGCATCGTGTGCCAATGACACAACAGCAGCAAGAAGTTGTAAGTCATAGTTGAAGAAGGTATAATATGCTTCTTTCAAACTACTCTTTTGAAGATTTGGAATAAAAGAATTCAAGCTGAAAAGAAGTGACGTTTCCATTTATGCGTATTATTCCGGTAATTATCTCTAAAAGTAATCAAACTTAATGCTTTTCAAGAGAAGATCAATTTCTTACTGTTAGACTGCTGGAGTAACGTAGTTTATTAATAACATCATAGCTACACCCAATTGAGACTGTTGGAGTAACTGTGAATGTATTATGTAGGAGAAGGTTGAAACACATTTACTACTATAAATAAGAAACACGTGTTTTGAATTCCAGAAGATAACTTAGGCTAAAGCTTATAATGTTGACATATTTACAGTCAAGAAGACTTGATATTTTGGGATTAATCAAGTATTATGATTTAATGATATGATAAGAACGTGTTATTTCTATCAGTACACTTGTTTTGTTTCTGATTTTGTAGAGGTAGTTAGAATAAATAAAACATAATTCTCAACTAGCCTGAGTAAACCGGATTCCATTAAGAAACCCATGGTTTGTTAATCAACTGCTGCAAATATCAGGTCTAGACAATACGTAAATAATATTTCAGATTCTCTTAAACTTCAATAGAACAAACATTTACCAACTAAACATGGATAGTAATTAGTATTTAACATCCGTCATTCTTCATTAAAACAAAGGCATCACAATGGAACGACCAAGGTCCCTCCTATAACATCACACTATAACCAAACAAGTATCAAAATAGGACGATTGATAGTGTCCATGATATCAACAAAAAGTGCATGTGGAATGTTCTCCGTTCATTCAGAAAAATGATTATAATGAGAAAAACAAGAAATTGCGTTTGCTTTTCCTTGTTTTTATTAGTAATATATAATTCAACAAATTTCCCACATATTGCACGTGTAGGATCTCCATACTATCAATTTTGTCAAGGACATAATATTTACCTTCCATATAATGGCTGTACAATCACTTGATGAAGATGCTAAATAGTTCCCATTGTTAGAGAACTGAACAAACCAAACTTCATTCTTGTGGGCGGACAAAATCTGCACCAATTTCAAAGAAACTGATTTACGTATACATATTAATAAGTAAAGTTAAAACATCCACAGGTTAAATTTACATGATATTTAAAACATGATAAAAACCGGTGAAAATTTCTGTCATAACACATGTAGCTTCTAGATTGAACTTACACACCTGGACTGTTTCTGTAGGGATTTGATCCCGGCCACATCGATGGTCCTTATAGATTGATACATGATCAAGAGAATTGTGATAGATGCATGAATCAATTTGGGAACCAACCACCTTTTCAACCAAATGTTCCAATCTTCTATCAGGCACGGTGATTGGTGGTGGAATCAATTTTCCCAGTTCATTTATAAGAAAATTTCTCAGTTCTTGAGAAACATCACTGTCACCATGAACTTTATTCAAACCGAGCTCTCCAAGTGAAAGCAAACCAAAAGCAAGCATTTGCACTTTCTCTCTACCCACTTGCAATTTCGAAATTTGTTTATGCAAAAGGGATAAAGCTAAAGAATCGTCGCCTCGACCCAAACACTCCAAAAAGTACTGTTTGGAAACGAGAAACAAAGCAGTGTCCCTTTGTTCATCTGTCATCTCTTTGATCCCATAAATGTTAGCAATACAGCCCTCCCAATCAGCACCAAGGACCAACGATTCAAGCAGCTTAAATTCTGAAGATTTGCATGAAATCTCAGATTCTGATTCCAAAGAAGCTGCAGATTTGTCATATCCTAACGAATATAGACACTGAATAAGAATCCTTACAAATTCATGTTTTTTTATCACTCCTTTCGGACCAACCATTGTCGTTAAATTCTCCATTAATGAACAACTTCTTTCTATGGTCCAAGATTCTCATATCTTCCACTTAACCAAAACACATAGCAACTCAACTGCCATTATGATACCAAGAACTGCAAGATAAAATAAAATAAAACAAAACCTAACTTTAATTTTATGGCCATTATGAGAGGTTAAATTTCTATACATGCATGATATTTGTAGGTTTACACATGTTGAATCCAAAAAATTCTATAATGCTCCCAACACATATATGTTATTCATGTCTCAACATTCTATAATCAGCTCATGTAAAATCTTCTTAATCACTGATAACACCATCAAAATCGCGTTGACTTTAGGTTCCTAATTCCGTTAATCAATTAGACATTTACACTTAAAATTCAAACAAGTTCATAACTAATACTACAAAAACCAACCAAGAAATCGAGAAATACGTCGATCAATAAAAGGAATGGAGATACATGAAACTTGAATCAATTTGAAGTACCTCGTGGTCGATTGGATTGTATTCGACGTGCGAAATTGCAGATTATCGATGAATTCAATGCGGTGGTAGCTCAATCAATGAAATTAGTAAAACCCTAGGTGGGAGCGGTGATTCCGAGAGACGAGAATACGGTGGATGACGGTGAGATCGTGCAATTTTCAGAGTCGAAAAGGGGGTTAAGTGGTTAACCAATTTTGTTCATAACCCTTCATTTATCAGATGCGTTTTAATTTATTTTATTCAGATAATTTAAATTGACAACTGACGACAAGGACGTATATACGTCTCTCATCTAATAAAAGACTATCTAAACTATTAAGCGCTAAACCATAAAGAGATGTTTGAATGGTTTAGCATGGTTTTTCTACTAAATCATTAAGAGGCTGGCTTTTAGCGAGACAAACACACTGACCGATTCAGATGTAAGCCTCTTAATGAAATTATTAAAAGGCTACCAAACAATCCCTAAGTCTTTTATCACTTGGCATCACCACAATCATTGTCAACCTTCTTTAACCCCCAAAAGCACATTTACATCATCTATTTAATCTTTTCATATTTAGCTTATTTTTTTTATAAAAAAATTACATAAATAAAAAATTTACCAAATCAATTCACCATTATTACCATTGACTCACATTTTTTAAAATTATTATCAAAAATTAATATTTAAAAAAAAATACCAAGAATTAAAAAATAGGAGATTTTTAAGTTTTATTATTAAAAAGCGAGTTTTTAAAATTTCATTATTAAGAAAGCAAAATTTAAATTTTACATATAAAATTTAAAAATACCACTTTTGTATTTTAAATAAATACGTGTTAGAATAAAGTTTACTAATATTTAATTAATAGTTTTATAATTAAGTTTGATATTTATAAATAATTTTTTTTATTTTGAGTTGTAAATTTTAATAGTTAGCTTTTAATAAAAACGAGAAATTGTGCCCTGCGCTCCGCGGCAAGAGGCAGACTTAAACGATTGAGGCAGTGGCATTAACGTGCCTAACTAAAAAATGTTGTTAAATACATAAAAGAAATGTATGAAGTTACGACGACTCGGTTGTGCAGATCGAAACATATATAAAAAACAGTTATATAACAGTATCGATGTTTTTAAATCGATGTTGGGCGGTACAATTAAAAGAAACGTATGAAGCTACTGCTGATCAGTTATGAAAATTGAAACATATATAGAAAATATTATCATGCACCAAACGTTGCAGTATACGAATTAAAAAAAATTATTTAATAGAAAAAATTGTAACATAAGTTAAAGGAAAAAAAATATAGTTGCAAAACACGTAGTTCGAGCCCGTGACAAATATGCCTTGACCACCTCCTCTACACACATATATTTGTGTTTTTAATAGAATTAAGCATATTTAAGAAGTAAGTATATACGGAAAAAGAAAAAAAAAAACAAAATCCACCGACACTTATATTGATAAGCTTATAAATATTTAATTTTAAAAGTTAATTTTTTTTAAAAAAAAATATGTTTAGTTTTAATTCTAATTAATTAGTTTTAAATTTTTTTATATTTAATTTTGGAATTTTAAATTTAAATTGTGACGATATATTAAGGAGTGAGATTTTTAAAATTTAGAGTTTTAAATTTTGAATTTAAAAGACGATATATTATTGAAATTTAAATTTTATTTATATTTTTTTTAAATGAGATATTAGTATTAAAAGTTTAGCGAGATTTTCCGTATACAATGCGAGATTTTTTTTTAAAAAAAATTAATTTAATTTTGATATGTAAATTTAATTACAACTTGAATATTTATAAATATGTTACAACATCAAGGTTAAAGTTTCTACAAAGATGTTGATAGAGTTTCAAAAAGTTGTCTTAAAACATAAAAATGACACAAACCACATATTAGAACATAAAGATGAAGAACACAACCTAACGAAATTAAAAATCTCCGTATACTCTTAAGTGTTTCGTAATTTCAATACCAAAACCGAATTAAAATATAAAAAATATTAACACTTACTAAATGCAACAAAAAATGGAGTTTCTTTTCCTCAATGACTGAAAACAAAAAATAGTCAAAACCGATCGAAATAAAGGTCACAGATGGTGCGGACCTGATTAAAGTCATGGAGTCAAAGAAATCGAAGATTATCAAATTGGTCAACGATTTCCTAATATACGTTGTTTCTCCATTTTATTAAATCCTTTTGCACATTTGATTTCTGATGCTGTAGAATTTTAATCAATTATTATGTTTTTAGAGATGCAATCGTTATTAGGAACTATTATTTTCTAAATATGTTTGATAAATCAAATTACTTAGATCAAGAAAATCACATGTAAAATTCAAGATTTTTTTTATTGTATAAAGATTCAAGATTTTTTTTATTGTATAAAGATTCAAGATTTTTTTATTCTACTGATATTTTTGTATGTTTATATGGTGTTATGTTAAGACCATAGTTTTAATTTTTATTTTTATGTATAAGTTTATGATTATGTCTAGAAAACAAAACACATTAATCTTTGTTTTATTGATTCTTTTTATCTAGATATAATTTCTTTTTTTATTTATGTTATGATGAACAAAATATCTATCTATACTCTCTAATAAATAAAGGTTTTAGTGGAACACTTGTCATAATTTTAGAGCATGTAAAATGGTTTTTCCCGCCTAAAGTATTGGATCCAAAAACCTTTTTTCATGGGTCATCTAACCTGAATGGATGTAAATACGTTTTTCTAACAGTAATTGATTATTAATTTAATTATAATTTAAGATTTTAAACCTCTCACAAACTAACAAATGCTTAACAAAGATAATTGCTAAAAATATTTAACATAATTTGACTAGAACTTGACAAACCGTTTGATTTGAACATTACGATCTTCCAAAATTAAATTATAGCAAAATCAATAAATTAACTCTCGTAAATTACTATAATTAGAGAATTGAATTGACAATTTTCAAACAATCTTAACAACTTACCTTTATTAAGCAAATAACAATTTATCAAAATCAACTTTTCACAATCTAAAAAATTACCTTAAAAAAATTTAGTTTTGTGAATGTAATTGTAATTTTTTTCCCTATGTAAAGTAAATTATTATTTTATTTATGAAATTGTTTTAAACGTTTATGAATGATATATGTTTCTTTTCATCAACCTTTTAGTACACGGGAACCAACCTAGTCTATACTATATAATAAATAAAGGTTTTTGTATGTCACGTGTCGCCACCATATTTAACCTCATCAATATTTTTTCGTGTCTCTCTCATATTAAATGCACTCATATATTTTTATAAAACATATTTGTTTTAAATTATCCTTTATTATAAAAAAATTTGAAATCTATTTATGTAATTTTTATTTTCAATCAAATAGTAAATGAAAGTCAAATTACATTAAATAGTAATTGACGTATTTCCGAAACCCAATTATATATTATTTTTTGATAAATTTGAGAAATTTATGTATTGATGTTTTTCACCCGTGTGTATTACACGGGGTCTAAGCTAGTTTATATAATAAATAAAGGTTTTGATGGGACACCTGTCACTCTCTCATGCATCATCAACTTTTTTTCCCACATATCTCTCCTATTAATTATACAAATTTATTTAATTGTTTTTATAATTTTTTATTTCCCGCCTCTCTCTGCTATTAAATAATAATGATTTCTAAAAAAAAAATTATAAAACGTTTTTTATAAATATGTAAAATGTAAATCTTTATTACTAAAATATTAAATATATATAAATTGCATTTACTTAACACGTGTAATACGTCGGGTTTCTAAAGTTTAATATGAATTAACATTTATCAGTTACATAAAAAAAATAATACTCAGCTAAAAATATGGTTTAAAAATTAACTTAACAGAATTTATAACTGTCACGTAATATTTTATTCAACTCGTGTAATACATTAAAGACATAAATTTTTTATTACTAAGTATATAACATTACATTTATTCAACCCGTGTAATGCACGGGATTCTAGCCTAGTAAACATATAAAATGATAATTTAATTAAGAGCAAATAACATTTTTCGTCCTTTAGGTAGATAACAAAATTCACTTTTCATCCTTAAACTAAGGAAATAACATAAATAATCATTTATGTTCATATTTTGTAACAGTTTTCATCATTTTCTCTAATTTCCTTCTATATTTGAAAGAATGAAAACTGTTACAAAATATCAATATAAATTAAAAAGGATGATTTTTGTTATTTTCTTAGAGGAAAATATGAAAACTATTACAAAATATGAATATAAAGGATGATTTATGTTATTTCCTTAGTTTAAGGATGAAAAGTGAAATTTGTTATATACATAAAGGACGAAAAATATAATTTACTCATTAATTAATGATATTTTTAACTTTTACTTTCGAATTGATTTTCACTTGTTTTCGCTCATAATGATGATTATGAACGAATTGAGAAAACATATTGTAACACCCTACTTTTAAAACACCGGTTAAAATAAACATTTAAACGTGCGGAATCATTTCCCAAGTTTTTTTTTTTACTTCCTCGCGTACCGCGAGGGAGCTTCAGAAATCCAAACCCGGAAAACAAGCCCCTCACGTACCGCGAGAGAACTTCCCCGGTTCTTCGCGTACCGTGAGGCGCCAAATTTCCAGTGAGTTTCCTGGAGTTCTGCAGATTTCATACTTAGCCATTTTTCCAATTTTTCCATTTCACTTGACACATAAATTTCCAACACTCAAGTGTTGACCCAAAACATACTTACCAGGTTCTAAAAACTTCAACTACATAGTTCAATTATCAATTTACACAACAACTTATGGATTTTCATTTAAATCCCAAAAATCACCAAAACACATACGAGAATCCTCCTTTTGCCATTGGACTTGACTTTGACCTACAACGGAGCTTTTCCTACATAACATCACATGTAACAACCATTAGTAGTGAGATAAAACATGGCAAACAAGTAAAATCTACTTGTTTCACCCATTTACCCATTTGACCCGTTTACACCCAATTTACCATTATGCTACAATTTTACTTACATCACACCTACAAGTTTCATTTCCTTTCGTTTGTCATTCATCCTTATCATATTTCCATTTCCATTATGGCACGTAAGCCATAACTCCATCACAACATTTCCATTATGATGCTTAGATCATAACTTCATATTCACATATCCATTATGGTACTTAGACCATAATTCCATATCCACATATCCATTATGGTATTAATTCCATAACTTCATTCATTCACTTATCCATCACAGTATTACAATTATAACTGCATTCAATCAATTATTTGCACATACACATTCATTCACCTTCATATCACTTAACACATTATGCATACAACATTGCATATAACACTATTTATCATCAATACTAAGTAAGTGCAAAAGGTACCTTGTGGGTTAGAAGATCCCGCACCACCTTCAAGTTTTGAAATTTGATTACCTAAACATATACACCTAGTTTAATAATCTAGTCATACATCATAATCACATAATAATTGGGTTTATAACCCAATTTTCCATTTTTCAACCCAAATTGACCCGTTTGAGTTATTCCCATATCCAAACACCCTCTTTCAATCCAAACTCACCTACTTGAGTTTCCTTTCCAATACCTTTACACTAATTTTTCGTTCAATTAGTATCTTTAAGTTAATTTGGTGTTTGTTCAGGTGTCTAACATCAAATAAACACCTCATTATCATTAATTTATCATCCTACCATCATAATCCAAAAACCCCTAATTTTTCTCCATATGAACCCTAACTTTTTAAAATCAAAATCAAAGGGTTCTAAGATGTTAACCACCATTCTTTACCTTTAGTTAAGCTAGATTATCAACAATCCAACACTAATTAACCACATGCATTCATAAATTTCATATTTTACCCAAAACCCACAAAGAACACCATAAATGGTGGATTCAAGAGGTGAATGAGAACTTACTTGATGTTAGGAAGGTATTGTGTGGATCAACACCCTAAATCCCGAGCATGCAAGCCTTTAATTTCGTTCTTGACCATATTCTCCTATTTCTCCTTCTTCTCTTGCAACCATCGACACCCAAACACTCAAATGAGTGTAATTTTGACTTTCACTTGTCAAAATGGCAGATTTTTACCATTTTACACTTTCAGTCCTTCAACTTTCATTTACCTCTTTCATTCAAAAACTAGTTAAAACTAGTATAATCTCATTACTAACTTGAAACCCACTTGTTTCAATTTATTTCTAAAATATTATTTTCACCATAGTATTTATTTAGAAATATTTATTTATTTATAACGAAACCCGGATTTTGGTTTGTTACGCATACAATCGAAATCGAGTGAAAATAAAATGTAAATCTATGATGCTTATGCTACGGGAATTTCTTTTAGCAACAAAAGTAAAGTTAGTTGTGTTATTAGTCAAATTGTTTGTACGAATTGTTATCGGTCAGTTAATCATAGTTTGGATTATTAATATCTAATTTTCTTAATTTATTTTATTCGAATAATTTAACTTGACAGAGACGGACAAGTATAACCATTAAATTTGAAGTGACTGTAAATAAATAAAGATATTAACATTGTTGCATGACTGTCAAAGTTACTGAGGGGTTGTTTGATTCATTAAGAGCTGAACCATTAAGAGTTCTTAATGGTTCAACATTGTTTTTTAGCTGAACCATTAAGAGACTTGATGAACTATTAAGAGGCTGGCAAAATCTAAAACAAACATCTTCTACCTCTAACCGATTCAGATGTAGCCTCTTAATGGAATCATTAATAAGCTATCAAACAACCCCTAAGTTACAATGTGTAGCGACATTATTATGTATATAAGTAGTAAAAAATATCCGCGCGTTGCGGCGGAATGCTCGTAGCGACGACTTATTTCGAACAACGTTGATAAAAATAAGCACGATGCAATTATATATTTTGAGAAAAAAAACATAGAAAATCAATTATAAATATTTAAGTTATTAAGAAATATTTTTTTTTTAAAGTAACAAAAAATTTGAAAATTTTATATAAAAATAATTATGACGTCATATGCAGTACGCTAATGCCAGCAGTGAACCAAAAAAGGGGGGGCGTGGATTGAACCCGCGTCTCACTAGCGCGGGTGTGGGTAACAGACCACCAGGCCAGCCCCAAGCCTTGTCTCGTATCCTCTTCTCTCTCTATATATTAGACTAGTTATGTAATTATTGTATATATAGAGTATTCATGTGTAACATTATTTTCTATATATAGAAACCCCATGTAATCTTATTAGACACAATTAATATGCAATATTCTTCTTGGTTTAAGCCCTACACGGGTCGTAAGACTTTTAGAAACTGTACGACTTCCCAAGTTCCTACTTTGTACCCGAATCTAAAGATGTACGATCGTATGACACTATACGGGATATACGGATTACCCTATTCGAAGCATATATAAAGACAATTGCGGCCAGAGACGGAGAATCACCCAAAGATCACGAAAAATCACAGAGTACCACTCAAGAAATACCGGTTCGTTTACCTTCTTGTATGCTTAGAGGAAGGCCAGAAGTACCGCATTCGAGTCAGATGTCATTCTTGGGGAGAAGCATTGAAGTTTGATGTAACACCCACAAATTTCAAACCGATTTAAACTTTCAAAATACGCGGAATTTAGGTCCCACTTACACCCATTGTGAAACAACATCAAGTTATTATCAAAATCAATCGACGATATATTTAGACTTTAAATGACTTTACAAAACAAGTTTGAATAACTCATCACACCGAGGTTAATTAACAAACGATCTCCGAAGTCTTCATGAGAATCCAATCGACCCGAAGCATGACCTGAGGCTAGACCGGAGCTTTCCCTACATAAGAACACCTAAACAAATCACCATTAGTAATTATAATCAACCCTTAGGGCCACCACCAAGTTAACACCTTAGACTTGGCCCAAAAACGACATTTCCACTTTTTACCAGCGCAAAACAATGGAATTTCAGCGTAACTTGTGCTGGCTACAGGTCTGCCAACGCAATATGCTCTGGCTGCAGATCAACAATGCCAAATTTCAGTTTTTTGACTTATCCTACCAATTGTTTAACCCGTTTGCACTCCATTGCTGGTAAATGGTAATCTTAACTTGTATTAACACCAAACAAGTATTTCCAACAGTTTGAAGATCAAACAAGTAAGTAACCCTCCGAAGTTTAATACCGTCTTTAATTTATTCTTTCTTCATCCCCTCGATCTTTTTCTTTTTCTATCCACGATCACTTGATCATGTGAACCCTCAGCCTTAAAAACCCTCTAATAATCTTAATCAAACTAACAGATCAAGCTAACATCACCAACTAACAAACAAAGGATCCCGTTTGCAATGGCGGCTATGTTATCGCATTCTGTGAATCCTCAAGACAACTATTGCAAAAGTGGCTCTGCCGATGCTTTAGTATGTTCTTGATAACTTAAAACATGTTAATAATTATGTATTATCACTTATATGAACTCACACGTTAATTTAAAATAGAATCCGCTTGCTCGTGTCGGCTATGCCGTTTGCATTATGTGATTTTCCAAAACGCTTATGTGAATATCATGGCTAGACCGGTGACACGTGACATTTTGGCTAACCTAATCTGAGTATATTATGTAATATGATAACATAATAACATTCGTCTAATTTTTTATTTACGCGTTCGGTAACCTTAAAACCCTAAACGGTCCACTTAAGTGTAACCGTTGATTTTGGACAGAAACTGTGTTGACTTTAACCGCGCATAACTTGATCATAATTAAACAAAATTGAGCAACCTCAAATTCCACGACGTAGTTCGTCAAATTTTCTTCCGAACCATAATTAGCTCGTTTTCTAGTTCAAAAGTATGACTCCGTAGTAGCCAAAACAGGACAGAAACCTTTTTCAATACCTTCTGTCTTGTTGGACTGTTTTGGCTATGATCCGAGTCTTAAATGGAAAAACTTTCTAAACGAAACTTGTTCGGAACGACTTAAACTAGTCACCTATAAAATTTCATAATTATTGGACGTCGTTTGATATTTTTAACAAGCACGTTTTGTCCAAACCAGAAAAAAACGACTAAAAACACTATTTTGCATCTAATTCTTAACCTTATAACCCGAACCGCATATCTAACGCTCGTAACCATCGAACCTACCCTAAAACTAGTTTATTCATTTGTTTAGGGTCTGGTCCGTGATTCACCTCGTCTATTTTTTCAAGTCTCTTATCTCTCCTAGCTATCAAGGTGAGACTTCATAGCCTCACTTTATTCAAATCGTTTTGGGGGAAACATGTACGCGTTGGCACGCATTAAAACACGTTTTCAAACAATTCTAAAACAATCGAATCTTATATGTATGTGAGTAAATGGACACAACATGATAAACATTAAACTTGCAAATCCTTAACTTGAAGTTTTCAAGCCAACGGTAGTACAAATATAGGCCATAAGATGGAAACCGCATAAACTTTATTGACAACTTTTGGTTGGACATCTTATTCGTTATTATAGTTATGGGTCGTACGGGTACGACCGGGAGGTGTCACAGGGTGTGCATGTACGGGGTATGTGCTTAATTAATGAGATATAGTATCTGTATGTGTGTTGCTACATTAGCCGTGCATTGTGTTATGAGTTAGTCGGGGTGAGTCGGGATATAAGCTAAACGCTTATGATTACGTGTGGGATATCTTATTCTAATGCTATGTGTGAGGTGCAGGTGCGGTTAATGAGTCATGTACATAGAATATAATGTTATGTGTTTATATATGTGTTGTGTGTATTGTGTCGTTGTCCTTGTGACACGACGGGTATTGTGTTTGCATTGTTGTCATTATGACACGACAAACGGGATTGTGGAGGACTATGTCCTTCGGGAGGTCACCAAAGGTGACGATGTCCAACAGGACAATGATGAGCTAGGGGTGTGTCGAACGCCCTGAAGAGGGTGCAGCGAAGAGGTATGTGTTTGTGTGCTTATATATTTGTGTTAAATTGCATACAAGCGTTGAGTTATATTTATTGTGCTTGAGATAGTATTATTGTGGTGAGTCGAGTTAGATTGACTGTTGTGTCTGGATTATGATGTGGTGTTTACAACTGTTATGTCAGTTGATTTGTAAAAGCCTTGGTCAAGGCTGAGTAAATTGACGTTTAGGGATTGGTTGTGTTAACCAAGTGTCGAGTTAATACGTGTACTTGAGTATGAGTTATTAGTGTAGTAAGTTCGACCTATGTCGATGATACTACAGGATTATTATTATTATTATGGGATGAGTCATAGGTAATGAGTTATTATGGGATATCGGGTGATGACTGGGGTTATCTAATGGTTAATGAAATGTGGATCTATTTTATAAGGACCATGGGTCCTGAGTGAAGTTTATATAACTTCTGAGACGAGTTGGCTTTTAATTAAACTAAACTATTAGAACTCACTCAACGTATCCGACTTTGTGTGCACGTTAGATTGTTTTGCAGGTGAGTCTGTTAGACGAGGTATCTTGGCTTGGGAGCGGTGCTACTCGGATTGGTGTGCAAACATTCGTGAGGTAACTTAATGACATTAAATAGTAATTAATGTTTTTAGAAAGACTTTCGTTGTAGTTTAATATAACTAAAATGAGTATTTTCAAGGGTATAACCCGTTATGAGAACCAACTGTAGGGTGCCTAGTTTAGGGACCTTACAAGTTGGTATCAGAGCCGAGGTTTAAGAGAAAAGTGGTGTTTTTAAACAAATAAAATGCCTTAACTTAAACTGAAAATGAGACGAGGGTGAAACGAATGCCACCATGAGTAACCGCGAGCCAAGAGGTACGTCTTTCGAATTGAGCAGTAATTATTATTTACCACTTGTGCAGTGTTACACTAGGTAAAGTGATTGGTGTGGGTAAATGATTTATGGTTCCGTGTGGGATCATGATGGGTGCTATGTGTTGTAGTAGTATGTAGAACTACGTGAAGTTATGTGGTGTGATTGAATGAGACTATGATGTGAGTTGAGTAACGTGGAGTAGCATTAATTGTAACTATGTGAGATAGTTTGGTGTGTCGATATGATTTAGTAATTTTATGTATAACCTTGGATGGTGTGGAATTGTGATAGCGATGATGACTTGCTAGATTATTGTGTGGTGTTATGTGAGTTGTGTGGGATGCATGTGCATCCGGTGTGTGTGAAAGGTAGAAAGTTAGTGTGAGTATGATGGGAAGGTTTAGAATCCGAGCAGTAATGTGGACCACCAAATTGCATTTGATCACCGTGATTTGGCAGTCTATGATTACTCTCATATTCTGAATTTGACGCCCACAGTAATCACTCCAACGTTTTATCTTGTGCAAGTACTGATGGCTAAGACAAAGCGTACCAGATCTGTCAGACGGGGTGCTCCGGCTGGGGGAGGAGCAGATCGTCAGAACAAACAGGTGGTTGTTGTAGACAAGACGAACAGTGACATAGAAGTGGTGTTGGCGCTTTCCCGCGTCAAGTGTGACTAGAGCTGAGGATGGCAGCATCCCGCGTGGTGCTGAGACCAGAGTGACATGATGGAAAAGGAGGGCCGTGTCGGCAGTACGTGATTTCCCTCCAGGATGTGGACCTGCATGGTTGAGAGATCAACCACCTCCTACAGCTAAGGGAGCACTATCTAGAGAGGAACCGGCTAATGACCCGGGATCCTTACTTTTGAATTTTAACTTATCATCTCATATTTTACACCTCATTTTGGATTAGCCAAATAAACTTTTAAGTTATTAACTTTTTAGAAAAGTTAATATGAGGTTTCAAAAGTAATCTCAAACATTTACCGAGTCGAATAAGAGAGTGTTCCCCAACACCAGTCAAAAGCCTCAACGAGGGTTAGGGTTTCTCTCATATTCCAATCGCTGCAAATGGGCAAATCGGCAAGAAAAAGCCCACGATTGCCAAAATCAAACCCTAAGTCCGAAGAAGAACCACAATTTGACCTTCCCCCAATCATCACGAGCAGCGATGACGAGGCCGACGATGACCTAAGCTTGAAAATCGTTGAAAAAGCAATGCTACGAGCCTGCGGCAACGAAACGAGCAGCAATCCTTCACCGTATGTCACGAAAGTGAAGAAAACAAAGTAGAAGAACAAGGAGAAGATTGAAACACAAGTTACCGCGGTAAGCAGTTCGAATCGATTTGAAATTTTGCAAGTTTTTGTGTTTGTTTTTAACCTTTGATTACGATGTCTTATTGTGCAGCAATCCTTCACCGTCTGTCTTATTATTACTCTGTGATGTTTTCTCGGGGTGGGAGGGGGTCATAACTTGGTATTTTTTAGTATTATTATTATTATTATTATTTTTTAATTTTGCAGGTTAATGTTGGCCTTTTAGCCGAAACTCTCTATGCTTTGTCCATCTTGACGAATGTAATTATAGCAAGAGACCAATGGTTATATCTTCACAAGTTGTTTTTTTATCAGAAAGAGGCATGCTTTCTGAAGATTCATATATTGTGTTTGAAGCCTCCAATTCTAGTGGAATAAAGGTATTATTTTCCAAATTAGTACTATAATCTGCTTATTGGTTTTGGTATCAATAGTTTGCTAATTGTGATTTCTACTTATTAGTTTTGGTACCTATAGTCTGCTATTTGTGATTTCTACTTATTTGTTTCGATAGTCTGCTAATTTACTTCTTATTCCTTGTGGTTTCTCACATTGATTAGGTCTCATTTGACTTTAATTAATTTCAATATTAATAACCATGAAAGAAATGAATCAGCAGCAAACATTTTATCATAGGCTAAGAAATGTTGTCATTTTTGTTTGTAAGCCAGCACATATAATGCTCCAAGTGAACTCACTGGTGGATTTGGGACATACACAAATCACAATTAGCATAATATTGAAAAATCTTAAAAACAAGCAGGTGATGAATTAAGAGAGTTCCTATTGAATCAAGAAACAAACAGGTGATGGATCAGGAGAGTTCTAATAAATCAAGAGTTAGTGGAAACTTGTGATCGATCACACTATAATATAATCACACTAACTAAATTGAATTAATTATTATCGTTCAACTAAGAACAGAAAGATTTTATGAAGAAAATAGAGTATATATGTATGTGACCCTTTTGTGTATTAACAAAAGATAGAGGCTTCAAAATTAACCTGTCAAAATATATGGGCTGCTATTTGTTTTAACAAATTTATGGATTGACATATATGAGCTGGCCATTAAAGAGAAGAGCTCTGCATCCAAGTTATCATGGTTCTCAAACGCCTGGCTTGGTATAGACCATAACGCGGTCAAGTCTTTCTTATCAGGTTGGTTTCAAATAATCTTTTGATATTTATACCTCATCTTCTTGCTAGAGACAAAGTATAATTTTTATGTGCTTTGGATCTGCATATGATACTTATATAAGTCTTATGTTCTTATGGCACATCTTCTTTTCGTGTATCATGTTAAATGATATTGTTAATGAAATTCTTATTTGTTGATTTTAAGTGTAGGTTTAATGTTGAACAAATAGAACATTTAAAATTGAATTATTCAAATAAATTAAGTATATTCTTATGCATGTCTTCTATATGAATTATGATTTTGAACATGACATATTAGGTATCATTGTACCACTCAATATTTGTTTAAATCTAAATTATGAATCAGAATGGGCCTTATATTTTTCTAATGACACTTTTCATGAAAATTCGTTTTATTTTGAACTGCAGGTTGTGGGGTTGGATTTAGTATATGATAAAAGCAAGCCTGAAAGACGCCCTATAAAGCACATGCCAAGACCTGCACAATGGACCAATATATTCAATCCTGAATTATCATATTATGTATACTATTGTTATGCCAACCCCTTTACCCTAAACAAGGCAAGTATGCTTATGCAATATGCACACTTTCACAAAAATCGATCTTTTAAATAATTCAAATTCAGTCTGATAAGAAAAACATATGAATTTTGAGTTAATTGATATTATGTCACAGCTTCATGAATCAAAAGACATGACTACCATCAGAATCCACCCTCATTGTGTGGTGAGGTATGTATTGATGACTGTTTCAACTCTTTTTATTTTTACCTTTTGGAATTATTGATTGTGGAGTTGCATTATGAGTTCTTTTTTTTACAGCTGGCGGGTGACATTGACCATCTTGCTACTGCATTTCTTGCAACTCATAACATTGCTCATGGTATTAATCTTAGAAAGTCTTATGTACTCTAAATACATGCATTACCTTGCACAGGTAACGCAGATACTTTCTTTTTTCCTTTCCTGTTCTTTTTGTTTTTTGGTCTTTGATTAAAAGCATATATGATGGTATAGAAAATTAAAATTTATATAACAGGCATAGAAAATTAATAAATTACATACAAAATCCCATTAGCTAGATGCCAATATCCATGTCAACAATATGAATCAGGGCAGAAGTCGAAGCCAAGCGATTTATAGAGTAGATTAAGGTTAAGTTTACTCGTTAAGTAACTTGTTTACAATTTTTTTGACTTTATATTCCTCATTAACTTGTTTATAATTTTTTTCTCAGGTTGGGGGAAGGAAAGATGAATACACGGATGTTGATGGAATTCGTGAAAAATGATCGACTTTTGTGCCAAACTTCATTTTCCGGTGAAATTTGTATCGACATTTATGAAATATTGTCCACTTTTGAAATGTTTGTTAGGATTTTATGGAATATTGTCCACTTTTGAAATGTTTGTTAGTATTTTATGAAATATTGTATGAAATGGATTGTTTTGCTATATATATATATATATATATATTATTTTGTATTATGAGATATTAATTGTCATTTAATGTGAAAATTAATAATTATATAATTTTTTTAAAACAACTAAAACCATGACACGCATTTTATGACACACAAATGCGCGTCATCCTCTATTTATGACAAGGCCTTCCTTGAAATGCATTGCGTATCGTAAATGCACGTCATCTTCATTTTATGACAGGGCATTCCTTAACATGCTTTCGCGTGTCATCTACCCCTTTAATGACACGCATTACGTGTTATTAAAGACCTATTTTCTAGTAGTGTTATGTCGTTGCTTAAATTAATACATTACTTTAGAAAAAAATCATCCCTATTAAATAAATAATGAATTCAATAGAAAAAAATCAACTAAATTTTATAAAAATATTGTTTATTAAAAAGTTATTTTAAGATAACCCCTTATAATATATGTTTACACTAACAATTCAATGATTTTTGGACATGTGGTCAATGACACTCCGACCAGGAAGCCCAAAAACGAACACTTGATAAATGTGTCCCATTTAATGGCCTAGTGGTAAGGAGGTCTAGGCTCTTCAAATGAGACCCAGGTTCAATTCTCACAGGCTTTATTTTAAGAGTGGGCAGCCCACGTCGATGATCGGGGAATGCAAAGCCAATGGTTTAAGCAAAAAAGCGATCGTGGGGCAGAGATAGTAGTTCGAACCTCACACCTTGACCTTGGTTGAGAACTGTAAGCCGATTGGCCCCTGCAATATTCTTGGGCGTGGGTATTGCAGGCCGGTTTAGCGAGTCCGGAAAACTCGTTTTTTTATTTAATCTTTTTATTTAGTTATATTAATTTTTTTATTCATTATTAATGTACATGAGGAAAATCTTAGTGGGGGTGCAAGGAAACAAATAACTAGATTTGTTTGATAATCTTCTCTATTTTGTTTTCATTAAAAATACAACTAATTGATTAATAATTTGGAATTATGATATGGTAAAAAGGGTTTTGAAAATAAAAAAGGTAAAAATGATTATGGGCTTGACATGTGTCCTTTTATTGTTTTTGAAGTGAGGGCATTTTGATCATTGTGTAAAATATGTCACGTCATTATGTAATGTCATGTTATTGTGTCAAATATTTTTCATCATTGTGTAATGTATTCATCATTGTGTTTTACGTTTTGGATAATTTCGTGTTATTTTTGTCACTGTTTTTTATGTATTATATATAATACAGTGATCAAAAAATATTTGACACAATTACTTGACATTAGAAAAATATTTGGCATTATACACAATGATAAAAAAATATTTGACACAATGACTTAACATTAGACACAATGAGCTGGAAAACGTAATTTTTTTTTCCGTTTTTGTATATAACGACACTATACTCATTTTAAATATAAAAAAAAACGCTTGTTTTCGTCATTGTGTTTTACATTTTAGATAATTTCGTGTTATTTTTGTCATTGTTTTTTATGTACTATATATAACACAGTGATAAAAAATATTTGACACAATGAATTGACATTAGACACAATGACCTGACATTAGAAAAATATTTGACATTAGACACAATGATGGAAAATATTTGACACAATGACTTAGCATTAGACACAATGACCTGATATTAGACACAATGATGACCAAATTACACAATGAGCTGGAAAACATATTTTTTTTTGTTTTTGTATATTACTAGGGATGAGATCGGTACCGTACCGGTACTGAATTTATCGGTACCGTACCGGTATTTGTTACAAAATGTTTATCTCTATAGGTATTGGTACCGTACCGATACCGAATCTATTGGTACGGTACCGGTACCAAATCTATCGGTACGGTATCGGTACCTGTACCGGTACTTTGTACCAAATGCTCATCCCTATATATAACGACACTATACTTGTTTTAAAGATTAAAAAACGCTCGTTTTTATGTTGTCTAATGTCAGGTCTGATCATTGTGTCAAATATTTTTCATCATTGTGTAATATATATTCATCATTGTGTTTTACATTTTAGATAATTTCGTGTTATTTTTGTCACTGTTTTTTATGTATTATATATAACAAAGTGATGGAAAATATTTGACACAATGATCTGACACTAGAAAAATATTTGACATTAAACACAATGATGAAAAATATTTGACACAATGACTTGACATTAGACACAATAACCTGACATTAGACACAATGACGAACAATAATCACAATGAGCTGGAAAACGTAATTTTTTTTTTCGTTTTTGTATATAGCGATATTATACTCGTTTTAAAGATTAAAAAAGATGTGACGGCGTGAGTTACAACTACGGAGGTAAGCGGCGGTGGCGGGACCGTAAAAAAAAAAACTTTGTGGTGACAAATGAAAATACAAATTTTTTATATTAATGATACCAAGCAATTAAATGAATTAAATAAATGGACATTTTTATAATTAAGTAAATATTAATTATTGCTTATGTTTCAAACACAAACAAGTCAACAAAAGTATTATGATTTATAAAGGCGAATTAACAAACTTATCCCCAAAAACAAAAAAAAAACAGACGCTTCTATTTCTAATCTTTTTTTAATCCCCGTTGAGTCTTTTCTTTTTCAGCAGTACGTAACACGCGCTTTCACACGCGCGTATACCAGACACTCTAGACCTGGAGCGTGCAATAATAAGCGACCCTACCTCACTCGCAGACCCCTCCCCCCTTTCCATCTCCCCTGTTTCTTCTCTCCCTCCCCATCCCAGCTGAATGCTGCCATTAGTTCTTCATCTCTCTCACACACAACACACACTAAAAAACCTTTTTCTCCAATTTTCTGCAAGATCTAGCCATTGTTTTCTCTCACTAGATCTCCTTTTTCTCTCTCTACTTCACTCGGTTTCCGTACCTACAACTCGTTTGCTTCCGATAGTCTCCGCAGTTTATGGATCTGCATTGCGGTATTTGAGCTAGGTTTTCACTTGATTTCACGCCGGAGGAGTTGCAGTGATGGTGTGCTTACGTGTCGTTGGACGAATTGACGGAGGTGTTTGTCGGTGGAGTTTACTCGTAGTGCAAAACCCTAGCTCGGAGTTCAGCGTTGCCGAATCAATTACAGCCTTAGTGTTTTGACGATGGTGTTTATGTGTTCGATTACAAGATGCTAACATCTCTAATGCTGTTGTTTATTTTTCCTCTCATCACTCTCGGTTCCACTACAGTTTGTTACGGTAATGACGGAAATTAATTTGTACTTTTTTATTTTGTGTTCTTCTGTAAATTAAATTATCTAGGGCTTTATTTTTTGTATCACTGTTAGATGAATTGCACGAAGGAAAAATTGCAGAGTGGAAGTTAAAGTTGTGTGTAGAAAATTATGATTTGACCGGAATTTTGGGGGTGCCGACCTTTGATTGATTATATCTCAGCGAAAATCCAGGCTTACTTGTTTTTGTGTTCTTATTGTTCGTTTTGATTAATATGGAAATCATATATTCCCTTCCTTGAAGACAAGAATATGCTACGATTTGATGTGAAACCGAATTCGTTTAGATGTGAAATTGATATCAATTGTGTGAGTAGTTTACGAAAATTGTTGTTGTAGTCTTGATACTTGACTTTTGATGAAGGTTTCTATATTTAGCTATTTATTCCAGTATTCTGAAATTCAATATGGGTTGCGAATTGCAAGAGTAATCCATTTGACTTTTAAAATTCAAAGTCAAAGGTTCTTGGAAAAGTGGCAGCACTGTCCATGTGACATTTTTCTATTGAAGTTTTATATTCTTGGAGAGTTGGATCACTAAAGGAGGTTGGAGGTTCATAAGTTTGCCCTTTTTCTATTACTGATATAGACTTGACACAATTGATTTTTTATTTGGGAGGGTGAAAAAGTTACCTTAAGAGAGTTTAACCTTTAATGTCCCAAAATGCATGGTGTCAAGTTTATGTGTATTGCACTATTGCTTGCTAACATCTCCCTTTCTATATGAGTAAAAGTTAATTTGGTATGTGAATGAAATTTGGTTACCTTAGAATTTCATAGTATTTTAATAAACATAAGTTAGCATGCATTTAACTAAAAAAGAAGTACACCATTCATTTGTGGAACACAAAGTGATATGTTTGTAATAGTCTATGTATGTATGCGGTCTTGCTTGTTTATTGTATGCACAATGTTACACAAGCAAGGAAAGTCAAAAAGGCTCTGACTTCCAACCCTATAATCGTTTACCGGAACTTTAGAGTTCTCAAATACCAAAAGTGTCTGATTACAATCCAGACAGTCATACACGAATAAAATCTCCTGTCTGATCATATTGTATCTTCATGTTTTCCACATCTAGATCATAGTATTTAGGCAACTTTTATCTTTTCATAGAAAAGTCAAAATCTAATCTTTAGCCATGATAAATATATAGAAGGCTAGAAACCGTTAATGGGTATAACATGATTGCTACAATAAAAGTAGTGTTTATTATTATTATTATTCTTAATATTGTCAATTTATATCATCATCATCATCATCATCTTATAATCTGTTATAAGTTGTAAAGAGATTAAATGTAATGTTTTGATTCATCCTCAACCTCTAGAAGTTGCTTATTTCAGATTCTTCTTTAATAATTTGATTACTTGATGGAAAAAAATTGAAGTGTAATCTGCTTGCATTAATATATGATGAACAATCTCTATGAAACATGAAATTAATATTTCTTGTAAGTTGTAACGGTTAATGGCTATTTACTTACATTTGAGTCGCTTGACCTTTATTATTTAATTTCATCACTATGATGGTGCTATATTATCTGATTGCAATAATCTGTCTACTTCCTTTTCAGGCATTCCTTTCCTGAACATCAATCTGTCCCCTTCCCTGCTGCCAAGCCAACCTATGTTTGTGAAAAAAAATGGTTTTGAACATCTCAAAGGTAAGGGTTTCATACCTTATTCAAAGATGGAAATATCATGAATGGAATAATAGAAGTGTTATAAGTTATATTCTTTCATTAGTTTCTCCATCTTGTTTCATTCTGCTTAATCAATGGGCCGTTTCATGCTGAATCACTACTTATTGCAAAGTGCATGTCATGCAAAGATTAACATCATGGTTGCATACATTGCAAAGAACTTTAAAATGAATGAAGCAAAGTTTTCATTTTTTAATATTATATATGGTTGTATGATAATGTTTCGGGTGTTTATTCTCTTTCCCTAATAGATCGTAGTTCTGGTTTGCTAATCTAAAATCAATTTTTATTGGTGTCCATATGTTATCCATACTATTAATCACCTGCATATAATATTTACTTAAACCACATGCTGGCTATCTTGTTAAGCAAGATATTCTTACTCATGAATTACAAACTATTTAAACCTTTGTACTTAAGGTTGGATATGATGCTTATTTCAGTTTCATTTTTTAGGTCGACAATTTCTTTTCCATGAATGTATCTTAATAAATGAGTTTGGTGTTCGCATATACGCCCTATACGGTGCTGAAACAATTATCTTCTTTTCTTCTTCCTATTTTCAGTAAGGTTCATGTCAATGAGTTCATCAGTTGTTCCAGCTATAACATCATATGCACATCCACCTGAGCCCTTTATGAAACCTTCAATTGTACCTGCTCCTTCTCCAACGATTCAAGGTACTTGCAACTGTAAGTTGCATGTTTATTATGAATTTTGTAGTTATATGTTTACTAAAATTTTCTTATAAAATCTAGGTCCTGTTGCGGGTCCCACCGTTCGCAACTCACGGCGACATCGCCTTCGTTTACATCGTGGGAAGATCACTCATGTGGTCCCTCCATCTCCATCCCCTGTACCAGGTATGCAAGTCTCAGGTTATTTATCAGAATAATGATGCTATATTGCTGTGTATTTATTTGTTTTTTGATCTCATTGGAACACATTTTAGGTTTGAAGTTTTGTCCTTTCAAATGTTTGGCTGGGAAAATGGGCTATCCCCTTGTTAATTAGCAACCATGGTTGACAATTTGTTAATCAAAGTGAGATTCATGTTCACAAATTTCATGATTCATTTTACAAATCAAATCATAAACTCATTCTAACTTTCCCTAAAGTAATTTTGTATAACATGTAAAAATATAAAACATAAGAGGTAAGCAGTCTTGTGATTGATAAATAAATATGCTTGTATCACTCTAGAAATGTCTTATTGTAGCAGTCACTAGTTATAACTCGATCAAATACCAACAAGAAACCTCTCGATTCATGTGTGCACTAATAAATTCACATTATTCTTAACCAATAATGTCGGCGGCTAGATGGTAATTCTATTTATTTGTCTGCAAGTGCGTATACTTTTAGGGTTAGATTTGCTCATTCTGTTTAATTTCTATCTTCCTCCTTTATGGACTCAATATTTTTATTTCTATGTATCTATCACCACCTGAAACAATCTATCTTCCTCCTTTTATGTCAATATTTTTATTTCTTTCTATTTCTCATCACCTTGAATGGTCTCTTCTTCTATTCAAAACCATACTGGTAATTACATGCAAAACAAATAATGTCGTAAATCCAAAATGTGAGCCATTATGCATGGTGATTGTGGTATTTTCTAAATTCGAGAAGGAACTCTGGAAAACTAAATCATTAAAGTAACTGATGTTGGTTCATAATAAACAAGTGTTTTAATGGTTACGACCACAAACAACGATTACCACGCCCTTGTTGCCTTCAATATGAATTGCATACTCCCAAACAAGGTCACTGAGGGCCATGGTTTAAATAATCTGAATTTAAACTCAAGAAGTTAGTAAGTAAAATACAATTATGTATATAAACTTAAATAGCTACGTGATAACACCTTAAATTAAAGGAGAAATTTCTTATATCCTACTTAAGCTTGCACAATATCATATATACCCAACAAATGATCATAATATCAAATATCCCCATTTTCAAATTTATGTTCTATACCTTTTTATTCTCCTCTCGGCCTCTCCCCCATATAAAGAGTCGTTTGATTCCTATCTTCTACAAATTCGGACAGGTTACGGCTTACGGGTTAGGGTTTATGTTATGGGAGTCTGGGAGCTTTTAATGTAAGAAGGGTAAGGGGAAGGAGATAATCGTCATATTTCAGATTGTATATAATGAAATGGGTAAATATGAAACTTGAAGTGTTTTGAAATTTGAATGGATGTATTTGATATTATGATTTTGATTGGGTAAATACGATATTATGCAAGTTTTAGAGGGGGATACCCGATATATGAAATTGCCTCCAAATTAAAAATCATGCTATAATTTAACAATAAGCTAGTAACACACTAATGGGTTGCTTTTTTAAATCATAAACTTATGCAGTCGGAACCAGTTTAGAGTATTAGGAGGTAACGCCTGAAAGCAGAATACTTAATGATGCTAAAACATTTAGTCAGCATTTAGCCCGAAATAAAAATATAAAAGTGATCTTTCTATAGAGTAATAATGGACTAATGGGTATTATTAATCTCAACATTGAGCTTTGACCATCATTACCTACATACTTTCTGTATATTTTTCAGACATTTTTTATCCATTTTCAATTAATTTTCTTCAATTATAATCTCTGACAGGTTGTGACCAAACGTGCACGGACCCACTCACTTCAACTCCCATCGGTTCACCTTGCGGTTGTGTTTTTCCTATGAAAGTCAGACTACTTTTGCAAGTATCTGTCTATGCTGTATTTCCCGTTGTTAATGAGCTAGAAATCGAGATTGCAACTGGCACATATTTAACACAAAGTCAAGTCGTCATAACAGGCGCCAGTGCTGATAGTCAAGATCAGGATAAAACAGCAGTTGATATTAATTTGGTCCCACTTGGAGAAAAATTCGATAATACAACCGCTTTACTCACTTATGATAGATTCTGGCGGAAAAAACTTTCTTTAAACAGAACCCTTTTTGGAGATTATGAGGTGGTATATATTACTTATCCAGGTAAAGGCACAACCTTTTTTACAAATTTTTTTTCATGTTCTCTAAATTTAGGGTTTCTAATTAAAAGTTATTTTCAGGGCTTCCTTCTTCACCACCATATGGAGATCTCCCTGGAAATGGACCAAATGGAAGTCCTGGAAATCGACAATATCCTATCACTGCAACTTTTGTAGGAAAAAGTCAGAAAATGAACCCTAGAACCATCTTTGTGATTGTTTTGTCTGCAGTAGTACTTTTGGTTGTTTGCTGTGCAGCAATTTCTGTTTTCATAAAGTACAGAAAGATAGGGAGATCATCAAATGCTGTCGGCCCTGTTTTTACAGCACCAACTAGCAAGAGACGTGGTAAGTCTGTTTATCTATTAGATTTCACTTGAAAATCATTTTGACTTTTTAGTTTGAATTCCAGTAATATAGTTTCTCATCGGGTTTCATGCTTTCTGTTCAATTTGAAACTATTTTGAATTATACTTACGTTATTTTTGTTGGGAAAGTGACTATAAACAAAATTCCTCTTAACTGCACTTCTTGTTTGATTTAGTGTATTGAGTTGAAAGTGGCAATTTCGACACATTTATTGGTTCATGGGTTGATTTGGGTTTTTCTTCTTAATACAGAATTTGAAGTAGCTAAATTGAAATTGAAAATATGTGAAACAGCCCGAAAGTTGCCCAAAGCGAATGTAAAATGCACAAAACCAGCTAAATTATTTTGCTAAAATAACTAGATTAATATTGTAATAAAATACCTTTTAATAACCATAAGTAACACATTAATTTTCTGTACAATTTAAAAAGGAAAAGACAAAAAGTGTTTCGACCCATACAATAAAGTTACTTGTTTTTACTCGTGCTCCAACCCAAAAGTGTTTCGACCCATACAATAAAGTTACTTGTTTTACTCGTGCTCCAACCCTCAACCTGATGATTTTGCCATATCTATGTCAAATTGTTGTTTTTATTTTTTTCCCTTTAATTCTTATGAACACCACCTTTTTATAATTTTTTTCTCTAGCAGGCTTTGGAGCAATGCTATCAAGTGATCCATCAAACTCAACATTATCTGTTTTCTCTGCCATGCCAACTTCAATCCTCTCAGTAAAAACCTTCACATTAGCTGAGCTGGACATGGCCACTGAAAAGTTCAGTTCAAGAAAAATATTGGGTGAAGGGGGTTTTGGGTGCGTATATCACGGGATAATTGAAGATGGATGTGAAGTTGCTGTGAAATTGCTTAATAGAGATAATAATCAAAACGGGGATCGTGAGTTCATTGCAGAAGTCGAGATGCTAAGCCGGTTACATCATCGCAACCTTGTTAAACTCATTGGTATATGCATCGAAGGAAGGACACGGTGCTTGGTTTATGAGCTTGTTCCAAATGGCAGCGTCGAGTCTCATTTGCATGGTATGACAATTCTCCTGAAAGAATTTATTTATCTTGAAGTGGCAATTTTGAGCCATTTACATATAAATGGGTCGGTTCAGGTTGCATTTTATTTCAAATGGGTCATAAAAAAATAATAGATAAAAGGAAACGGGTCAATTAGGTTGAAAGTCATACAAGGTATGTTTTTAATGCATACCACTTTGTAAATTGGTTTATTCAAATATTTATATTATTATTGTAATATTGTTGTTTTCATAATCATAATTAATGTATTAGTTATTTGTATATTTTTTAAAAAGGTCAATAAAGTGTTTGTGGATCAACACAACCTGACGTGGCACGCCGACCTGTTTTCAACCCTCACCCCCCATTTTCTGGTTATCCTATCATCTTTCAACCTCTATATGTATCTGTAACCTGCATGTACTGTATAGATTTTATTCCCAAAACTTCAAAATTTCGTATTCACCTGAGCCCTGCCCCCAGTGAAATACAGACAACCAAACTCTACAGAAATTCACCAGTTTACACGTCTCTGGAAATATATATCTGCCGTCTCCTTATGTATTTGATAAGTTAAAGGGACTGCATAATTGAGGTGGGAAACTTAGCTGGTCGGGTGGGTTGGGTGACGGGTAAAAGCAGTTAAGTTTTTGGTACAGTTCCAAACGGGGCCGGGTTGATCTGAAACACCTTTTATCCAAACCCTTAAATTTTATATTAGATAATTGCTGTCAAAATTTGATTATAGAAATCATGTATCTCAACAATAATATGATTTTTCGATAAAATTGTTTAGGGCTACTTTCAACCTGTTCCCTTTTAGCTATATCATTATACACATTTATAAGTAAATGACCCGAAAATTCCCCGATAAAGGGAACCCTAGGAGAGCCGCCGACCCACCTCTACTCTCTGAAATATATATTTCATCTGATCTGATAAGTAAAAGTGCAGCAAAAGAACTCTATCTCCCTCCAAATCATCAAATTACTATAACATCCTTCTATGATAAGGAGATCGTTGTAATTGTGAAACACTAATATTTGTAGATTATTTTAAAAGGTAAATAATATGAAGATCAATGTGTGGATGTTTCAGGTGTGGATAAACAAAAAGGACCTCTTGACTGGGATGCACGGTTAAAGATTGCTCTTGGGGCAGCAAGAGGATTGGCTTATCTTCATGAAGATTCTAATCCCCGTGTAATTCATCGCGATTTTAAAGCCAGTAATGTTTTGCTAGAAGACGACTTTACCCCTAAGGTATCGGATTTTGGGTTAGCAAGAGAAGCTACAGAAGGAAGTAGTCATATTTCTACTCGTGTTATGGGAACTTTCGGGTATGTTTCTTTCAAATATGCCTAGTGGATTTACTTCTTATTACATGCTCGGAAAATGGTAACTATGTCCATTTATCGAAATGGGGTCCACTAAAATTACCATACTAACGAGACGGCCTGTCATAAATTGCCACATGTGCTATTGATAGTCTTCTTCCTCATTATGAATTATCAGTTATCTTACAAATTACTTAACCCTTGTATTCAAATTGCAGTTATGTGGCCCCTGAATATGCAATGACAGGTCACCTACTAGTCAAAAGTGACGTTTACAGTTACGGGGTCGTGCTGTTAGAGCTGCTATCGGGCCGAAAACCTGTCGACATGTTACAACCTCCGGGCGAAGAAAACCTCGTGACGTGGGCCCGCCCGCTTCTCACAAGCAGAGAAGGTCTACAACAGCTAGTGGACCCCAGTTTATCCGGGACCTACAACTTCGATGACATGGCCAAAGTAGCCGCAATAGCTTCCATGTGCGTACACCCGGAGGTCACACAAAGACCATTCATGGGTGAAGTAGTTCAAGCCTTGAAGCTCATATACAATGACAAAGATGAAGTATGTGGGGATAACTCCACCCAAAGAGATTCTTCAGTGGTTGACTCAGATTTCAAGGGGGACCACGCCCCGTCAGACAGCAGTTGGTGGAATGCTGGTGGTGGGGCCACCCCACGATTGACTTTTGGTCAGGCTTCATCATTCATAACAATGGATTATAGCTCGGGCCCACTTGAAGATATAGAAAACAGAGCGTTTTCAGCTTCGAGTTTTGATAACAGGGTTGGGGTTGCGTTGCCCATTAGTCACGGGAACAGGTCGGGCCCGCTTAGGACGGTTAGGAGCAAACCGTTGTTTTATAGATCGAAGGGAAGTATGAGTGAACATGGTGGACTGCTGTCAAAGCCTTTTTGGAGTGAAGCTTCGTTCTAGCAGATGAAAAAGAGTGTTGATTTAGAAGTGTACAGAACCGATGGATGAAGTTTAGAAAGTGATTTGGAATTGGGTTTGGTGTTTAGGGTTTGTTGTATGATGTTTGATGATAATAGTTTTTGACAATCTTGATTTAATTATAATACAATTATTGGAAGCTGGATAGTGTAGTAGTTGTGTTGTATATGTTCATATCTGCTCAATTTTTACCGTCTTTGTTTTGAAATGGTTAATTCCCTTTTGAATAGCAAAACCGATCTTACTAAAAACAAAGTTTTGGGTCTTAGGGGTCGAAATATTACTATGCACGACTCGTTGAACCCTGTTTACCTGTCACTTTATTGTAATCGTCCTATATTAATTTAGGAAAACTGAAATTGGATGAAATACCTGTTTAAATTTCCAAAAAATTAATAAATGTAATTACATTTTGGGTTAAATAAATTAACCATCCTTTTAATTTATTAGGAGAATAAACATATTTGCTATTTATAGGAAACTAGAGGGAGGCCCCGCGCGTTGCGGCGGCTTCCGGAATTAACGTCATCGAAAACTTATAAAATAAAGACAAAACCTGTAGATAAACTCACCATGTGCGAGAAGAGCGTATAAGATTTAACCACATGTTCGTGTTATGATTCAATGCAGCCTCATTTTAAACACCAACCTTACCCGTGAGAAAAGAAAAAAAATTACAAAACAATACATGAACCACTTGTGCCAAAGCATGTGATAAACTTTCTACAATAACTATTGTCTAGGAAACTTGCTTTTTAATATATAATAAATTATAACAAATTCTTTTGAGATGTAACATTTTTTTTACCAAAAAAAAAATATAAATATTGGTTTTAATATCGGTTATTTACATACATATAACCATAGGAGTGAGATTTAGATAAAACACAAATTATTGCGAGCATAAAAATAATACATTCATATTTTCAATATTAAAAAATTTAAAGATAAAACGAAACTATATAAATGACTAAATGTAATAGTTATTGTGTTTCACTCTACCATTCTAAAATTTCTTATGAGATAGATGGAAGACTTGCTCTCATTACATATTTTCGGACCTTAGTCTTTGAGTGAGGTTTTGTTGGATATGTTTATTTGTTTACTCTATTTTTCTAAAATTGAATAAAAAATATGAACAAATTAGTTTGATTATTCTTTAATGTTTAAATATGCGAAGATAATATAACCTATACATGTGTAGGTAAACAATGCAAAATTAGAATATATATGAACAAATTAGTTTGATGGTTTCTATATTGATAACTTGTGCGAGTGTATGCATGAAGTCCATAATTTAAAAAACATGAACCATTGATAAAAAAATAAATGATTCAGATTTATTCCTTTTATTCTCGTAGTAATTTATGTTGTGTAGTGATCCCCACACTATAACAATAATCAAATCGTAAAAATCAATTATAAAAAATTATACCTGAATAATTGGTTTTTAATATGTTCGAATTTTAAATTATTTCAGTGATTTTTTTATCGCATCCGAACTAAAACTTTAGATTTGTTTTTAAGGTAAATTGGATTTTAATAATCTAAACCATGACTCACCTGATAATAATCCATATTAGTAATTTACCCGATTACAGTCTTAACTTTCACTTTTGTTGCCAAAGGCAGTCCCGGTAGCATAATCATCATAGATTTACACTTTATTCATACTCGGTTTTGGTTGTATGTTTCTCCATTTCGTTCAAAATGGTCATTTTGAGCGAAAACAAATGTAAATCGAGTGTAAATCTATAATGATTATGTTACTGGAACTGTCATTGACAACAAAAGTGAAAATTAAGACTGTCACCGGTTAAATTAGTAGTATGAATTATTATCGACGTATGAGCAAGGGGTATACCCTCATCATCCTCTCCCGTTATCCTAGGTGGCACCAATGTGACACCATCACTTGAGTGATACACCACCCTCTTGTGGTGTGATACTTGGTGTGATTTTTTGGCGTGAAAAAAATCATGGGAGAAGAAACCAAAGAAAGGGAGTGGGTGGTGAGGTGGCATTGTGTGACTGACTGCGATTATTTTCACTTGAGTAGTATACCACCCCTTGTGGTGTGATAGTTGGTGTGATATTTTTCACTTGAGGGGATCAAGCAAGTATACCGGATGCTCTAATAGTATGAATGATTAAAATCCAATATATATATATATACACATACATACATACTAGTAAAATGCCCGCGCGCATTGCGGCGCGCTAAACTCGGGAAATAATGTTAAATCTGTTACATGTGTTTGATAAAAAACCAGCAATATTATAGATATAGTATAGATAAATTAATGTTAAGACTGTTTCTTTTGTCTCTTACTCTTTGGCTGCTACATATACTGTATGATGAGCCGGGGGTCTAAACGGGAACAGCCTCTCTATCCCTTGGGATAGGGGTAAGGTTTGCCCTCATCACACCCTCCCCAGACCCTACTAATAGCGTTAGCTATGTGTGGGATTATACTGGGTACGTTTGGTTTGGTTTGGTATATACTGTATGATGAGTTTCTTGAATCTGGTTCTCTTTGATTGTTTCAGCGAATGAAGCAGGTTTGGGGACTGAAAAAATAATGTTAATTCTGTTACATTATTATGTGCACTTTTTTTTGAAGTAATTACTATTTGTGCCTACTATCTAGCGATGGCCGCGGGATGCGGCGGGGAACACGACACTTAGGTTGGTGGTTTTAGCGGTATGCACATAGTGGTTCAAACTAACGTCGGGTTATTTTTTAATTTGTTATTTTTATTATTGTTTGAGTAAATTACGTGATGTGGGAGTAAAATGATCAATTGTCTCATTTATCTTATCTTGCACATGACCTGAGATAGTAGTTCAAACTAACGTCCATTCATCAAAGAGACAAAATGTGTGAAACATTAAACGAAATGATACTTTGTGTAATTATTGAAAATAAAGAAGTCAGTTTCATTTTTTAATATATCTAAAGACGAAACATATAATTTATTCTATAAAATATAGATTAAAAGGATGACATCTTAAATAAAAATCAACTTTTAACTCGTACAATCAACTAATAAAATTGTATCACCAATTTGAGTTTAGGAAAAAATGTTGTCTTATTGTTTTTATTTTATTAATATCGGAGACGTAAATAGCATTTTCAAGCAAGTTTTTAAATAAGTGATTAATGAGTTTTTTTTAACTTTTATAATCTTAAAATAATTTAATATTTTGTTATATTATATATCACAATTAATAACTGATGAATATCCGGTTCACAAAAGTATAATATATAGCTAAACTTACAATAATTTTAAAGAACATAACTAATAAGACTGTGCATAACTATATAATTATTTTTAACAAAAGTACTCACTAATACATCAATAACAATTCAGATTAAAACATGTTAATATAATAATAAGTTCGACATGTCCAATTATTTATTAACATTATTGTAAAAATCAGTATTAATCTATAATCAGGGGTCTACCGATGCGATTTCATCTAATCGTACCTAAATACAGGTAGGTGGTCTAAATCGGCCTCATGATTTTATTTTTTTATTTTTCATATATTTATCACTTATTCTTTGATAAAATTCTAAGTTTCGTATCAATGTTTATCGGTTGGACTGAAACATGGTTGTGTCGTATCAATGTTTACCAGTGTTCCAATATATACAGAGAGGATGTCCGCGCGATGCGGTGAAGAACACAGACACTGATAATCACGTAACATGTTTTTTTTAATTATAAAAAAACTATAGTAATACCATACTCAAATTAAAGAGAATAAAATGCTCGTTTTTATGGTGTAAGTTTTTTAAAAAAATTTTAACGTATGAAAAAGTTATGGTCGTTTAAAATCATGAAGGGAGAAGGTAGTTACTGTATGAATAATTTATATTTTCGGTTTTTTAAAGAATTAGAGGGTTGTACCTCATGACTAAAAAAATGTGTAAGTAAATTTATTAAAAAGTGTTAAAAGACATATTTGTCCTCATTAATGTATTATATATAGTATAGATATATAGGGGCATGTTCTTTTGAGAACCAACCATATGTTGAGAACCGAAAGAACCGCACAAAACGTGTACATATCGCTTTAGTGAAAAAGGTAAAATTCAACAACAATGTTTTATTTATCTCTTCCCACTCTTAGTTTGAGTTTATCTCCTCTTTCCTGAATTTTTTTAAGAAAAGTATAAAAATATGCATATATGCATTCATTTGTGCATATAGTGTGAGTGCATATATGTATTTAAAAAAAGACTATAAATTCGAGGTCTTTTAAAACCAAACCTTAAACATATTGAAATGTACATGAATTCTAGTCAATTTATATTATAAAAAGAGGAAGAGTTAATGCGGTTCTCACGGTTCTTAACATATTGTTGGTTCTCAAAAGAACATACCCCTAGAGATATATATATATATATTTAATATATTTTATAGAAAATATTGGTGGTTAGGATTTGAAAAAGTTAAAACCCATTGATCACAATTGTGAAATCTATAATGGTGGGCCCCAGAGTGCAAACGGCTATGGCCTTTGGCAAGCAATCCTTTCACCCATCCGGATCAATCATAGATAAAATCGTTTCCGGTCGCCGGAAGCAATCCCAGTGTTTGAAACGCGTCACCGACCACGGCCACGGCGCATAAATGGCAGCCATATTCTATACCAGTGCCATGCTCCCGAGCTTTATCTCCTTTCCATCGCGCATCTCTTCCATTCCAATAACCAGGTGATTTCTTCAGTGTTATTCAAATTCATTTGTTTTTTCTTATTGAATTGTTGAAGTATGTGTATGTGTATGTGTATGTGTGATTGTGTGTGCGTGATTGTGTTATCTCAGTGTGCGAAGATTCAGGGTAAAAATGTTGTCGTCGGCGACGGCGACGCAGCTTGAAAGTCCAATCGTGGTACGTATTTGTCGTCGTTTTCTTAAATTGCAATCCTGATTGAGATTGCAGAATTAGGTCAAAATAGGCTGATTGCATCGGAGGAAACTCCTGCGCTTAATTATGTGTGACTTGATTGATGATATATGTGACTATTAGATATAATATATTAATCAGGGTTTATTGTAATTATTTTTACCATAGTTTGGAGATATGATTTGATTTAGGTAATTAGGTTTCCATTATATTTATAATCATCCTCATTGTACTCTATAAATAGTTTATCAATAATACATAATACCTTAGGGGTTTTCATTATTCTATAGTAACTGAAAGTTAAACGTTATGGTTTAAACGACACAGCTTGGATTTGGTGGTGTGGGGGTGGATCTATTAGCTACTGTGGATGCGTTTCCTAATCCGGATGACAAGATCCGAAGCACCAACTTGAAGGTACTCACTGTAGATGATTGATATATGTTTGGAGGTTAGTCCCAATGGTAATGTTTTGCTTGATTCTGTAGTTGGGGTATCAATCTCAGTATAGCATGAACTTTAGGAGTGAATTTAAAAGTTTGTGAATTATATGGATTATTTATCTTACATGAATGATAAAAGAGAGTAGATCATGATTTGCTACTCTGAGTTAAAGAGTTCTATCAACAATGGGTGAGGTTTTCAGTGATCAAGAGTACATTCGTGTGAATTTATTAGCTAAAATTGTGTATATGGATGTCTAAAACTAAGAGGTGCAGAATGTTTCCTGTAACTATACAATGTAGAATATATCAACACCTCAAGCTTCACTATGATTGGAAAATTTCCTTGTGATCATATTTTTCTTTCCTTGGCCGTTCTATTTACTTTTCCTATTTGATTGAGCATTTACACTTATTATCAGTCAAGTTTTCATTAGCAATGATTGTATGGAAATTGATTAGTCATCTTCTGTAGTAGTCCCAATACTTCGTATTTCTTTTCATTTTTCCCGAGGGTGATCAGTCTAATTTTATCCTTTATGGTTATAACATTTACTTCCTGTCTTGGTTTAAAAGCCGATTCATCATATTCAGAGGATTGTTGATGATGTTGAATTTTCAAAATAGTTGTTTGTGTTCCCTTACTCAAAAATGAAATGGTTACTTTTTGTGATGTGAAATACGTTAAGAAAATATGACATTTTGTATATGTACATCCTGTTACTATCATTGTTGTATAAGTTAGTGGAATATCCTTCAAAAATTTTACATCATATAATCCACACAATCATGAATAGGTACAAGGAGGTGGTAATGCAGGGAATGCTCTAACATGTGCAGCGCGTTTAGGATTGAACGCAAGGTTAATATCCAAGGTATGCATGCAAAAAGAATTGACATTAGAACTATGTATATATTTAAGTTGTGCTCTTATCAGATTTAATATTGGATAGTTTTTAAGTTTCTTCACCGAGCTATTCTGAAAATTTTTGGTGTTTTCATATATTACGTTATCAGGTTGCCAATGATGCTCAAGGGAGAGGAATATTGGAGGAATTAAAAGCTGATGGTGTAGATATATCTTTTTTTGTGGTAATTAACTTGTATAAGATTACAATCTTTTTAACATTTTTTCTTTATTCTGTCAAGGAGATATCACTCACAAAATTCAAATCATTTGATCATAGACTGAATATCTTTGGGCTCAAAGAACTTGTTTGTTGGAACCAATCACCTCCCTTTTCTGCCTTACGCAACATTGATACTAACAAAAGCTTTTGAATATTAGCTAAATGCCCCCAATAGTCTTGAACATTCAAGTTCGATAAATCTCGTGGCCTAAAATGAGTAACATGTACTTTTTCAATGGTTATTATGTGCTCAACTGGTAGATTAACTTCAGAATTTATCAGAAATTGAAATACTGCAATTATTATGTGATCAAGTTTTTGTAAACTGTATTTCTTCAGATTTTGCATCTTTTGTTCCTCATGCTTATCTTCTTTCAATTCTTTATTCTATTAATGTGATGATCTTCTATCAACAGACTGTACAAATTCTTCTGTAGAACTTTAGTTGGTAGCATCTGCCTTTGGGAATTCTTCCTTTTACATACATTAACTTACAATATCCTGTTCACAGGTTTCTGAAGAGGGAAATTCACCATTTACCTATGTCATTGTGGACAATCAAACGTAAGCAACTCTTATCTTCTCATTTAGTTACTTCTGTGAAGGATATGTTTGGTTTTACTATACGATTGACTGTTCTGCCAACAGAAAACCATGTATGAACTTGTTCCTATTTGGGCTATCATAGAATATTGTAAGGTTTTGCAGTTTGTGTTAAATAACCGAGTAATTTTCATAATCTGTTTCAACACGTGTAGGGAGTTCAATCCAAACCTGCATAACATAAAATTATGGTTTCATAATGGAAATGGTTTACATGATCCAGGAAAACTCGAACTTGTATTCATACTCCGGGCTCGCCTCCAATGATTCCCGATGACATCTCCAATTCCACTTTGTTAGCTGCATTGGCTGGAGTAGAGCTTGTTTATTTTGATGTACGCCTGCCTGAAACTGCTCTACTTTTTGCGCATGAGGTAAATATTAGGTGATTTTTGATCTTTTTAATCCTGTTTGCAATCTAATGTATCTTTAGTTCGATCTGTCTATGGAGCCACACTGCCACCTGAGCTTTTGCTTTGAATGTGGTTAAACACTTCATGGCAACAGAATAGCTTCAGCTATAGGCCATTTAGGGGGTGTTTGGATGTGCTTTTGAAAGTGATTATTATGTGATAACTAATAACTAATCATTAGAATCAAATAATAGGATGTAATAAAACTGGTTATAGAAGATAGCGTTTGACTGTGCTTCTGATGTTTGAAGTTGTACAAATGTAACAAATCAGATAATCACATCTTTAAGTGTTTAACTTATTATGATTTTGTAAGAAATTAATTAATAATTTGACGAAAAGGGCATTTTTGTGAAAGAAGAGAGACCCTTAGATAATTAGTTTTGTAGATGTTCACTCTTTATCCACACATTAAGAGCATATTATTGTGATTTCAAATCTCAAAAATAAAATAACGAGTTCCAAAACGCAAATCCAAACACCACTTAGTAATTTCTGTTTAAATTGAAATGAACCATCCCTGTTCAATTTCACCAGTGCAGGCAAATCGAAGAAAAATACCTATTCTAGTTGATGCTGAAAGACCAAGGGAAGGACTGGATGATCTTCTAAATTTATCAGATTATATTGTATGTTCGGCAAAATTTGCTCAGGCAAGCTGATGATGCTTTCAAATTTCACCTTCTGTAGCTTCCTTCCCATGCATAACTGCAGTTCTGCTCATATTTTTTTTACCTACAACTGGTTGTGTACGTAGAATATTGCTCACTTCGCATTTATTATCGTTTTTTTTTCTTTATGATTGAAAAAAATCTACTTACTTTGACTTTGTAAATGGTTAAGTCCCTGAACTGTTTTTTTAAAAAAAACCTTACGTGCTTTCACTTTATAAGCGGCTGAGTCCATAACCGGATAGCAAAAGATTGTAAAATAAATATTTTTTAACAAGTAAAAGAACCTTCAAGGACTGAATTAATCACAAAAAAGTTTAGAGGGACTTGACCGTTTTTCAATGAGAGTACATATGGGTTTTTTCAAAGATAACCTATCTTTTATTCCCTGGTCTGTCTACAATTGTAGCAGACTTTTTTTTAACCTTACTTCTGTCTGTAGTCAAGTATGGGTTTATTTGTACTATAATTCTATATGATCAACTGGAAGTTCTAATACCGGGAATGTACTTTTGTATTCTTTTTAATTGTTTATATTTTTACTACTTTTTTCAGACATGGACTGGAGCTCCAACGGTTCCAAGTGCACTTGTTTCCATGCTTTTAAGGTTGCCTAAGGTCAAGTTTGTGATTGTAACTTTGGGTGCAGATGGTTGTATAATGCTTCAGAGAAGCGTGGAAGGTGTGCATGTAATTTATTATATATTTCGTAGCAAACTAGTTTTCATTACAGTATAACATAGCTTTTGATATAAATTTCACTTCCAGGAGAGAGTGTTCAAACTGAACAAATAGATGCGGATGATTTAGTAGAGAAGTTAAAGTGCCAATCTGACAGTAGCACAGCTGCCCCATCGTGCGTTTCATCGGTAGTTAAATCATTAACTATTATACTTCCATTTTTATTTTACAAAGTTAAAGTATATTGTGCCTCTCTACTTGTTCTTGACATATATGTGTTATATTTATGACCCATTTACTTATGAATGGGTTTTTCCCATGGAGCCGGGGGTCTAAACGGGAGCAGCCTCTCTATCCCTTGGGATAGGGGTAAGGTTTGCCCTCATCACACCCTCCCCAGACCCTACTAATAGCGTTAGCTATGTGTGGGATTATACTGGGTACGTTTGGTTTGGTTTGGTTTGGTTACTTATGAATGGGTTGTTTGGGTTGTGTTTTATCTCAAACGGGTCAAATAAAAGATAGCTAAAAGAGGAACACATCACAGGTTGAAAGTCTACCGACATCTACTATCAATTGATACGGCCTCCTAAATCTTTTAATTCGAAGAGTTTGATGATTACTATAATAATAGTTCTTGTAATGACAATTAACACATCAACTATTTATAAGTTTTTTCTAACGGACAAAAAGGCGCTTGTGGATCAACCCGACTAAGAAATGACATTTTCAACTCGTTTCCTAACCCACTCAACTTGCCACCTCTAATCATAATTGTGTAACAGTTTTCTTAGTAGACTGAAAATAGTACAATTGACATTCATATTCCATTTGAGATATAATTTTAATAATTATAACTATAACAGCTATGCAAAATTTACTTCGTGCTTCAGGATGTTACAAGTTTGCAGGCGAAGGGAGTTGGGACCGTGTGTGGAAAGCTATTCTTGGGTACAGCTGAAAAGATACCACAGTCAGAGCTCGTGGATACAACAGGTGCTGGGGATGCATTTATAGGAGCTGTCCTGTATGGTGCGTATTTATAACCAAATCTTTTCATCAATTTTTTATTTTTTCATAGGCTAATTCACTTCATCATAAGTGCATTGCCCTTCAATAATCACCTCTAGACAACTAGGTTGCTGCAAGTAGATAAACTATAGGGTCCTACTCCACTGTCAAAGACTATTACTAGGTTTTATGGTAAACCATCATTATTACAAATAAAAATATTTATGTTAAAATAGATAGGAACATTTATGTCAAACTTAACCTCATGAAGGATAAGGTTTTAATGTCTAAAAGGTCAAAAGTGCAATTGGATAATGAAATGAAGGAACTTAGATGGTACAGAAAACTAATCACTAAGCATCCCAAGCAGCTGATGAAATTGACAACTCTTATTGTTCATGTTATTTGTAGGCATCTGCATCAACAAGCCACCAGAGCAGATGTTACCTTTTGCAGCTCAAGTGGTTAGTACATTCAAGTTTTTGGTTGTTAAAATTTTGCAGTTGTCATCAAATTCATGTTAGTTTTGTTTGGGATAATGCTACGTAGGACACCCAAATTTTAAAATTCTCGTTTAGGCCATCGAACCAATTTTTAACTTTTTTGGGCTTGGTAGTTTAAAAGAGAATGTAAATGTCACTTGATAATAACCAAGTTTCACAATTGTTCATACTAGCTTTAAACGAAGGTGGGAGCTCAAGCTCGGAAAAACTTGAATATTTATATAAAATATTTTTTATAACCAAACATATTTTTTAATATATGTAAAAATTATATTTGACAATATAACTCATTTCTATTATACATAAAAAATTATAGCAAAACTTGACCACAAGTCAATTACCCTTTAGATAAGTTTAAAAATAATATAACCAACAATAACATCATTTGAAAATTTCAATTTCTATATATTACATAAGGCTTGAAAAGCTCAAGGCTAGCTCAAGCTTGGCTTGTTATATATTCAAGCTCTTTTTTTGTGCTCGAGCTCAAACTTGATAAAACTTGAGTCCAACGAGCTTGAGCCCAAGCTGAGCTTAAGTTGCTCGATAAAAGGTCAACTAATTTGCAGCCCTACTTAGGTCATTCAAAAGTTTGACACTAGTTTAAATTTTGTTTCCGTGTTTTTCGGTATGAACGATTACAGGCAGCTATCGCATGTCGAGCTTTAGGAGCTCGTGCTGGTCTTCCACATCTCACAGATCCTCGTTTAGCACCTTTTTCATAGTAACAATTTCACTATTTCCTTTTTATTTCTAGCTCAAATTCTGGTATCTATTTCAATTTATTGTTGATTTAAATTGCATTGCTGCATATGTAGCTGTGCATAAACACTGGGAACACGAAAACCATGCTAGATCTAATGTTTCGCAGATGGAAATTGTCTTCAATTGAAACAACATTTAAAACATCTACAACATGCTAGCAGCCATCACAGGTACCTGCTCCACCGGAGGGATGGCACTTAGTTGGGTTTGGGACAGATTCTGGTAACTAAAGTCTTATAACCGATTGTAAACTGCACCCCATACCTGCTCCACCGAAGGGATGGCAGTTAGTTGGGTTTTAGTGTCATCAAACCATTTTGGTTGATCTGGATTTACTTAAGATCAAAGAGAAATAATAATAAACATTGATATGCGTTAGGAGGTATAGAGTGCACGTTCATTCAAGACTATTCTTATTTTATGCACCAACCAACCCGAGGGTTCAAGGGGGTTGCGCCCCTCCATGGGACAGAGCCCTTGGTGCGGTCTCGTTGCCTAGTCGCAATTGATTACCAACAATAAGAAAGTACGGCGGAAAATTTTATGTTTCCTTAATGCTTGAAAGTTGCTTGAGATTTGCATGTTTGTTGTATAACTGCATAGAAATTGGTCCATCACTAGAAATTGATTATTACTCATTAGTAGCAACTTGGTCATCAGTAGTAACTGACATCAGTAACAACTAGGCATCAACTAATCAGTAGCAACTTCGAGCAGTGGTAACTTGGTTATCATTTTTCCATTGATGTAACTGTCCAACCATCAAGTATCAACCGTTATACTCTTTCATGAAGAGTTAATTCGTTCCCCACTTATAAATAGGATGATCTTTGGTATGGTTCTATACATGAATTCACATACAAATTCTGGTAGAGATTTCACAAAAGAATATCATACTTGTTCTTGTCTTCTTTTTTCTTATCCGATTAAAGAATTTGGAGTGTCACCAAGATTATTTTTAGTGTGATAATGATTCGTGTACACGATTCAAAGGAATTATGCAGGCTATCCAAACCTATAAAACCTACAAAAACATGATCCAATACTTATCACAAACACGATTCAAAGGAATTATCCAGACTATCCAAACCTACAAAACCTACAAAAACATGATCCAATACTTATCACAATAACCCCAAATTAGTATGCGCATTTATGGTCTTATGTTTATGAACCCATTAAACTTTTGATGCTTATAAGGACGCATCAAATAATTTCTTGGTTACCAAAACTTTAGACATCTATAGTGATACAAAAATTAAATACGTGATGAATAGACTTCTATGTAAGAGCATTAATCACAACAATTATATGCTTCATTTATGTAAAAGAAATAAAAACAAAATATACTCGTTCTTTCCAATTATAGTTACTATAAGAGCTTGCCTTAATTGGCTCGACCCCTATAACATTCTTTTGATTTTCGCATGGTTGATTCTCGGAAACATACAAAACTATGGAATCAAAAGGCCATATTTTGGTCCGTTACAACTTAAGAACAATCATGGAAAAACCCCAGCTCTTGATATCGGTGCACCTGAAAGAATCTGGTCAGGTGACATCAAAGTTGTTCCCGGAATCAAAGTTGTTCCATCGGAGTTCCGTCGAACTCGTCAATGGAGACATTTTGGAACCTGATGCGGTTGTTTTGGCAACCGGGTATTACAGCAATGTTTCTTCCCGGCTTCAGGTACTAAAAAGATTGGAGGATGTTATTGGAACACCAGCCCCCTTGCTACATCATATGGGTCGTATGATATAACAAAAAATGGTCATATGGGTCGTATGTCTGACTCAGATTTGTGAGTCGTCACATCACATATTTCAATGCCAGTCAGTTACATCATGAGTCGTATGATCATTTTCGCCATATCAGACGATTGTATGACCATTTTTAAACATTCTTTTTTACATAAACAAAGACTCAAAACTCATGCTTAAGAAAAAAGACCTAAAATGTCTCATGTGGTAAAATAATCACATATTTACGTGATAGTTATTTGTGAAAGAGTAAACTTCAGTTTTTGTCCCTGAGGTTTGAACCAAAGTTCAGGTTTCGTCCCCCTGTAACACATATCATCCCTGACGTTTTATGTTTTAACAGTTTCCGTCCCTGGTCCTTAACTCCGTTAAAATTTCTGTTAGTTTTTATATGAAATTACTAATATGCCCCTCCATCTTCTGCTTCATCCTTAACCCACCACCAGTGACGAAAGTTGGAGTTGGAGTTGTTTTCGTGGTCACCGCCGTCGCTGCCACCACCACCACCACCACTTTTATCTATTTCATCATTTCCCTCCAAAAAATACCTTCCTTGTTATCCCCATGAGCCCACCGACAGAAGTTGGAGTTGTTTTCATGGTCACCACCGTCGCCGCCACTGTTTTTGCTGGCCGGAGTTTAGCCACTGGTTCATCTAGACCGTCTTTGGAGGAGGAAGAAGGTGGTGTTGGGTGTGGAGGACCGTCGTCCACCGTTTTTGTCGGGGCTTGAACGCCGCCCGATGCGGCTGCTTGGAAGCACAGTAATATTTGCTAATTCAGGAAGAGACATCAAGGATTGGGGAACTACACCTGTTAATTGATTATCCCTAAGTTGTAAATCGAATAAAACAATGCAATTCGAAAGGTCCGGGATGGCTCCGATGAACGAATTAGCTTGTAACCATACTTGATTAAGTTGAGTCATGGAAGATATAACATCAAGCGTACCCGAAAGGCCTTGATTTTGATTGTTAAGCCATAGATTTTGAATTTGTGATCCGACAAAACTTCGAGGTAGGGTTCCGGTGAGATTGTTGTACGACAGACGGAGATTTTGTAAATTGTGTAAGCTTTCGAATATGTGCGGTATGGACCCATTATGTTGGCGTTGCTGGCCTGAAAACTTTGCAAATTACTGTTCTGATTGAGAGTTTCCGGGTGGATCCATGGAGATAGATCTCGGTTGTCGGAGACGCTGAACGATTGGAGATTGTTGAGGCCGGTGAAGAAATCCGGTGGAATTGAAGTGAAATTGTTGCCGTCGAGGATGACTTGTTCGAGAAAAGTGAGGTTGGCTAGGTTGGTAAGTCGCCGGCGAAGGAGTTGCGTTGAATGACGAGGTTTTTGAGTTGAGAGAGCTGGTTGATGTCGGAAGGTAGGGTTCCAGTGAGGGATTTGGAAGGGAGGTTTACGGAGGTAACACGGTTGGAGTTGTCGCAGGTGATTCCGTCCCTTTTACAGAAGTCAGTGGTGGTGGGTTAAGGATGAAGAAGAAGATGGAAGGGAATATTAGTAATTTCATATAAAAACTAACAGAAATTTTAACAGAGTTAAGGACCAGGGACGGAAACTGTTGTGACACCCCAGAAAATTTTTTTTATTTTTCTAATTTTCGGGACGAAAATTCTTTCAACTAGAGAATGACGTGACAATTTGACTTTTTAGGTTAACTCCGTTAACTATTCCGTTAAGTTTTCTGTTAAAAACTTAACCTCGTTAACTAAATCTAACCCCAGGGACTGATTCTGTCACAAGTTCAACTCAAAACTGCAGGGACTAGTTGTGTAAATATGCTAAACTAATTTAGTTGACTCCCCAAAGTCAAATTTAGCAATTTTGGCTTCTGTTGACTTTTAGAAGTCAAAATCGCGACTTCTTGAGTTCCAATTCTCGATTGATAACCGAAATGGATCGAATTCTGTAATTGATTAACACTTAAATGCCATAATCGTTCATCATTGAGCTTTAATCGTAGGCATTAATCAAATTAAACTCAAATAATGGAAATTAAATCCATAACCGTCGACCTCATTCTAATCGACCACCGAATTTGCCTAATTCCTGTATTCCCCTCACAAATCACACACCTGCGTATCTTGTTCGAGTCCCTCAGAAGAATTTTCCTACATCAGTCGCGCCGGAGAAGCAACCAGAATCACCAAAGATCAAACCTGCAGTCGTCGAACTCATTTTAGTCGAGCACTATCAATCCGACATCCAATCGGGTAATTGAAGCATTCCTTTGATTCGTTTTATGCTGTAGAATGAAAGCCCTAACCTAATTAGGGCTTACATTATCGATTTTATCATAAACAGATTCTAGGGTTCATAAGAAATCAGATTTGGGGCTTTTAATTCTAGACTCGTTTTCAATTCAATTAAATCATACTGTTAGTTTCAAAATTTTCAGTTTGATGAAAGCCCCATGTTAATTGAATCAAACATCATCCAATTTTACAAAATCCAGAACCTAGGGTTCATAGGTTCACGTTTTGAGCGAACTCTATCTTAGACTCAATCTAAATTCAATTAAACTTCATGGATAGACTCACCATCATCCATCCTTTGAAAACCCTATGCTAATTCGAAGATATAACATCGAATCAGTGATGAACCGATTCTAGGGTTCATCACATTTTGGGTTTAATCGAACACCAGTCAAAGTTTAACCTCAATATAATTAAAATACATGGATAGAATCGGAATCTAATGCTCTGTAATAGCCCCATGAATTCAGCCTATAACATCATCTGATTTTATCAAATTGATTCCACGTTTTTAAGTCTAAGTCTCGGCTTTTCAAACTGGTTTTTAACTATAAAAAACTTAGCGATTTTTACAATTAAACCTAACCTCAGACTCGCAATCCATAGGCGAGCAAAACCCCTATGATCTTGAAACCAGTCGCGATCGAATTCATGGCGTATGGGACGAGATTCGATCTGGGTGCATGTGGGGAGGGAAATCACTTTCGATCAGGATGTTAAATGTAATTGATCTCGGGTTTGTTTGCGAAACCCTAGCGGGCGGAACTGGTTTGGTCAGTGTGTGCGTGTGGGAGGGACCCGGGTTCGAGACCGGGCTCCCACAAATAATTTTTAAACTTTTTCTGGTGATATTTAATTAATAAAAATCAAACCCTATAATATTATATTATTATATAACTGTGTTTTAACTCGGGAAACAGCCCGTAGGCTCGGGTTTGAATTATTAACATATCTTTATAAATTATACCCACTTTTATAAATAATATATTGATTTTATTATCAAGTAAAAATAATATGTTCATATTATTTTTAAGCCATAAATTCGTATAAAAAAATACGTTTATATTATTTTCAAACTGTGACCCGTATTATTAAATAATACATATTTATATTATTTCGAATCATTTTATAACATCGTGTATCGATTGAGACTAAATAACAATATAGTTAGTTATATTATTTACTCGTATATATATATATATATTTATCTTCTCAATTTTCATGAATGACAAAACACCCGATTTTATTTATTATTTCTGTCATTTGTCGCGTAAAGTAATCCCTAACTCCGTGGACACTTTCGTCCACTCTTGAATATTAGAACGGTTCTTTAAGACGCTTCTTTCCGTGTCACTGTCACAATTCCCATTATCATTCCTAATTTATGTGTTTATAATTTTAGGACATTCGTTGGTCTTTTGAGACTTACACTCGTGGTTCCAACTTACCACTAGGGTGAAACTACCTTCAACGCAAAGCAGGTGAGTTTTCACGGCCCCTTTTACTGTTTTAACTTGGGGGAGAAAACATGATTAAACGATTTTGGATTTTTAATTCGTACGTTATCAATGTTAAATGCTAAGCGTAACACGCTATCACAGAAAGTCCTCAACTAATATCGGACCGTTAATATGGATCTTAGCGAGATAATATTTAGTAGTACTACTGGGTTTGACAAATCCCACCCGCGTTAGTCGCGCTAACTCGATTAGATATCGAACGGGTGAAATGTTAGCCTACTCACACCAGTGGTGTTGATAGACATGGCAGGAGGCAATAAACAAACAGTCAGCTTCGGTTGCGAGCGCTTGTGCTGAACATGAACATAGGTTAGCTACCTATAGATACGTACTGAATGAACTTAAATCCGGTAAACGCTTATTTACTTATATTGAAACCTGTGGACTCACCAACCTCGTTTTGACATATTTTTACATGTTTTCTCAGGTCGCTAAGCTAAGACACAGGTGCACGTTAGGGCATGCATGGGATTCAACTGCTTGATTTTGATTTAATTATATTTACTTGAGTTATCCTATTGTACTTGTTTTGATGAGACGTTTGGACTTTTTGGGACTTTTGGACTTTGGTTTTGGGCGCGTGTATTTTGCGCATTTACTTTCTTTACGCTTCCGCATTGATACTCTGATTTGAATGGTATTTTCATTTGAGTCCCATGTAGAGTCGTTCAAAGTAACTAACGTCTGAGATCCTGGTTCGTCACTTCTCAAACGGTAAAACTCCATTAGTTGAAATTGAGGGTGTGACAACTGTTAAAACATAAAACGTAAGAGATGATATGTGTTACAGGAGGACGAAACTTGAACTTTGGTTCAAACCTTAGGGACGTTAAGTGAAGTTTACTCTTTGTGAAATATGAAACAACCTCATGTGGTACTTATAGGGTGTGGATCTTACGTCATACATTGTGACTATCACGTGATTTTGGTCGGATGTTGAGGTGTCATTTTTATGTTGGTTGTTTTCTAGAATCACACAAAATTCGTTTTGGTATAAAGGCTAAGTGACTTTTTCTAATTTTTTTTTGAATGGCAACTTTCATTACACTAGAACAGAGGCTAGCATACAACAAAGAAAAAGAAAGAACATACAGAAACAGGGGGAACAATGTTCAAACAGAAAAAAACTCCATTAGCGCTACCTAGAACCAGAATGGACCTGAACTAAACAAAGCGCCAACAACTAAAAAAAACAATTTAAAACTTGAAAGAGCACCAATCTTGCCACTCCAAGGAGTTCGTTTTAGCCCGATTTTTTATCCAAAGGTAGCCAAGAATCTTGATTTCCTTTATGATATTTGCGGTGAAAATAGGGAGGTTCTCAAATAACAATTTATTCCTAACTTTTCAAATAGCCCAACATGCCAGAAGGATAATGGATTGTACCGCCCGATGTTTGTATTCTTAGGCCCCTCGATTAGATGTGAATTGAGTAAATCGTTTACTTAGAAGGCGTAGATAGGGGGGAGATTGCATCAAGATGAAACTTGTCGCCAAACGATAGTAGCAACATAGCAGGCCGTGAAGATATGATCGTCCAACTCCTCTGCCTCTCCACATAACACACATGCTGGAGAATTTGTCTGAATGTTCCTTCGTTGAATCGCCGTCTTCGTTGAAATTCTTTCCGCCTTGGCCCTCCATCCGAATATATTAACTTTAAGCTGTGACTTTTTCTAAATAAAATAGTTATTTACCGGTCAAAGTGGTCATTTAAATGATTTTGACTTCTAGGAATCATCATCATCATGTGTTTCAACTTTTAAGGGTTTTATGAAACTTATAACATAAAACAAAAATCATGTAACAATATCATTCCTATTTTTCATTACCATAGAAATCCTAAACCTTAAGAATTAGAAATTTTCTATAAAAGTTCAACATTAAGTTTTAGGTGAAGGAAATCCAAACTTCAACTATGAATGTTGTATTTATAGTTGAATTTTTCTATAAGCAACTATACGTCTTGGATAAACCAATTTATATCAGGATAGACTCTATAAGTATTAGTTTAATTGCTAATTATAAAAAAATTATAAAATAGCCCCACATATTTATATTTTTATTATTTTAAGTAAATTGTAAAAACAATCCCTAAACATCAAGTTATCTTAATGATTTACATAAATAGTCCCTCATATTTAAAATGACTAAATTATCCTTCTAGTTAACTGAAAAATCTAACAGAGTTAGTTAAATGGACCAAAACCGTTACAAAATGTAAAACACAAGTGTTTATATGTTAAAAGATTCATTTTCAGGATTATTGCACTTGTGAAATTTGTTGCTAAACATGGTTTAGTATTTCACGGATCAAATGAGAAGTTGTATCAAAAGAGTAATGGAAATTTTTTGGGTTTGATTGAGATGTTGAAAGAGTTTGACCCGGTTATTAAAGAACATGTGCGGCGTATCATGAATGATGAAACCCATGTACATTATCTTGGGCATAAAATCCAAAACGAGTTAATAATATTACTAGCTCATCAAGTTAAATTAGAAATCATCAAGAAGATAAAACAAGCAAAGTATTATTCCATCATACTTGATTGCACCCTCGAGATGAGTCACCAAGAACAAATGTCCATAATTGTGAGGTATGTTAATATCAACTCTAATTCTTTTGCCGTTGAGGAATCTTTTCTAGATTTTTTGATTGTTGATGATACCACTGGTAAAAGACTTTTTGATTTTACCGTTGAGGAATTAAAGTCTCTTGCTCTTGATATGGATGATATGCGAGGTCAAGGCTATGATAATGATTCAAATATGAAAGGAAAACATAATGAAGTTCAAAGAAGATTCTTAGATATAAATCCTATAGCTTTTTATTCTGCTTGGGTTATCGTAGTCTTAATTTCGCATTATGTGACATGGCTAACAGTTGTACTAAATATAGAGATTTTTTTGGAGTCATACAACGGATTTATACTATCTTTGCCAATTCTATAAAAATGTGGTAAATTTTGAAAGACAATGTTAAAGGATTAACTCTTAAGTTATTGTCTACCACTCATTGGTAAAGTCATGTAGATAGTGTTACACATATTATATTACAACTTGTAGATGTGAGAGAAGCTTTGCTTGAAGTTGGGGACAACGATAATGATGCTAAAATTCAAAGCAAAGTTAAATCACTAGCAACGAAAGAAGTTGGTGAATTAATTGCATATAGAGTGTTGTTGACTATTCCGGTGACGGTGGCTTTGGCGGTGAGAAATTTTTCAAAATTAAAGTTGTTGAAATCCTACTTAAGATCGATAATGTCCCAAGAAAGACTTAATGGTTTAACCATGATATCTATTAAAAACGATATATTAGAGACTATGAATTATAAATACTTGATAGAGAGCTTTGCTTCCAAAAACGCTAAGAGAGCATCACGATTCATATAAGTAAGTAATTTCGAGCATTTTGGTACACTACTTTTGTTTTAGTAATTATTTTTATAACTATTATTGTTGTATTAAGATTTTTTATATATCATTATTGAGTTTATATTATCTGACCCATTTTTTTTAAATGTACCAAGATTCTCGGGACCGGCGTGGAGTGATATCTAATCATGTATTGAGCGTGGCAAGCAAAAATAATTTATTTAGTCTTCTATTGCTTTCTTTTACGCAAAGAAAAGGTTCAAATTTGACGCAAAGGCAAACAAGAAAAGGCCCTTCATCAGAGAAAAAGGGGCACAGAAAACACACACATACACACACCAAGCATCCATGGCAGGAACTTCTCAGCTTACTAGAAGCTTTACCTCTGTTTCTCTACCCTCCGCCACTCTCTCTCACTTCCCTAACTCTCCTTCCTCCATTTCATCCATCGCCACCAACATTCTTCATCACAAAACCTCGTCACGAAGAACCCTAACGATCAGATCGAGATCCATGCCATGACTGCTTCCTTTGGATCTAGATTGGAGGAGACTGTGAAGAAAACAATCACCGATAATCCGGTTGTTGTGTATTCCAAAACCTGGTGTTTGTAAGTTATTCAGGGTTTCTATTTTTGGAATTGAATTTTTTCTTCAGCTTGTTTTGAAGTGGATTTTGTTTTGTTTTGGTTTTGATTGTGAAGGTATTCTTCTGAGGTGAAATCGTTGTTCAATCGGCTTGGTGTGCAGCCACTTGTGGTTGAATTGGACCAAATGGGTAAGTGTTGGTTTGGTATAGTTTTGTGATGTAAATTGGGGGTGTAATGACAAAGGAATTGCTATGATTCGTATATTTTCATTAACAAAGTAATATGCCTTATATCGGCAATTTACATCAAGGAAAGTAATGAATACAGGAGAGTGTTATGGATCTATATATGGTAGTTGGACTATTTAATTTGAATAGACAATTTTGAATATATATTCATTCTAATTTGCTCCTGTGATATCGGTTTCCCTTATACGCCCCCGCAAGATGGAGGATCCGTCAGATACGCCAATCTTGGATCGGTTCCCTAGAAACGTTGCTCTTGACAGTGGCTTGGTGAGCATGTCTGCAAGTTGGTCTTGTGAACTGATGTGGAGGACACGTAAGAGGCCAGCCGATACTTGTTCCCTTACAAAGTGATAGTCAAGGGCAACATGCTTCATTCGGGAGTGGTAAACGGGGTTTGCACAGAGATACGTAGCACCTGTATTGTCACAAAACAAAGTTGGCGTGTGGTTAGTAGTAATGCCCAGTTCATTAAGTAAACTCTTAAGCCACGTGAGTTCGGCCGATGCATTAGCCAACGCCATGTACTCGGCTTCGGTAGATGAACGGGAGACTGACTTTTGACGTGTAGACTTCCATGAGATAATATTGGTGCCAAGGTAAAGGATGTAAGCAGTAGTGGACGACCGGCATCATTAACTCCACCCCAATCAGAATCTGAGAAGGCCGATAGTGTGAGAGGAGAGTTACGGTTTAGAAAGAGGCCGTGATGGATGGTTCCTTTTAAGTAACGAAGGACACGTTTGAGAGCTTGCCAATGGGCTTGACGAGGAGTGTGCATGAATTGAGAGAGTTTGTTGATGGCAAACGAAATGTCGGGACGAGTAAAGGCTAGGTATTGAAGAGACCCGACTAGCTTACGATATGGAGTGGCATCAACCGAGGGTGAGGGATCGTTAGGAGACAAGGGGTCACTGGTACTAAGAGGAGTGGTGACACATCCTTAGCCCCATCCATGTGATATTGGTTGAGAACGTCTTGGATGTGACGATGTTGAGATAAGAAGAGACCCGTGAGTGTGGGAATGACTTCAACACCTAGAAAATGATGAAGCATACCAAGATCCTTAACCGAGAATTTTTTGCTTAAAGCCGTTATAAAGTGATCAAGGAACTTTCGATCATTGCCCGTGAGAACAATGTCATCACCATAGACCATAAAATAACAAGTGACATTATGGCGTTGATAAATGAAAAAAGATGGATCGGCTAAAGATTTTTGGAATCCAAACCGAAGAAGGAAGGTGGTGAGCTCAATGTACCAAGCGCGAGGAGCTTGTTTTAATCCATATAATGATTTTTTCAGCTTGCAAATGTGATGGGGAAATTGACTATCGACATATCCCGGTGGTTGAGTCGTAAAGACCTCCTCATGAAGTGTACCGTGCAAAAAGGCATTGTTAACATCAAGTTGACGTAACGGCCAATTTTTTGAGAGAGCTACCGAAAGAATGGTACGGATGGTAACGGGTTTTGTGACTGGGCTAAATGTATCAAAAGTCTTTTCCGTATTGTTGGAGAAAGCCTTTTGCCACAAGACGGGCCTTGTATTTGGCGATTGAACCGTCCGGATTGCGTTTTACACGAAACACCCTTTTGCAGCCTATTGGTGTTTGAGAAGTGGGAGGTACGAGTTCCCACGTTTGGTTATGGAGAAGGGCGTTAAATTCCGAATCCATGGCATTTCGCCATTGAGGATCTTTGGAGGCTTGAGTATGAGTGGTGGGTTCAAGGGTAGGCGGAAGTGGACGGAGAGTTGTTGTGTTAACTAGGTTGGGGTTGAAGTATTTGGAGTTTGGTTTTCTACTTCGTTGTGGTCGAGTATTGGTTTGAGGAGGAGGTGAGGGTGTGGTGGTGTCGGATGAGGTAGTGGTTGTTGGTGATGTAGATGTGGTATTGGATGAGGAGGTATTGGTTTGAGTAGAAGTAGACTGTGAGGGAGAAGGGTTGGTATCGGTTAGAGTGTTGATGGCGGAAAGGTCAGTGGATGGATTTGAGTTTTGAGAGGAGGAAGACAGTGGTGTATTTGGAGCATTAGAGGTGGATTGATGATGCATGGGAGTGGTGATTGGTGTGGGATTGAGATTTGCATGTGGAGGAGAATATGGCACGTGTAGGGTAGGTTGTTGGGTATTAAGGAAATGGAGGTTGGCCGACAGTGGGATGTGAAAGAAATGTATCGGCCGTCGGTAAAGAGGAATTGAGTGAAGCTTCCCTTTCGAATGGGAATATATGTTCCACAAATTGAACGTGACGGGAATGGTAAAGGCGATGTGAGACGGGATCGTAGCACTTGTATGCGGATTTTGAGGAAGAGTAGCCAAGAAAAATGCACTTAACGGATCGTGGATGTAATTTTGATGAGGAATAGGGACGCAACCACGGAAAACACAAACAACCAAACGACTTTAGTTTTGTGTAGCTTGGCGTGATATTGTATAACCGATCAAACGGTGATTTGAAATCAAGGATGCTTGTGGGAAGTCAGTTGATTAGGTGAACCGCGGTTTGGAAAGCATGCGACCAAAAGGTGAGTGGTAAGTTGGCATGATGTAGAAGAGATAAACCGGTTTCAACAATATGTCGATGGCGCCTTTCGGCCACGCCGTTTTGTTCCGGGGTATGTGGGGGAGTGGTAAAGTGAGATATCCCATTTTGTTGGAGGTAGGGAATGAGACCAATGTATTCGCCTCCGTTGTCGGAAAAAAGTGAGATTAAGGAAGTGTTAAAAAAATTTTCAACCAATGTTTTAAATTGAGAAATAGTATGTATACATCCGATTTTCGTTTCACTGGATATAACCAAGTATATTTGGAGTAAAAGTCGACAAAGATGACATAGTAAGAATAGCCATCATTTGAGATTTGAACCGGGCCCCAAACATCCGAGTATACAAGTTCAAGCGGTTTGGACACTTTAAATGAATTTTCACCAAACGCCATTTTATGACTTTTATTAATAGAGCAAGCATCACAATGAAACAAATTATTTGACATTTTATCATTATCAAGTCCTAAACTCTTTAGTAGAAATTTTAGGACTTTGATAGATGGATGTCCAAACTTGTGATGCCATGAGAGAATCGACCCGATGGACTTGGTGGTTGAATTAATTTGTGAGAGATGTCGAAGAGAGTTGATGGCTGCATAGTATACGTCATTAACGTTCACTCCCCGCATGAGATGCGCCCCCGTGCGAAGATCCTTAACCAAAAAATGATAAGGAAAAAATTCAACCGAAACATTGTTAGATTTACAAAGTTTTGCCACAGAAACAAGGTTATTACGTAATTGAGGAACGAGGTTATTACGTAATTGCCACAGAAACAAGGTTATTACGTAATTGAGGAACGAGAAAAACGTTGTTTAGATTTAATGAACGAGAGGAAGTGGAAAGTTTTGTGTGACCGGTATGAGAAATGGGAAGACCCTTACCGTTTCCTAACACAATTTCATCCGGCCCTCCATATTCTGATAAGGTGTGTAACGAGGAGCGGGTGGAGGTGACATGGTGAGAAGCACCACTGTCAAACATCCATGGTGGTGTTGGTAGAGAGGAGCTAGCCGATGAGGTGTTGATCATCGGGTTGGATGGTGTAGCTGCGGAGATGCTAATGTTGTGTTCTTGGAGAAACCGTTCTAGCTTCCTACATTCCTTGGTGTCATGACCTGAAATGTTACAATAGTGACAAAAAAATGAGTTGTGATTAGTACGTGAGGTATTGGTATACCCACTGTTTGGACCGTGAGATCTGTTGGGCCTTGGACCAAAATTGTTGGGCCTATTTTGATTACGGTATTCATGGCCCGCCTTGGATGTGTTCCGGAAAGATTGTTTCTGCGTGTGACTAACAGTGGCAATCATCGGTGCCGGTGGATTCTCTTGCAATGACCGTTCATAGTCCACGAGCTTGTCAAACAAATTGGCGAAAGTAATCGGTGTTTCACGGACTTTCAGAGCTGCTGTGATGTGCTTGTAATCGTCGCCTAGTTGAGTTAGGATGTGAACGATTAGGTCTTCGTCATGAATTTGGCTCTGTGAGGCTAGTTCATCGGCAATGGTCTTCATCTCATGAAGAAATTCGGCCACTGGTCTTGCACCTTTGGAGTTCTTGGCGAGTCTCGACTTCAAAGAGATGATACGGGATCTTGAAACGCTTGCATAACTGTCGGTTAGAGTCTTGAACACTTGACGGGAGGTCGCCGCGGAGGAGATGATAGGTTGAATGGTGTCGGAACAACTTCCGAGAAGAGCACCAAGAAGGATTTGATCTTGTCGGAACCAAGAGCGATAGGCGGGATTCGGCTTGCCATCTAGGATTTTTGGTGGTGGTTCGATTTTTCCATCGACATATTGGTCGAGATTGAGACCAATTAGGGTGGATAGAACTTGTTTTCGCCAGACGGGAAAATTGTTTGATGTGAGTTTGATGGGAAAATGGGTGTGTGTAGTGATTTCAACGATGGTGCTGGTCATGATGATCGAAGAAAGGAAAAAAATAATTCTGGATCGAAGAAGCTCAGAGGAGCAAAGGGGCTCTGATTACCATGTAATGACAAAGGAATTGCTATGATTCGTATATTTTCATTAACAAAGTAATATGCCTTATATTGGCAATTTACATCAAGGAAAGTAATTAATACATGAGTGTTATGGATCTTTATATGGTAGTTGGACTATTTAATTTGAATAGACAATTTTGAATATATATTCATTCTAATTTGCTCCTGTGATATCGGTTTCCCTTATAGTTTTATGGTGAAATAACGAATTGGAAGTCAAATAGAACTGGATTTTTGATGAGAATGATCTGTGATTCTGTGAAGGTTGGTTAGGTTTAGAAATTCATTCAATTAGGGTTTGGTGCATTTTGTTGCTGTAATTGGGTTTGGGCTTGAGTTTATCCTTTTGGTGCAGCTATTCTAATCTTCAGTTTCAAAATTTCAATCATACCAAATAGAATGTAAATTCTAATAGCTTGTACCATGTTTTTAAATTAATTAGGCGAATTTTGGTATACGGAAGCATTTTCTTTACATAAATGTAAATTAAAGGTGTATACATCAACTACTTCGTTTTAATCGTCTGCAATATGCACATAAATGTGGTTAAGATTCTATGATTAAACCCCACATGCCATGTATTTGTTATAATGTAAAGTATTATACAGTATACATAGTTTCACTATTTTGTGCATTTTAATTCTGGAGTTAAAGATGCAATTCTGCAAATAAGTTGTTACGGTTTAGAAATACTGAATATGGTTTTTTTTTCTTTGTTCAGGTGCTCAAGGACCTCAGCTACAGAAGGTTCTTGAACGACTTACTGGGCAGCATACGGTTCCAAATGTTTTTATTGGTATGTTGGAGATTCATTAAGAATCTCATATACTTTTCGACTTGAGCGCACCCAATGTCCATGATATAAAATGTACTATAGGTAGCAATTTCGACCCATTTAATATATATGGTTGAGTCAGGTTATGTATTATCTCAAACGGATCAATAAAAGATTATAAAAAAGGGAACACGTCTAATTGGTTGAAAATCGCACAATGAGTATTTTTTGTGCGTACAACCTCGTAAATTGCTTTGTGGAACAATTAGAATTATTATTGTATGATATATCTTTTTCATGATGTATTTTTGTAATCGTATTTAGCGCATACATTACTTATAAAGGTATATAAAAGAAAGAAAATGGACAAAGCGTTTGAGAATCTGACCCAACCTGTCTGACTCACCCATTTTGTCACCAACAAGATACATTTTTTTTACAGCATAAATACAATTCAGGATCTGTGTCTGCTGCTGAATTTGAACTGATGACCTTCCATCACCTTTTACAATATCAAGAACACCTGAGAAGAAATTTTGAAATGAAAAAATAAAAATAAAACTGGTTTACAGTAGCATTCAATATATTATTTCTGCTTTAATTTCTAATTTGTTTATTTATCTCTATTTGATAACAGGGGGCAAACACATAGGCGGTTGTACGGGTACTTTCTTTACCATATCCTTTTTGCTACTTCATCTATTAACTATTCCTTTCGTTTTCATTCTCCCTTGATATCATAATGCTTGATTATGCGAACATATTATATGTGGGAAAAGAGTTTGTGTTAGGATCTTAATCACACGCATAAAACCAAAATACATAAAATTAGAGGTCATTTATGGTAGTATACACATGATTTAACAAATTGCTTACATCCATAAATGTTAGCAATATTTTATCATATGATCATGGATTTTGTACTTTATAGTCAAATTCACTTAGAAAACAAGGATGACTGTCCTAACTGTCATTTATAAAAGTTATCATTAAAACCATAGATCACTTAAATATTGACTCCTTAGAGACAGTAGGACTTGAGGCGTCGGGTAATCTTTAATTTTTAGTACAACTTGGGACCCACAACTCTTTTTTGACCCTTCTTTCTAAAAAAGGTTTATAAATACTTAATGGTCTAAAATATGATTACAAAACCACATTATTATAGTAATAGCCGATCTTTTAGATAAAGAGATTTAGGAGGTTGTATAATACTGTAATGTCGTCTTGTGATTTGTTGTTGCAGACACGGTGAAGTTACATAGGAAAGGGGAACTTGAAGCTTTGCTGGCCGAGGCGAAAAACACATAATTCTACTCCAGATATGTTGTACCAGTTGAACCATTATACCAGTAGTTGGTTGCATTTGGTTGATATTCAGAATATTAAGATCTGTTTGTTGCTCCTCTTTACTTAATTGGAACAAAAAGTAGGTGATTCATCTTTTGAAATTTCATGTCTTTATAGCCGGTGTCGATTTTAACTACAACTCCCATTCATTTAAAGGTTTATTTTGCAGAATTACAATCATTTGGATATAACAATCAGTATATGAATATTCTATAGAACTTATGTTTGTCATAATAACAAATTTATATTGTAGTAGGTTAGAATCCCGTGTATTACACGGGTTGAATAAAATATAATGTAATCAATTAACACATATACTCATGTGAATATGTAAATAGGGGAAGGTTCCACTAAGAAGTGGTTTTTCGTTAAGAAATCCTAAGAAGTGGGTCAAACGAACTCCGATTGAGCTCATTTCAGAGGCGTTGGAACCGTCTCATCGAACCCTAATCCGCCCCCAAAAGCCTAAACCCCCCTCCACCCGCACCTCCAAAAACCTAAACCCCCCTCCAACCCCATCCTGAAAAGCCTAAACCCCCAACCCCCGAAAACCTAAACCCCCCACCCCACCCCCCTAAAAACCTAAACCCACCCCCACTCACCTCCAAAAACCTAAACCCCCCACCCCCACAAAAAAAAAAACCCTAAACCCTAAGGCTAAAAGCATAAAATTTAACGCTAAAATCTAAACCTTAAAAGCTAAACCCTAAAAGCTAAGATGGTAGAGTTCGACGAGACGGTTCCAACGCCGCTGGAATGAGCTCAATCGAAGTTCGTTTGATATCGTTTCTTAAAGTTTGTCATTTTTTAGGCTTTATAGCGAAATATCACTTCTTATTTGAACCTCCCCCTATGTAAATATATGATTAAAAGTTTTTTATTTGAATCCTTGCTGGCTATAAAATTGTTTTCACTTTGTAGAATTTATAAAAATATGATTGAACAAATTAACTGATGATAAACAAAATTTTAAATTAAAAAATGTGTAGATAAAAATTGAAACAAATAATTAATTTAGTTGTCTAAAATAGTGAAGTTGATTATTAATAGGAGAGAGAGACAAGAAAATGAGAATGATGGGGCCTAGAAATGTGACAAGTGTCATCCTAGTTTACTTGTTTATTATGTATATAAATATATTTTAACCCTAAAACACTTAAATTCGAAAGTGCATCATTTAAATGTAACTTGTTTCAGATTTTAAATTTCACAAAACAGGTTTATCATCCAATGGTTTTTTGCTAAACAATACGGTTGTAAACGAACCGAATGCCGTTTGTGAACCATTAGTTGGAAAGTTGGTTTATATTCTTTACTTGTTAAAACAAATTTACATGGACAATATTATATGTTTGTCTAATTACACAAAAAAAAACTTCTCTCATTTACGTTTATGAATGTTTGGTAACCTTAGAAAACTTTAATAAGTGAGATTAAAAAAAACCCCTTTTTGAACCATTGATCATACTTATCAATGTGTCATGGGCTTATCTGCCGAGGCCCTGTACGGTGCCCAAGGTTGCCTCTGAGCCAGCCTATCTATCTCGCTTATGATAAAGTTTGCTGGTTTTGTCTTACCTTTGACTCATCATGGGAGTGGCCAAAGCCTCCAACCGGTGTTACGTCGTAATGTAAGCACCACATTGTAAGATTTTTTTGTATGACTGAGGCTCTCCCCAATGAGGATAATAAGAGTAGCCAATAAACCCAAGCGTTTAAGTACAAACCAAGCAAATGCGATCTTCAAACATTTGGTCCGTCACATTCTCCCACCATCAAACCATGCACGTCCTCGTGCATTTGTTGCACTTCCTCGGGCAGCACCCCATAGGCTTTGGCTAAAGGGACGCTCATAAACAAGTTGATCCTAACGTGCAACGACCTTTCCACCCCGGATCCTTCCACCTTGATTCATCACTTGGTTACCCTTTCTGGTGATCAACAGTAGTTTCATATCACAGCCACCGGCAGAATCCTGCGATCGGTTCAATAGTTATAAGATCTACGGTGCTAATGACCCATTTGCAGACTTGTGGCCCCAATGACCCTGTTTCAGACACATGGCACTGAAAAGTTATCAGATTTATGGCATCGACACGCCGAGTTTTGAACGCAATCGCCTGGTCTTCCAACTTTGATTTTGGCCACTAGGATGAACGAAGCAACAAATTTCTTGGCGTCTTCATGTCTTTGTGACACTCCCGGAATAGATTATATCGACGAGTCCTCAAACACCTTCATCGAGAGTAAAGTTCCAATTGACTAAGTTGAAGTCCATGACTACCTTCAACACCAGTCACCCCTCAGACACCTTTCGCTACATGTCTACGGGTTAAAGCCCGCCAACCAACCAACCATGGGCGATAATGTTGATCTACTTCCACTACCATTGCTTAGCCATCTTTTTTAGAACATTTGAGATAAGTGACGTGCCAACGTATCTGAGGATAAACCTGTCTTTGATATCACTTTATCACATGGTTTTCTTCCAAGGCCTCGTGCGGCTCCCATGGTTTCCCCATTCAATCTATCCCGCTTATGATAAGATTCACTGGTTTCGTCCTACCTTGGACTCATCAAGGGAGCGGCCACAACCCCCAACCAGTGTTACATCATAGTGCAAGCATCACATTGTAAGACTTTCCTTTGTATGACTGAGACTTTCCTCGATGAGGACAATATGAGTAGCCAGTAAACCCAAGTGTTCAAGCACTAACCAAACAAGTACGATCTTCAAACATTTGATCCATCACAAATGCTTCACAACAATTTAAGAGCTTTTGAGAATATTAAGGGTAATTGGAACATCAGTTTAAACACATGCATTGTTAATGAAAAAAAAAACTCAAAAAGCTCAACCCCCAAAAACCTCAACACACTAACGAGCTCGATTTGTCCACTTGCCGAAACATTCATTGAATAGCAATCGATGCTGATTTCGTCAAGATTTTGTGTGAAACTGAAGAAGTTATAAATGGTAAAGTGCTCGTAATCGTTTTTTTTCCTGTCATTATCGTGACTGTGGAGGTATTTTACAAATATGTAATCTATGGTAGTTGTTAGGTTCCATTTATTTCGTGAGTTATCTGGTTTTCGAAAACAATGTGAAGTTTTTTAGTTTGTTTTGGTTTGCTTAGAAGAGATGGTATGATGTATAAACAATCTAGGGTTTTATAGGTTCATGATTAAGTAGGTTTAACGTAAGTAATCGATGATATTATTTATAAATATGTAATGATTACATATGTGTAATCGGTGTTACTGGTTAATTTTGATATCTTTTGGGGTTTGAAGTGTTGTACATGCAGTTTATACACACACATGTATATTACATAAATGCAATCTGTCATATTTTTTTGTAACGGCGGTAAATTACATGTTACATATTTGAAATCACGTAGATTATCTAGTTACAACATGTTTATTTTTTTTAAATATAACACTAATATACTCAAATTAAAGATAAAAAATCCTAGATTTTATGGTGTCTTTTAAAAAAAATAATGTACAAAAAAGTTATTACCATTAAAAGGGGAGGAACTTAATAAAAGTCAACAATAGTAGTTCTTCATATTTTAACCCTATAAATAATAAAAATAAAATTACAAATTACCTAATAAAAGTTTCTCTTCTAAGTTTTTATGTTTGTGTGATTGAACTTAAAAGACGAGACATGGACGACCATGTCGTGCTTGATTCATTTACACCCTTAGTAGTATGTTAATGATGATATTTTTTTAATGATTTTTAGAACTAAAACAAGGGCTAGCAAACCAATGATCATGCAACCAAGTACCAACATACTTTTTAATTAACAAGATATAAAAAGTTCTCGATTTCATATAGTTTTAACCCGTCTCCTAAATTCGCTGGTAGAGTAGTCGAAGTGAATATAAAAGAAATATGCATGTTGGGACACACTGGTTTGAATAGTTTTAATTTTGCGACACGAATCAATTTAGGCACTCGAGAAACTATTTTGCGAATTCATTGACAAAAGGTGTAGCAAAAGATTGTAATGGGAAGAAATTTTGAGACAATGGCAACATGAACACGAAGGCCATTTAAACTTCTTGGATCTCGTCCAATGCATAGTTGTTTGTTGATACATTTGCATAATTGACTTTGTTGAACCGCACAACAACCGGATAACGAGTCTTGGGATCCTGCAAAACATATCATTAGATTCATTATTATTCGACACACAACACGAATACGTTAACCACACTCTACGTAGGTGTTGATTTTACCTGATCAACGGTCACAACTGATCCTACACCTTTAAACCAGTATGATTCCTTCCTTAGAATTCTCACCTGCATATACTGTATCATATTAATATATCTATATCATTAAGTGTAGACTTATACTATCGAGCGCTAAGTAGAAGGTGATATAATTTGCGGGTTGGGCCAGTTATGTAGCATGTCAAAATGTGTACCTTTTTAGGTGCGTCGAAATGGGACGTTGTGAGGTCAGGTTGACTCAAAATGTCATTTTCAAATTAGTTTCTTTTTATAATTATTAGTGTGTTAACTATGATTACATAACTTATATTATTTCAATAATAATACAACTTTTAAACAAAAATATGCAATATAGGAGACTTTTGATGCGTTTAAACCATTTTCCCTGATTCTTTTTTGATAAAATTTTCTTTTAATTTCATCAGTTTGACTCATTATAGATAGAACATAGCCTAAATAGACCATTCATAATATGTCGAAAATACCATCTCTAGGCCCTAAAGTGGAGAGGCTCTCTCATCGTATGCGATATCTATAAAATTGTTACTACCGCGTTTGTCAATACATATAATGTTGCTATGTACAATTAAATGGGTGTTTGGGATTGCTTATTACAACCGCTTATTTGTTTATTGTGTTTCTGTAATTATCAGCGACTGAAATAAGTCGTTTGTAAACAAAATGGTTTAAAGTTGTTAAAAACAATAATAAAATAACCGTTACAATAATCAATCCCAAACACACTATAAATAACATGTTATATCACTGGAAGCTTTGTTTTTAAAAAGAAGTAAGGTTTTGTTATGCATTTACCTTGGCTCCTCTCTTGGGTCCAATCGGCGGTGGCTTAGGTGCGGCTTCAGTGGCGGCAGCTGGTGGTGCCGCCTCATCGGCAGCCTTTACAACCAGTCTGAAACTTCTGGTGGTCTTGGAAGAAACCATAACCATGGTGCACTTATGTGTGGTGGTGTTGGAGGTAATGTTTGGTGCCACCACAAATCCAGTGGCAGCATATGCCATACTGCAGCTTGCCATTCTCTCTACAAAGGTATAAGTTTTTTTTTTAAATGGATTTGATGATGAACAATTAACTAACTGAAATTTAGAGGTTTTTTTAGTTAATGGGGAGGGTGTCTTTTTCATATATTTTTCTTGGAGGATTTGAGTGATTGGAAGTTATTTCAGTTGCTCCAGCTAATTACTTAATGCCACGTGGACACCCATATCCTTTATTTGGATAATGTTATCCCACATCATCTCTTTTCAAGTGTTTATTTTGATTTTATTTATTTCTGAAATGAATAAAGTTAAATTTAGCTATCATATATAAATCCTAGAAATCAAATCATTGTATTTAGAGAAATGCACATTACCATATTTAATACTAGTGTTAGAACTGTGTAATACACGGGGTTATAAATAAAATAAACTTAAAACAAAATACAATTTGAGACTAAAAAAATGATGAATACAATTCATAAATCAGTAAATATTTCTTTGTATACAACGTTAGATGTTTTGTTTGAAAATTTTCCATCCTTGTCTAAGGCTAAAATTTTTAACCCGTCTATGCTTTTAACTTTTACAAGTGCAACATATAATTGACCATGAGTGAAAACCGGTTGCCTCAAGAACAATCCATGTCACACCCCCAAATTCCATTAACAGAGTTTTACCGTTTTGGAAGGTGACAAACCAGGATCTCAGACATCAGTTACTTCAAACGACGCTATATGGGACTTGAAATGTAATAACATAAAAGATCAAGGTTCAGAGTGTATTTGCGGAAGCGTTAAACGAAAGTAAATGCGCAAAACAACGCGCCCAAGTCCAATTACAAACAAAACATAGATATTATTCAATAGATAATTATTTCAGTTGAAGTCCAAGACACATGCATGACTTAACGTGATCCTGAGTGCCAACCTGAGAAAACATGTAAGAAAACGAGTCAACACTAAGTTGGTGAATCATTTAAAATCATTTAAAGTAAAGCGTTTACGGATTATGTACATTCAATATATATATCAATAGGTTGCATGCCTATATTCATGTTTTGCTAAAGCGCTCGCAACCGAAACTGACAGCGTGTTTGTTTGTTTGCCTCCAGCCAGGTCTATCAACTTTGACTAATGTGTTAAGGTCAATATAACACCCGTTCGACCTCCAATCGAGTTAGCGCGACTAACGCGGGTGGGTTTGTCAAACCCAGTAGTACTACCAAAATTACCTTGTTCATACCATATTAACGGTCCGATGTGTGTGAGGACTTTTCATGATAGAGTGTTACGCTTAGCCTCAACAGTGATATCATATGAATTACAATAACCCAAAAAGGGTTGTGACATGTTTTCTCCCCCAAATAAAAACAGTAAAAGGGGCCGTGAAACTCACCTGCGTTGCGTAGTAGGTAGTATCACACAAGTAAGAGATTTGGTACACAAGTGTTAGCCTGCACGGCTTACGTATGCCCTAGAGATACAAATATAACAGTTAGGGACACATTGGGATTTGTGACGACGACACAGAAGATTGAACATCTTAACGCCTTCTAAGGATTAAAGAGTAGACGAACGTGTCTACGGAAATATATATATTTCTTAAAATACTAATTAAGGATCAAAGTGTTACGAGTCGAACATTATTAACGAATAATATTAAATAAATAAATAATTTCGTACGCTAAAGTTGTTTACAAAAGTTAGGAAAATAAAATAATAGAATTTAATATATTATTTTTAGGCTCGTCGGATTAACTAAATAATCATTTGCGTGAAAAAATAATAAATATATTATTTTTAATCGAATGTATAAAAGTGGGTAAATAATATAATAATTATATTATTAAATAGTTTAAAACGTCACACGAGGTATAAAACAATACGAAATAATATAAATATATATTATTTAATAACATTAGTCACGGGTTGAAAATAATATAAACATATTATTTTTATTTGATAATAACATAAATATTTTATTTATAAAAGTGAGAATAATATAAAAATAGGTTAATAATTCAAACCCGAGACTACGGGTTGTTTCCCGGGCTAAAACTCATTTATATAATAATATAATATTATGGGGTTTGATTTTTATATTAAAATAATACAAGAAAATGCTCCAAAAATAAAACGTGGGAGCCCGGTCTCGAACCCGAGACTACGGATTTTTATATTAAAATAATACAAGAAAGTTAGGTCTCTCAGGTTTATTGCTTGGACACTTGGAAGAATGTATATAAACATACATTTGATATTATAAATGGTAGAGATATGTGGTCCCCATATGACTTGCTAAAGAGATTGAACGCACAAAACCCTTCACGTGGGGCTGTTGTAATTGTTTTGATTAAAATACCCCTCGAGTGGGGAATGTTTAACGGAAAATTTTAACGGTGTTAATTAGGTGTAGTCTAACGGATTCAAATGGTAATTTTTATGAAACTCTTGGATTCAAATGACAATTTTTAGCAAACCACATGAATGGAAAAAAAACATTTAACTCTTTAATCTATACTATATAATAAATAAAGGTTTTTGTGAGGCATTTGTCATTCTCTTATGCATCCTCACCCTTTTTTTCCGGCTCTCTCTCCTATTAATTATACAATTTTCTTTAATTATTTTTATAATTTTTTGTTTTTCGCATCTCTCTCCTATTAAATAATAATGATTTCTATAATTATTTTTATAAAACGTTTTTTTATTTAAAAAAAAATAGATTTGTTCATAAAATATTTTTATAAATTGAACATTTCTTTCATTTTTTATAAGATTTAAAAAAATAACTATATAACGTTTCTATAATTTGTATTAAAAAACTATAACGTTTCTATAATTTGTATTAAAAAACTATGTAATATGTAAATCTTTATTACCAAGCATATAACATTGCATTTATTCAACCCGTGTAATACACGAGTTTTCTAACCTAGTGTTATAATAGAGTTGCTACTCATAAACCATTTAGAAGCGCCAAAGTGGTTGTGGTGTAGTGGTTGAGGTGAGGCCTGAAGTCCTAAGGGACCCGGGTTTAATCCCTGTCACCACCATTAGTTTATAAGGCATGCAAATGAGGCCTAGTTCTTAGGTTGATGCACCAGGGTTTTACCCATGCCGATCCAGGGTTCGAGCCTCGGCTCTCCCTCAAGCCCGGAAGGGGCCGTATTGGGTGAGATTTTTCCTTAGATGCTCTCCAACTCTGACGCCAAGTGGGCCCGATTAAGACAACATATTGATCGGAGTTGGACGAGGCTCTCCCATATGACGGAGGGTGTGACGTCACAACATTCAATGTTCGTCGTTCAAAAAAAAAAAAACCATTTAGAAGCGGTCATGATTTCAATAATCACAAAGGACGTTGTACCTTGTTTTAAGGGTTGACTAATCAAACCAAACATTTTATGACAAAGACACGACCATTAAAAAGCTCATGCACCCTGCCATTAAAGAACAAATATGAAGGGTTTGGTAAACATCAATTTATAGTTTTAAATTATAATTTGCTAAATGTAAAAATATGAAGGTTTGGTAACCATCAATTTATAGTTTTAAATTGTTGTAAACTATATCTTAAATGTTCATGTAATTAAAAAATATGAAATTAAATGATAATATTTTAATCTAATCTTTTTTAAGTTACCCAAATCTAAAATCATTTTATAAAAACCTAAAAAATTATGTTCAGTGGCGGATCTAAGATTTTTTGTCAGCGGGTGCAAAAAATAAATCAGTCAAAACGAATCAAATATGTCAAAAATGAACTGCTTAAAACGGGTAAAATATGTCAAAAATGGACGGTCATAATGGGCCAAACCGCCAAATAATGATAATTTATTCGGCTAATTACTAAAAAGAAAATGTCGATCTCGACTATTTTTACTTGTTTTTCATGAAATATGTAATTAAAATGAGTTATATTGTTCCAATTTCTTAGACTTACTGTTGATTTTAGTATTTTACAACAACGATAAAAAAAAGTTTACGTTAAACTCATATAATTCCTCGTACTTCCAACCGTTGAGTATTGAGACACTTCCTAATCACAATAAAACTATTAAAACAATTTCTCTAAATACATAATTTAATACTTTAGGGTTATTAAAAATTCAAATCAAATTTAAAGGTTTAATTTATAAGTTTTAATCAACTAAAGGGGGGGCATGTGCAACTGCAACTTTTAGTTTTGAAAAATAAAATTAGTAAATGAGTTTACTTTCTCAACATCATCTTTTCCATCACTTATATCTTTCCTCTTCTTCTTCACAAAGCTTGTATTCTCCATTAAAACTTCTTGCAAAAAATCACCAAAATCTTCAGTTTCCTCCTTCTCCCTTTTTGTTTGTCGATGTCACAGGTGCCTCTCAAGTATTTGCGAAGGTGTCTAGTTAAAGAAACCAAAAATTTTCCATTACTCACTCGCTGGATAACATATGAATTCGCGCCTGATTATGTTGTACTCGTATTGGGTTTTCATGAATAAAGTGTACATTACATGTGCCCAACTCGAAAAGAATATCAATCTTCGAACATTTCACTAGACTGTACAATTGAAACATTCATCGGCTGTCCTATGGCAACCTGGTTTGTCTCATGGTCACAATGTTTTAATAACTACAAATATATAGTTAAGGAAATCGCTGGTCGACGACTTTGTTTCAGTTTTACTAGAAAAGGTATAAACGATTTAGCGGAGACCATCAAATTACAACTAAACTCGTTTACGTATAATTGAATTCATAAAAGAATTCCTAAGAAAATTTAGAAAATGTAAGAAAAAATAAATAAATATAGTTATAGAGAAATATATACCGTGGAAAAAAGTAGGGTTAGGTATGATTACATGATTTATATATATTTTTTGAACCGCTAAGAAATTTAATTAAAAATTAGCAAGATGCTAGAATAGGCATGCTCCAACACGCCATTAAGGCTGTGTACATCATTACATCATAATGACCGATCTAAACATTTTGTAAGATTTATATATGTTTCATTATACTCGATAAGAAATTAGTACCTTAATTAATCGTGAAGTAATAGTAAACTAATCTCAGCGAGTATAACGAACCAAAATTCGGGTTTCGTTTTCAAATAATTAAATATTTATATTTAATATTATGGTGAAAATAATATTTTATAAATAAGTTAAAACAAGTGGGTTTCAAGTTTGTAATGGGATTATGTTAGTTTTAACTAACTATAGAACGAAATGGGTGAAATGAAAGTTGAAGGACTAAATGTGTAAAATGGCCAAAAAACTGCCATTTGACTTGGTGAAGTCAAAATTGGCTTCATTTACACATTTTGAGCCGTTCATATCAAGAGAGAAAAAGGAGAAAAGTGTGTTGAAGCCATTTTCGTGCAATTGAAGCTTGATTAGTGAAGGTTTTGGCTCACACAACACCTTCCTAACATCAAGTAAGTGATTCTCTTCCTCTTGATTTCACCATGAATGTGTTCTTGGTAGGTTTTGGGTGAAATCCGAAATTATGTATGCATGTGATGAAATGGTGTTAGATTATTGATAATCTAGCTAAACTAAAGTTAAAGAATGATGATTAACATCCTAGAACCCTTTGATTTTGATTATGAGAAGTTAGGGTTCATATGGTGAAAATTAGGGGTGTTTGGGTCATAAGGCTTGAATGATGAATTAATGAAGATTAAGTGTTTTTAAGATGTTAGACACTAGAACAAACACCAAATTAACTTAATAATAATTTTTGAAAGAAGAATTAGTGTTAAGATTAAGTTAATGAAACTCAAGTAGGTGAGTTTATGGTGAAAGAGGGTGTTTGGTTATGAGGATAACCCAAACGGGTCAATTTGGGTTGGAATTGGGAAATTGAGTTGTGAACTCAATTGTAATGAAATTTTGGTATATGTTAGATTACTAAACTAGGCGAATGTGTTTAGGTAATCAAATTGCAAAGCTTGAAAGCGGTGCGGGATCTTCTAACCCGAAAGGTAAGTGCTTTTGCACTTACTTAGTTTTGATGATAAATGAGTTTTATGCAATGTTGTATGTATAATGTGTAAAGTTGCATAATTTGTTATGTGGTATGAATGAGTATAAAATGGTATGTATAATTGAAGGAATGTAGTTATAGTATTTACACTATAATGGATATGTTGATATGGAGTTATGGTCTATGAACCATAATGGATAGAATGGATATGGAGTTATGGTCTAAGTACCATAATGGATAGATTAGTTATGGAGTTATGATCTCGTATCCTTTGGGATATGAAGTTATGGCCTACGTGCCATAATGGAAATGGAAAAGTGATAATGAAATGATGAAAGTAACTTGTAGGTGATATACAAGTGTATGAAATCCTTAATTGGCCAAATGGGTGTTAACGGGTCAAATGGGTGAAAGGTGTGAAAACAAGTTGTAATCACTTGTTTGTTATGTTTAACACATTACAATGGTAATATGTTGACGTAATGCTAATGTATGGAACCATAATTGACCAAATAGAGGCAAACGGGTCAAATGGGTGAAAAGGGTGAAAACAAGTTGTAAATACTTGTTGGTTATGTTTATCTTCATTACTAATGGTGATATGTGTGGTGAATGTAGGGAAAGTTCCGAGGTAGTCAAAGTCAAGTCCAAGGCGTTGGCGGATCCTCGTATGCATATTTTCATGTTTTGATGATTTGGTGGAATTCCCCCTTTTTGATTGTAATTTGATAAACAAAACATGTTTTTGGGTTGTGATCATGTTGTTGAAGGGGTTTTTGGTTAAAACCCATGTGTTGGGCAAATTTGTTGTCTTGTATTTTGGAAAAAGTTGGAAAAATGGCTAAGTGTGAAAACTGATGAAAAACTGGAAACTTTCTGTGAAAAGAGGTCCCTCGCGCTACGCGAGGGAGGTAACCAATAACTCTCGCGCTACGCGAGAGGTAAAACAAAAAAAAAAATAAAAAAATTTCTGGGATTAAGACTTCCGCGCGTTAAAGTATAGTTTTTAAAAGTGGTGTGTTTCAACTTGGTATCAGAGCAATGGTTTGAGGGATTTGGTGTGGGTGGCACCAAACTCAAACCGGATGCTCTTGATATGGGGGAAAATGATACGAGAATCCACGAAGGACTTGACTAAGACTCGGATCTTTCGGAAATGAAAGGTTAGTAATGTTATGATTAATGATAATTCCATATGGAGTTTATGTATATGTACGAATGATTGGCAAAGTGTTATGTGTGCCGAAACTTGTCTTGTGATTTGTTATATGAATATGATAATTGCAATTGGGCATAGCGCGTTATTAATCATGTCTGGCCAATATGATTAATATGACGAGATGTGCAAGGGCCTTTATAATAACCATATGACAATGAACATTTACAAGGATTAGGTGAAGGTGATTATATATGTATGTATGTATATAAGTAGATAAGTATACATATACTTAATACATATAGGGGTGTAAGTGTGATAAGTATTTAAGGTATTGATAGTATAAGGGTGTTAAGGTGTTCGTTTCTAATTCTCAGTTAAGAGATGGCAGAAGAATCGAGCAATCGGGAACCGTTGGATCCACGGATCCAAGAGTTGATAAAAGAGGAGGTGGCCAAGGCCTTTGAGCAAGCCACAAATCTGTTGATGGAAGAAATTAGGGGGACTATTAAACTCTCTCTCGAGGAGATCATGAAAGAGAAAGATAAGGAACCTCGGGGTTGTACACTGAAGGATTTCATGGTGATCAAGCCCAAGGAATATAACGGGCAAGTGGACCCGATTCTGAGCCACAGGTGGGTGGTAGACATGGAGTCAAATTTTGAGACGACAAGGTGTAAGCCCGAGGATAGAGTGATGTTTAGCGTGCCACTATTGACTGGGCGGGCTAAGGAGTGGCTGCTGAATCTCCGAAAGGAGAGGGGTGAAAGAGGGGTGACCTCCATGTCATGGGAGGAGTTTAAAGCGGCATTCCTAAAGTACCATTGCCCACAGGCCGCTATTGACAGGATGACCGAGGAGTTTCTCCTCATGAGGCAGACGACAGAGACTATTGATGAATTAGCTGGGACTTTCTTCGATCGGGCCAAGTTCTGTCCAGATGTGGTGTCGACCGAGAAAGCCAGGATTGACAGGTTCTATGCTATGCTGACGGTGAAGTTCAGGGATAGCATATCTCCATCCTCATTTACCACACTTGTAGACTTAATAAACAGGTGTCGGGAAAGAGAGGTGGAGTTGAGGAGGCAAGAAGCTAGAGGAGAGAAGAGGAAAAGGGAAATTGTGGATCAAGTGGTGAGCAAGATAAAGGACGGGAGCCCTAGTAAGAAGCCTTTTACCAAGTTCTCTTCTCGAGGATGCAAAGTTTGTGGGAAGGAGCACTATGGGGATTGTAAGAAGGGAACGTCGAATTGTTACAAGTGTGGGAAGCCGGGGCATATGGCAAATCAGTGTCCAAGCCAGATTCGTATATGCTATAATTGTTACAAGCCAGGACACCTTAGGGCGGATTGCCCGGATTTGAAGCAAGGTGGAAGCGAGAGAAAAGTTGAGATACCCAGGCCTAAGGGTAGAGCTTTCCACATATCTGCGGAGGAAGCAAAGAACGACTCGGAGGTGGTGACAGGTACATTCAAGATTAACTCATTACCTGCACTAGTTCTATTTGATTCGGGGGCTAGCCGTTCTTTTGTTTCCTTGAAAATTGTTAAGCATTCCTCTTTTGTAAGTAGCAAGTTAGATGAACCCTTAGAAATCGAAGCGGCTAATGATAAGAGTTTCCTTGTCTTTGACATTTTTAGAGATTGTAAGTTGAGAGCGGGGGGCGAAACTTTCTTTATTGATTTGATTCCTATGGCTATGGGAGATTTTAATGTTATTGTGGGGATGGATTGGTTGTCAAAGAATAAGACGAGTATTTTATGTGGACCGAAGGCGATCCAACTTGTTTCCCCGTCGGGAGAGTCCATCTACATAGAAGGTGATAAAAAGGGTAAAGTAAGGTTGTGCACTTATGTGAAGGCGACCAAGTACATGGCGCGTGGGTGCAAGGCGTTCATGGCTTGTGTCGCGGATGTGAATGAAAGAGTAAAGGAGATTCACGATGTACCGGTCGTGAACCAATTCGTAGATGTGTTTCCTGACGAGTTACCGGGGATTCCGCCGGATAGGGAGATAGAGTTTGGAATTGACTTGATGCCGGGTGCTAAATCGGTAGCTAAAGCGCCTTATAGATTGGCACCGCCAGAAATGAAAGAACTCATGGAGCAATTACAAGAGTTTCTTGACAAGGGTTTCATACGCCCAAGTGTTTCACCTTGGGGTGCGCCCGTTCTCTTCGTCAAAAAGAAGGATGGGAGCATGAGAATGTGTATGGATTACCGGGAGTTGAACAAGTTGACAGTGAAGAATAGGTACCCATTGCCTAGGATTGACGATCTTTTCGACCAATTGCAAGGGGCGTCATGGTTTTCTAAGATTGACTTGAAGTCCGGGTATCATCAGTTGAAAGTGAAGGAAGAGGATGTTCATAAGACAGCTTTTCGCACTCGTTACGGTCACTATGAGTTTACGGTTATGCCTTTCGGTTTGACCAACGCACATGCGGTTTTCATGGATCTCATGAACCGGGTGTGTAGACCGTTCCTTGATCGTTCGGTCATTGTGTTTATTGACGATCTTCTCATCTATTCAAGGAGCGAGGGTGATCACGCTTGTCATTTGCGTGAGATTCTTGAAGTCTTGCAAAAGGAGAAGCTTTATGCTAAATTCTCCAAGTGCGCATTTTGGTTGCGCGAGATCCAATTCTTGGGTCATGTGATTAATGAAAGAGGAATTACCGTTGACCCATCCAAGATTATAGCTGTTAAAGAATGGTCATCACCGAAGATGCCTTCGGAGATTAGAAGTTTCTTGGGGTTAGCGGGTTATTATCGGAGGTTCATCGAAAACTTCTCTCGGATTGCTTTGCCGATGACGAAGTTGACTCGTAAGGAGACAAAGTTTGTTTGGAGTCCCGAGCAAGAATCTGCCTTTCAACTCTTGAAAGAAAAGTTGACTAAGGCGCCTGTTTTATCCTTGCCGGACGGGACCGAGGATTTTGTTGTTTATTCGGATGCCTCGCATTCGGGGTTGGGGTGTGTTTTGATGCAAAGGGGGAAAGTGATTGCCTATGCATCTAGGCAATTAAAGACTCACGAGGTGAATTACCCAACCCATGATTTAGAGCTTGCAGCCGTGGTTTTCGCGCTCAAGATTTGGAGGCATTATTTGTATGGTGCTAAGTGTACGATCTACACGGATCACAAAAGTCTCAAATATTTCTTTGACCAAAAGGACCTCAATATGAGGCAAAGACGGTGGCTTGAATTGGTTAAGGATTATGATTGTGAGATACTTTATCATCCGGGTAAAGCGAATGTTGTGGCGGATGCGCTTAGTAGAAAGTCAAGTCATTCACCTATCAAGGTGAAGTCATTTAAGATGACAATTTCATCATCTCTTATTGATGAAATCTGGGAGGCCCAAGTGTTAGCACTTGGTGGCGACTTGAAGAAAAAACGGATGATTTCTTATGTTGATAAGCTTGGTGAAAATAGCATGGGTTTGAAGACATGCTTTGATAGAATTTGGATACCTAGGTTGTCAAGTGTCTTGACAACTATTCTTGACGAGGCGCATAAATCCAAATATTCTATCCATCCGGGGGCCACAAAGATGTTTTATGATTTGAGGTGTCATTTTTGGTGGCCGGGTATGAGGCGTGATATTGTTAAGTATGTGGAGAGGTGTCTCACATGTTTAAGGGTTAAGGCGGAGCATCAAAAGCCGTATGGAAAGCTTCAACCGCTTGAAATGCCGCTTTGGAAATGGGAAAATATAACCATGGATTTGATCACTAAACTACCAAAGACTCGAAAGGGTTATGATGCGATATGGGTAGTAGTGGATCGGTTGACGAAGAGTGCACATTTCCTTCCTATAAAGGAAACGTATTCTTCGGATAGATTGGCGGAAATGTATGTGAAGGAAATTGTGTCACGTCATGGTGTGCCGGTGTCGATTATATCGGATCGTGATACGAGATTTACTTCTCGTTTTTGGAAGAAATTCCATGAGGATATGGGGACTAGATTGAATCTTAGCACCACTTATCATCCACAAACGGATGGTCAAAGCGAGCGAACGATTCAAACGCTCGAGGATATGTTGCGAGCGTGTGCCTTAGATTTTGGTGGTAGTTGGGACGACCATTTACCGTTGACGGAATTCTCTTACAACAATAGTTACCATTCTAGTATTGGTATGCCGCCTTTTGAGGCATTGTATGGGAGAAAGTGTCGAACACCCGTGTGTTGGGGTGAGATTGGTCAACGGGAGCTTGGTAGTGTCGAAGTGGTCAAGGAAACTAATGATAGTATTGACCAAATTAGAGCACGCTTGAAGGCGGCTCAAGATCGCCAAAAGTCTTATGCGGATAATAGGAAGCGGGCGATTGAGTTTCAAGTGGGGGACTTTGTGCTATTGAAAGTCTCTCCTTGGAAAGGGGTGATAAGGTTTAGGAAACGGGGGAAGTTAAGCCCACGTTTCATTGGACCGTTTAAAGTGATGGCAAGGGTGGGTGCGGTAGCTTATAGATTGGAGTTACCGGAGGGACTAAGTAGACTTCATAACACGTTCCATGTGTCTCATTTGCGAAAATGTTTAGCGGATGAATCTACTTTTGTTCCATTGGATGATATAGAAATTGATGAAAAGTTGAACTATGTGGAAGAACCGATGGCAATCTTAGATAGGAAAGTGAAGCGGTTGCGTAATAAAGAGATTAGCCAAGTGTTGGTTCGATGGAAGCATAGAAAGGGGGCGGAAATGACTTGGGAAACCGAGGAAGAAATGCTCAAATTCTACCCGAACCTTTTTATGTGAAGTCGGGTTTCGGGGACGAAACCCAAATAAGGGGAGGTGATTTGTAACGAACCAAAATCCGGGTTTCGTTTTCAAATAATTAAATATTTATATTTAATATTATGGTGGAAATAATATTTTATAAATAAGTTGAAACAAGTGGGTTTCAAGTTTGTAATGGGATTATGTTAGTTTTAACTAACTATAGAACGAAATGGGTGAAATGGAAGTTGAAGGACTAAATGTGTAAAATGGCCAAAAAACTGCCATTTGACTTGGTGAAGTCAAAATTGGCTTCATTTACACATTTTGAGCCGTTCATATCAAGAGAGAAAAAGGAGAAAAGTGTGTTGAAGCCATTTTCGTGCAATTGAAGCTTGATTAGTGAAGGTTTTGGCTCACACAACACCTTCCTAACATCAAGTAAGTGATTCTCTTCCTCTTGATTTCACCATGAATGTGTTCTTGGTATGTTTTGGGTGAAATCCGAAATTATGTATGCATGTGATGAAATGGTGTTAGATTATTGATAATCTAGCTAAACTAAAGTTAAAGAATGATGATTAACATCCTAGAACCCTTTGATTTTGATTATGAGAAGTTAGGGTTCATATGGTGAAAATTGGGGGTGTTTGGGTCATAAGGCTTGAATGGTGAATTAATGAAGATTAAGTGTTTTTAAGATGTTAGACACTAGAACAAACACCAAATTAACTTAATAATAATTTTTGAAAGAAGAATTAGTGTTAAGATTAAGTTAATGAAACTCAAGTAGGTGAGTTTGTGGTGAAAGAGGGTGTTTGGTTATGAGGATAACCCAAACGGGTCAATTTGGGTTGGAATTGGGAAATTGAGTTGTGAACTCAATTGTAATGAAATTTTGGTATATGTTAGATTACTAAACTAGGCGAATGTGTTTAGGTAATCAAATTGCAAAGCTTGAAAGCGGTGCGGGATCTTCTAACCCGAAAGGTAAGTGCTTTTGCACTTACTTAGTTTTGATGATAAATGAGTTTTATGCAATGTTGTATGTATAATGTGTAAAGTTGCATAATTTGTTATGTGGTATGAATGAGTATAAAATGGTATGTATAATTGAAGGAATGTAGTTATAGTATTTACACTATAATGGATATGTTGATATGGAGTTATGGTCTATGAACCATAATGGATAGAATGGATATGGAGTTATGGTCTAAGTACCATAATGGATAGATTAGTTATGGAGTTATGATCTCGTATCCTTTGGGATATGAAGTTATGGCCTACGTGCCATAATGGAAATGGAAAAGTGATAATGAAATGATGAAAGTAACTTGTAGGTGATATACAAGTGTATGAAATCCTTAATTGGCCAAATGAGTGTTAACGGGTCAAATGGGTGAAAGGTGTGAAAACAAGTTGTAATCACTTGTTTGTTATGTTTAACACATTACAATGGTAATATGTTGACGAAATGCTAATGTATGGAACCATAATTGACCAAATAGAGGCAAACGGGTCAAATGGGTGAAAAGGGTGAAAACAAGTTGTAAATACTTGTTGGTTATGTTTATCTTCATTACTAATGGTGATATGTGTGGTGAATGTAGGGAAAGTTCCGAGGTAGTCAAAGTCAAGTCCAAGGCGTTGGCGGATCCTCGTATGCATATTTTCATGTTTTGATGATTTGGTGGAATTCCCCCTTTTTGATTGTAATTTGATAAACAAAACATGTTTTTGGGTTGTGATCATGTTGTTGAAGGGGTTTTTGGTTAAAACCCATGTGTTGGGCAAATTTGTTGTCTTGTATTTTGGAAAAAGTTGGAAAAATGGCTAAGTGTGAAAACTGATGAAAAACTGGAAACTTTCTGTGAAAAGAGGTCCCTCGCGCTACGCGAGGGAGGTAACCAATAACTCTCGCGCTACGCGAGAGGTAAAACAAAAAAAAATAAAAAAATTTCTGGGATTAAGACTTCCGCGCGTTAAAGTATAGTTTTTAAAAGTGGTGTGTTTCATAGTACCTTAATTATATGCAAGATTTATATATTTGTAAGATTTTGCATAAGTTCCATGAGGATGGAAGTATCAATCCAGGTTGTGCCTCGTCGTTTATTACTCTTATTCCGAAAGTGATAGACCCGTATGATCTCAGCGAGTATAGGCCAATTAGTCTGATAGGTTCGATTAGCAAGGTGATCTCAAAAGTCCTCGCTAAACGGCTTAAAAAGGTTCTTGACTCGGTTATTTCAGAGTCACAATCGGCATTCCTTAAAAGTAGATGCATTATTGATGGTCATCTTATTGTGAACGAAGCTATCTCTTTGATCAAGAAGAGTAAATTGCATGCTTTCCTATTGAAAATCGATTTTGACAAAGCCTTCGACAGTGTTAACTAGAATTTTATAGACGACATCATGAGTCAGATGGGTTTTCCCTCCTTATGGCGTATCTGGATTAAAGGCATCCTTACATCTGCTCGTTCCTCGGTTTTGGTCAACGGTTCCCCCACTTTCGTATTCTCATGCGAACGTGGAGTGAGACAAGGTGATCCACTATCTCCATTCATGTTCATCATAGTTATGGAGGCTTTTTCTAGAATGATGGTGTGGGCCTGCGAGGTTGGTGCGTTCTCTGGCATCAAAGCTCCCCACAACGACCCGACTATTTCTCATCTCCTCTACGCCGATGATGCTATCATGCTGGGAGATTGGTCAGAGACTAACGCAAAAATATAGCTAGGATTATGAGGTGCTTCCATCTATGCTCCGGTCTAAAAATAAATCTTCAGAAATCCAAATTGTTCAGGAATGGGGTGGAAGCTTCAGAGGTGCACAGTATGTCTACTGCTCTAGGTTGCAAGCCGGACAATCTCCCGTTCACATACTTGGGCTTATTGGTAGGTGCTAATATGAACATGATTTGCAATTGGAGGTCGGTTTTCGAGTCCTTTGAAGCCAGGTTGTCCTTATGGAAAACAAGAACTCTATCTATTGGGGGTCGGTTAACTCTGTTGAAACCGGTTCTTGAAAGTCTCCCCACATACTATCTATTGTTATACAAAGCCCTATGCAAAGTTACTGAGGGGCTAGAGGCAATCAGAAAGAAATTCTTATGGGGTGGGGGCGAGGATAAGAAAAAAGTTCATTGGGTCGCTTGGGATAGAGTTACCCCCTCTAAAGCCGAATGTGGCTTGGGGTTAACCCCTCTCAAGGACATCAACACTGCACTGTTATCAAAATATGTGGGGAGATTCAAAACTGAAAGGCATACCTTATGGGGGAAGTTCATCTCGGTTGTTCATCACACCAAAATCTCCTGGTCTGCAATTCCGGTTAAGAAATCGTTAACAGGGGTTTGGAATAATATTGCTAGGTTTGAATCTAACTTTTTAATTGCAGGTAAAAAAATTCAAAGTTTGATTAATGGCAGATTAGGTGATGGGGTCTCGATCAAATTCTGGACAGATCCCTGGTTATTGGATGATCGGTTAAAAGACATATTCCCTTCTCTTTTTTTCTTTGGTATCGAATAAAAATTGTAACGTGGCTAATTGTTTTTTGTGCAAGATGGTACGGTAACGTGGGACCTGGGATGGAAGCATAATCCACAGTCAGCAGAGGAATGCCATGAATGGATGCTTTGTTTCAACCTGCTCACGCAGGTCCAGATAGCCGGTGGTCAGGATAAATGGGATTGGGTGGGAGACTCTTCCAATCATTTCTCGTTCAAATCGGTGAAGGAGTTGGTCGCTAAAGGTCGAGATCAAGGAGTCGCATTCAAAATGACTTGGTGTAAATGGATCCCTATTAAATGTAACATTTTCAGGTGGAGGGCTTAAATGGACCGTATTCCAACATTGGTGGCTTTGAACAAAAGAAAAGTCTCGGTCCCATCTCAAATGTATCATATTTGTGAAGAAGTGTCGAAAACTCCGGAACATCTTTTCACTTCTTGCCTTGCAGCTATGGTGGTTTGGCAACATATCTCAAGATGATGTAAGTCTCAACAAGTCTTTGCTTTTTCGATTAAAGTTCTTTTGGATTTACATCAGACGGTTCAATTGGATTCGGGAAAAAAAGATGTCTTACATGGCATTATTTTAATCTCCTTTTGGTGCATTTGAAAGGCAAGGAACGAAATCCAATTCTCAAATAAAAATTTCAAAGTGGAAAGAGTCGATGAAGACAAAATCGTTTGGGTTTTTTTGATTCAAGAATAGGTCAAAGAACAAGAATCTTCAATGGGCTGATTGGACAGCTTTTTATTTTTAATCTGATGTAATTAGTGTCCATTTTTTCAGCTGTACCTCTGTAGATCGGTTGGTTTTGTGGCTGCTGGGCTTTGCCCAGGTTGCTGACTGTTTCTGTGGGTAGTTCTGCCTTGTGGTCTTTATAAAATTTTACAGTTTGAAAAAAAAATAATAAACTAATCTTTTAATACCTTAATTAATTATGAACTAATAATAAACTAATCTAATTCTATTATTATATAATCCTAACTTTAATATCGGTCTTTACCGAGAATATTTTTACTCATATTTTTTGTTATGTTAGGTAAACATTTGGACATTTTTCTAACTAACTACATGTTTTTAGTGACCTCTTTAATTTTTACCATACAATTTTCGATTTTTTTTTTTGTTTTTTTTGCATTTTTCTATTTGTTACTTACAATGATTTCCGCGTAACGAGGTATAAAGAAATTCATGGAGTATGGATATAGATACAGATATAGATTAACTTAAAGGACATTGAAGACAATTTTCCCCACGTATGCTTTCTATACATATATAAAGGCACAAGAAGAAACAATTGCAAAATTGCAAGAACAGCTTCTAGAACAAGGAAAAAATAAACAGTCTATACAAAGCCTTGTCGAAATTAACATTCTTAAACAGAAAGTTGGCATCCTTGAAGCCAACAATACACAGCTTTTACAGAAATTAGAAAGAAAAGAAGGAAGTTCTAGTAGCTCCAGAAGCTATGACGCCTTCAAAGCCAGAATGATGGACACTCCCTGGAAAACTTGCCTGCAAACCGTGATAGACCAGTTTCCAGAATTTGACAACATAATTTCACAGAAGATCTGCTCAGAATTCCCCCTCGTAATATACGAGTTACAGCTTAGAGTAATGATTATTGCTCTAAATGAAGAAAAATACAAAGGAGTTACAGTGGTAGAAAGAACAGATGATGAAGGAAACGGAACCTGCCTTCTTCTCCTGCAAATAGATCTAAAAACTACAGACATGCCACAAGATCTAATCTTACAGTTTTACCACAACGGTATGATAGACTACATCGAAATGGGTTTAGATCCTAAGACAGAAAGCATTATAAACCTTTTCGGTGAAAAATTTATCATTTCCACAGGAAAAATTTATCATTTCCACAGGAAAAATTTATCTAATTTGAACTCGTCTGCCCTTATATAGGCAGAGAAAAGGAAAACAATCAAACAAAAGTAACGGACCTAAATTAAAGAGACTAAAAAACAAAACATCTTTACACTATTCATCTACAGTAAAAGAAAATAATTACAACTTTTGTCGGCCAGACGCGTCTGTAGTGTGTAATGACGTAAGGGCTTACGTTTCTTCAAATTATTGAGACAGAAACGTCATTGCTTACGTACGTTTCTATCTAGAAGTCTCTGTGTGTATCTGGCAGTGATGGTGGCGTTCCTGTATCGTCTGAGTCTCCTATGTCATGATCCCATTCTGTATTGATTATATGCTGTAATTCCAAGGTATCTCCTTCTCCGGCGAAGGGGATAAGTATGTTCCAATTTTTGTGTGTCCATATCTGTATGTAGTGTCCTTCTGCTATGAGATGGAAATCTTCCCAATGAAAGCCTGAAGGTAAAAAGGGGGTTTGTTGGTTTTGGGTAATAAAGTGTTTAGTATTTTTTATGTCTGTGGCTTTGGTTTGAAGGCTGGCTAAATTATCGACCCAGTATAAGTCTGAGAAGATAATTTCTTGTTTAACGGCTAACTTTTTAAGGTATTCTTTTCTGGTGGGTTTATGGCTGATGAACACCCTTTTTCTGGCGGGTCTGTAGGTGTGATCATTAGCATAAGGAAAAGAAGAAAAGAATTTACATCCAATGTATGGAGGGAATATGTGTGTACTGATGTTTCCTGTGGAAATGATAAATTTTTCACCGAAAAGGTTTATAATGCTTTCTGTCTTAGTATCTAAACCCATTTCGATGTAGTCTATCATACCGTTGTGGTAAAACTGTAAGATTAGATCTTGTGGCATGTCTGTAGTTTTTAGATCTATTTGCAGGAGAAGAAGGCAGGTTCCGTTTCCTTCATCATCTGTTCTTTCTACCACTGTAACTCCTTTGTATTTTTCTTCAATTAGAGCAATAATCATTACTCTAAGCTGTAACTCGTATATTACGAGGGGGAATTCTGAGCAGATCTTCTGTGAAATTATGTTGTCAAATTCTGGAAACTGGTCTATCACGGTTTGCAGGCAAGTTTTCCAGGGAGTGTCCATCATTCTGGCTTTGAAGGCGTCATAGCTTTTGGAGCTACTAGAACTTCCTTCTTTTCTTTCTAATTTCTGTAAAAGCTGTGTATTGTTGGCTTCAAGGATGCCAACTTTCTGTTTAAGAATGTTAATTTCGACAAGGCTTTGTATAGACTGTTTATTTTTTCCTTGTTCTAGAAGCTGTTCTTGCAATTTTGCAATTGTTTCTTCTTGTGCCTTTATAATTTGTGTTTGGCTAGTCTGTGTAATTTGTGAGAACGTCTGAACTTCTTCAGGTTCTATGTAAAAACTGTCTATACCAAAATGTTCTCTAGCCGTTTTTAAGGCGTCAGAGAAGCTTTGGTAGCCTTTATAAATCGGTCCTGGACACTGTATATGCTTTATAACTGTCTCCCATTTATTGAAGATACCAATCTTGGTTCCTCTAAAAATGATGTAGTGTGTAAACTTTGGCTTTTTAATATGTGTTTCAGGGCTTTTAGCCTGCTGTTCATGAAAATAAATGCTCAAGGCATTTAGGATTTGTACTTTAAAAGCAGAGGCATGAGGCATAGTCTGCACATGCCAAAGGTTGTCTAAAAGACATTGCTGTTTTTCTGTTGGTTTTATGCCACTGATAGGGCGAAATTTTGTATGTTGATCTGTGCAAACTTGTAAGGCATAAGAGCCAAAAGGTATAGTTGATGGTTTGGGTACTGTTGTAGGTTTTTGAGGTGTAGGTTTTTTGGGTGTTTTGGGGTAGATTGTGGGACTTTGTGATGGTTGAGGCTGTGTTTGTGTGAGGAAGTAAGAGGGTGGTATAGGATTTTGTGGAGGTTGGGTGTAGAAAAAATGTGGTAATATTCTTTTAGTATTTTGTGTTTGTCCGGCTGTTATGGCTTGGCTTAAAAGCTTTTCTGTTTTTTCTTCTTCATTGGATGAAGTGCTCATCGGAGATGGGCTCTGTCTAGACTTTGGTCGCACGACCATTTTTTCTTTTCCTCTATTTCTATCCATCTGCAAAAAGAAGTTTGTTTATGTTTCGAGATAACAAATCTGCTATCCCATTATCCTTTCCCTTTATATGTTCAAATTGTATAGTATAACCACATCCTTGGATTATATTTTGAAGGTTTACCCATCTTGTTCTGTTCATTTTCTTACTTTGATTATTTTTTATAAATTTAACTATTGCTTCACAGTCTGTTCTGACTGTGAAATCTTTGTGCAAAAATAATTTAAACTTTTCTAAAGCGTTAATTAGTGCTTGTATTTCAAAATCAAGGCTGGTCCAATTTGTTCCAGTCTTAAATCTTCCACTTGAGTAGGAGCATATTTTTTTCTTCCTTTTTATAACTGTGTATGTTTGGTTTGCAAAGGAGGACGGCTCCCCATCCTTCCTTACATCCATCAACTTCTACGATTATGTAATCTGTAACAAGTGGTAGTTCCAAAGGTTTTATCTTTTTCACTTGTTCCTTTATTTTTTTAATCAAAATACTATCTTCTTGATTAAACTTTCTCTGTCCATTTTTAGTGGTCTTGCTATAAAGATGACCAACTAGTTTAGACAGGTTTGGTATAAATTTTCTAGCATAATTGACCAAACCCAAAAAGGCTTGAATCTGTTTTAAAGTTGTAAGTTTTTCTGGAAAGTCCAGAATTTTTGTAGAAATATGTGGCTGTAACTTGATTTTTCCATTTCCAATCTCGAGTCCTAAAAATGAAAATTTTCGTTTAAAAAGCTCCATTTTTCTCTTGGATACTACTATCCCATTCTTTTTTATTTCTTCAAATACCTGTTGTAAATGCTGTTCATGTTCTGAAATTGTTTTACTAGCTACAAGTATATCATCAATGTAAACAAGGCAGAATTTGTATTTAAGAAATAAACTGTCCATATATCTTTGAAAAATCGATGGAGCGTTCTTTAGTCCAAAACTAAGAACATTCCATTCATATAATCCTTCTGAGCATGTGAAGGCTGTCCATTTTTTAAACTCATCTTCTAAATGGAGTTGATTATATCCTGATTTTAAATCAAACTTTGAAAATATTTTGTTATCTTGTATAAGACTATCTTTATTAGGAATATTATATCCATCATCTTCTGTATTATCATTTAACCTTTTGTAATTATAGACTATTCTAGGTTTTCCTCTTTTTATTTCACTATGGTTTTTTACTATGAATGCTGAGGACCTATGTGGACTTTCTGATTTTCTAATTAGTCCTTGTGTAGTCATTTCTGTGATCTGTTTTCTAAATTCCTCTCTATCAAGGGGACTGTAGTCTATGTTTATATTTCTTATAGTTATGTCTGGATTTTTAATCTTAAATTTACAGACATAGTTGACTTTAGACTGTGTAACATCTTCTCCTATAAGACCTATTTTCTCTAGGTGAAGAATTTTCTCTAGGTGAAGAATAGTAAGATGGTTTATACTTCTAGTAACATCCTGTCATTTTTCTAATTCTTTATAAATGAAGCTTGTAAGTAACTGTATGGCTTCATTTTCTATTTGGTTTTTCTTCCTATTTTTGTTTAAGAATTCTAGGTTTCCTTTTTCTCCTCTTTTATTAGCAATTTTAGCCATATTTTTATACCTGAGGGTAGGAAAACTATAAATTTGTTTACTAATTGTTATGAAGTTTTTAGTAATGGTGATAGCACCATTTAATCCTAATATGAAATTTAATCCTAAAACAAAATCTCTAGATTTAATATGCTTAGGATTTATATTTATCTGTGGTATGTCATATTTAATACTATAATTTCCTGCAAAATCAAGAAATTGTATACTTGTGGGTTCTAAATAATGTGTTATATTTATCAGTCTGTCTTCTACTGTTCTTGTCATCAATTTGTATGTAAGTGGTTTGTGAAATCTTTCATCTGTTAAACTATGTGATATCACACTCTTTGTAGCTCCTGTATCAACTAGAACTGTTAAGTCTATGGGTGTATTGTTGTCAAGCCATAACCTACACTGTATATTTATCATATTTATAGATCCACTAGTCTGTATTAGGGTTTGTTCAGGTTGTTCTGGTTCTGTTGCCATTTTATTTATTTCAGGAATTTCAATTTCTTTTTTCTTTTCTATGATTTCTTCTAATCTGTTGACTTTGTTGTATAGCAATTCTATTTTTAGTTTGTTAACTTCTATAGCTAGTTCTATTTTTTCGAACTTATCTTCATTTTCACTACTGTTTTTGTTTTTGCTAGTGTTGGCTTCTGGTTCTATGCAGAACACATGTTTTAAGCATATATGGCATATTTCTCTAAAGCAGACATTGCACTGTGATCTTTTTTCTATACTAGGATAATATTCACATATGTAACATTTTATGTAATTATTACCCTTCCTGTGGTTCCACTCGTGTTTACAATCTTCTGTATTCGTGTAAGTGTAAGCTATTTTTGCTATAGGCTCATCCTCTTCGCTATAGATGCTGTATATTGACTCATTGTCGGTATTATCTGTGTTTATAGCTTCGATTTCATAATCATTTAGTTGTTCTATAAGATTACTTCTTTCCATATTATTACGTTTATTCGGGCACTTATTGGCTAAATGCTCCGGATCTCCACATATGAAACATTTACATGTTCTAGTATGAGGTTTTTTGACATATTTATCTTTGTATTTTTTGTATGGTTTGTACTCTTTCCTGTAAGAAGTACTTTTCCTAATTTTCTTCTTTTTATCGTAATACCCGTAGGCTTGTGGTGTGTAAATCGCGGTTTTGCAGAAGGCAAACGCGTTTCTCTTAAGCTGTTCCCGTAATGCCACCTCTTTGCATTTTTCCTCTAGTATGCTAAAGGTGAAGGTAATTCTGGGTCCTATACCTAGGTGTTCTAGGTTTCCATACTGTTTCTTCCATTCTTCATGTATATTTTTGCCTAGATCTCCTGGTAGCTTTATAAAATATTTGTCGCATAGATTATCATCCATGGCTTGTCCTGTTTGTGCTATTAATCTAGTGAAATCTAATGTGAATTCATTCACATACTTCATATCTGCTATGCTGAGCTGTTCTAAGTTTCTGATAGCTGTATCTTGGATTAAACTGTTGTTTTTCGCTGGATCAACTCCTAAAATAAGGACTCTTATTTGAGAAGTGAAGTTGTATGGATTATCTCCTATGGCTTTAAGCCTGTTTATTTGGTCTGGATTATGGGCCTTTTTGCTCTGCCATATTCCTAAGGCTGTTGGGCCTAGTGTGGTTTCTAAGTAGGAAAACATATCCATACTCTCTTTTTTATTAGTTTCCCACATTCTAACAACTGTTTGTTCCCATGTCAGGACTTCGTCAGCCCATAACTGTGGTTTCTGTTGTTCTAATAGTAACATATTTCCACTGTAAATATGTCCTATAGGCATTCTACTACCTTTTCCTTTATAACTGGATTCCTGTTGATAACTTGTAGTTGGCTTGGTCCAAGGTTCTCTTCCCATGGACTCTTGTGTTCTATTTCCTATATTTGTATCTACGTATGGCCTTTTTGGTTTTGTATCGTATTCTTGGTCTACGAATATACTTTCTTGTTTGTAGAAATCAGAGATCATCGTGTCTCCCTTTGCTATGCTTTTAACTAAAGGTAAGTTGAAGATTTCTTGTAATTTATTATAGCTTTCTTCATATGTCATGGTTAAGTTTAGCATGCATTCTACTATCATATCATCTACTTCATCCTGAATATTTGTTTCAGTAAATTTTCTATTTATTATTTGTTCAAGGGATTTATTGGTTTCTTCTACCTTAAAAGTGTTGGTTTCTTCACAACTCTGAAGGTCGTATGAACTGTAATCTATATCTTCCTGTTCGAACTTTAAAAATTCAAAGTTTAACTCATCTTCACTGTCTTCTTCATTCTCTGTATCGTATATGGGTAACCCATATTCAGACTCATCATCTGATTCGATATTCATGAAATTGTATTCTCTTTCATTTCTATGGTGTTCTGTTGTTGTATCATCTTGATAATTTGTTTGGTCGTCGGGTAAGGTACTTTCCTCATACCTATCCTCTTGTTTGAAATCTGTGAATCTAAGGCTTTGTATCCCATCTATTCCTTCATATATATGACTTTTCTTAGGGACTAAGTTTGAACTTTCTTTTTGTTCTAAATCTGTTATCTGCCATTCTAATCTGCTAATTCTTCAGGATCTATCTTGATTGGCTCTATCATTTGTATGGATTTTGAAGCTATGGTGTTAACTATTCCTTCTATGTTAACTTTGTACTTCATCCCTGACCTATTACTGGCCTTTCCAAGAACTCCTATACTGATTACTATGTTGTTTCCTTCATAGTTCTCATATCCTTTGGTCTGTAGGGCAATTTTTAATTTTTGTAAATCCTTTATATCTTTTAATATTCCAGGTGTGCAATAAAATAAGGCTGAATTACTACTCAAGTCTATTTCCATACCTGAGATTATGGCTTTCTTCATTTCTGTTTTCCAACTTTTATCTAATATTAAGGTTAAAAGTTTGGTTCCTAAATCTTTTCTTCCTAGGGCTTTAATCCCTATTACTATAAGACCTGTATGTATAAACTGTTTTCCTGATTGTTTAATCTTCTGTATGGTTTCAGGTGAAAATAAATCTATTTCTATCATTTTATCTACTACTCTAAGGCTCTCTTCTCTACTACTTTGTATAAGTGTTGTGTTTACATTAAGCCTTCCTGTCTGGTATAAAGTTCTAGGGTTTAGTATGTCTAATTGGTGTTGGTTGTATAAAGTGATGTTTCTGTCTACGTCTATTTCTTCTTCTAATTGTATAGTTTGGGGTGTACTTCTAGATGAAGATCCTTTTCTAAAGATTTTATTTATAAAACTGTCTGATGTAATTATGTCTCTAATATTGCTAGTAGAGTTTCTAGCTTCTTGCCTGGTTTGTCTATTCATTGTTAATAGGCTGCCAATGTTTATAAGGTTTGGGACTATTATCACTTAAGTGTATTGTTTTTAACTTGTGTATAATACTATCTATTCCAACAGAGCTATCCTCTGTATTAATAATGTTTTTATCTTTTTTAAGATTTTTAATTTCTAAGATAATCTGGTGATTTTGTTCTCGTATGTAATCTAAGTTTTCAGCTAATTTTTTAATTTCTTCTGTGTTTTTATTTATATGATGTATAACTTTTTCTAATAACTGTTTACTGTAGGTAGTTTCTTTTTGTAAACTAAAACCAAGGTTTATAATAAGATCTGTAACACTATTTAAGTGTGTGTTTTCTGAATGCAAACTATGTGTGTGTAATTCCTTAAATCTACAAGTGTGTTTATAATAATTACTATTAACTTCTTTATTATCGCTTTTATCAGAAAATTCGAGATTTAAAAAATCGAGCTTCTTAAAGATTTTTGACGGATCAATGTTTTTAGAGAAATCTGGTTTCTCAGAGGTTTTCACTTATCTCCTAAAGTTCTTCCAAAAGTATATTTCTATATCCCAGTTAATCAAAGCATAAAAATAAACATAATCATTAACATAAAATAAACATAATCATCAAACATATATAAACAGAATTATTCATAAAATTCTTATGATAACTTGACAAAATTTAGTAATCAAAGCAAAATTTCTCCCTAATCTTCACCTAATCGGGTTTCCATATAAAAAGGACTTAGGCTCACTGCTGCCTTGAATGGACCTGTATTAGTCTTTTAGATATTAGGAAAGCCTTTGCTCTGATACCAATTAAGGGGGGTAATCAGAGAATTTTAATTTTTTCAAAAAAAATGTAATTAAAAGATGGTACGTGCCTTCGTTTCACTCAGGGTTGCCTAGACTTTTGGTCCGAATCACGAATGATTTCATAGCAGGTTAGAGGCTTCCAGGCGATATACCAAAATTTTTTTTTTTTTTTTTTATCTTAAAGCAACCAGCATGAAAGAAGATACTTACAATATGATTGCAGAAGATTGCAGCGGAAAAGTTGAAATATTTGCAGAAGTCTGAATCTAAGAAACATTTTTTTTTTTTAATATCTGGGATATAGTATGAAGGGCTTGAAGAACTATGAAGATAAGGACTAACTCTTAAGAAACCAGAAAGAGAAAGATTAGTTGCTCATGAATGAACTTGATTGCATTCAATGATAAAATTTCTCGGTGTATCTACAAATGAACTCGTCTGCCCTTATATAGGCAGAGAAAAGGAAAACAATCAAACAAAAGTAACGGACCTAAATTAAAGAGACTAAAAAACAAAACATCTTTACACTATTCATCTACAGTAAAAGAAAATAATTACAACTTTTGTCGGCCAGACGCGTCTGTAGTGTGTAATGACGTAAGGGCTTACGTTTCTTCAAATTATTGAGACAGAAACGTCATTGCTTACGTACGTTTCTATCTAGAAGTCTCTGTGTGTATCTGGCAGTGATGGTGGCGTTCCTGTATCGTCTGAGTCTCCTATGTCATGATCCCATTCTGTATTGATTATATGCTGTAATTCCAAGGTATCTCCTTCTCCGGTGAAGGGGATAAGTATGTTCCAATTTTTGTGTGTCCATATCTGTATGTAGTGTCCTTCTGCTATGAGATGGAAATCTTCCCAATGAAAGCCTGAAAGTAAAAAGGGGGTTTGTTGGTTTTGGGTAATAAAGTGTTTAGTATCTTTTATGTCTGTGGCTTTGGTTTGAAGGCTGGCTAAATTATCGACCCAGTATAAGTCTGAGAAGATAATTTCTTGTTTAACGGCTAACTTTTTAAGGTATTCTTTTCTGGTGGGTTTATGGCTGATGAACACCCTTTTTCTGGCGGGTCTGTAGGTGTGATCATTAGCATAAGGAAAAGAAGAAAAGAATTTACATCCAATGTATGGAGGGAATATGTGTGTACTGATGTTTCCTGTGGAAATGATAAATTTTTCACCGAAAAGGTTTATAATGCTTTCTGTCTTAGGATCTAAACCCATTTCGATGTAGTCTATCATACCGTTGTGGTAAAACTGTAAGATTAGATCTTGTGGCATGTCTGTAGTTTTTAGATCTATTTGCAGGAGAAGAAGGCAGGTTCCGTTTCCTTCATCATCTGTTCTTTCTACCACTGTAACTCCTTTGTATTTTTCTTCATTTAGAGCAATAATCATTACTCTAAGCTGTAACTCGTATATTACGAGGGGGAATTCTGAGCAGATCTTCTGTGAAATTATGTTGTCAAATTCTGGAAACTGGTCTATCACGGTTTGCAGGCAAGTTTTCCAGGGAGTGTCCATCATTCTGGCTTTGAAGGCGTCATAGCTTCTGGAGCTACTAGAACTTCCTTCTTTTCTTTCTAATTTCTGTAAAAGCTGTGTATTGTTGGCTTCAAGGATGCCAACTTTCTGTTTAAGAATGTTAATTTTGACAAGGCTTTGTATAGACTGTTTATTTTTTCCTTGTTCTAGAAGCTGTTCTTGCAATTTTGCAATTGTTTCTTCTTGTGCCTTTATAATTTATGTTTGGCTAGTCTGTGTAATTTGTGAGAACGTCTGAACTTCTTCAGGTTCTATGTAAAAACTGTCTATACCAAAATGTTCTCTAGCCGTTTTTAAGGCGTCAGAGAAGCTTTGGTAGCCTTTATAAATCGGTCCTGGACACTGTATATGCTTTATAACTGTCTCCCATTTATTGAAGATACCAATCTTGGTTCCTCTAAAAATGATGTAGTGTGTAAACTTTGGCTTTTTAATATGTGTTTCAGGGCTTTTAGCCTGCTGTTCATGAAAATAAATGCTCAAGGCATTTAGGATTTGTACTTTAAAAGCAGAGGCATGAGGCATAGTCTGCACATGCCAAAGGTTGTCTAAAAGACATTGCTGTTTTTCTGTTGGTTTTATGCCACTGATAGGGCGAAATTTTGTATGTTGATCTGTGCAAACTTGTAAGGCATAAGAGCCAAAAGGTATAGTTGATGGTTTGGGTACTGTTGTAGGTTTTTGAGGTGTAGGTTTTTTGGGTGTTTTGGGGTAGATTGTGGGACTTTGTGATGGTTGAGGCTGTGTTTGTGTGAGGAAGTAAGAGGGTGGTATAGGATTTTGTGGAGGTTGGGTGTAGAGAAAATATGGTAATATTCTTTTAGTATTTTGTGTTTGTCCGGCTGTTATGGCTTGGCTTAAAAGCTTTTCTGTTTTTTCTTCTTCATTGGATGAAGTGCTCATCGGAGATGGGCTCTGTCTAGACTTTGGTCGCACGACCATTTTTTCTTTTCCTCTATTTCTATCCATCTGCAAAAAGAAGTTTGTTTATGTTTCGAGATAACAAATCTGCTATCCCATTATCCTTTCACTTTATATGTTCAAATTGTATAGTATAACCACATCCTTGGATTATATTTTGAAGGTTTACCCATCTTGTTCTGTTCATTTTCTTACTTTGATTATTTTTTATAAATTTAACTATTGCTTCACAGTCTGTTCTGACTGTGAAATCTTTGTGCAAAAATAATTTTAACTTTTCTAAAGCGTTAATTAGTGCTTGTATTTCAAAATCAAGGCTGGTCCAATTTGTTCCAGTCTTAAAGCTTCCACTTGAGTAGGAGCATATTTTTTCTTCCTTTTTATAACTGTGTATGTTTGGTTTGCAAAGGAGGACGGCTCCCCATCCTTCCTTACATCCATCAACTTCTACTATTATGTAATCTGTAACAAGTGGTAGTTCCAATGGTTTTATCTTTTTCACTTGTTCTTTTATTTTTTTAATCAAAATACTATCTTCTTGATTAAACTTTCTCTGTCCATTTTTAGTGGTCTTGCTATAAAGAGGACCAACTAGTTTAGACAGGTTTGGTATAAATTTTCTAGCATAATTGACCAAACCCAGAAAGGCTTGAATCTGTTTTAAAGTTGTAAGTTTTTCTGGAAAGTCCAGAATTTTTGTAGAAATATGTGGCTGTAACTCGATTTTTCCATTTCCAATCTCGAGTCCTAAAAATGAAAATTTTCGTTTAAAAAGCTCCATTTTTCTCTTGGATACTACTATCCCATTCTTTTTTATTTCTTCAAATACCTGTTGTAAATGCTGTTCATGTTCTGAAATTGTTTTACTGGCTACAAGTATATCATCAATGTAAACAAGGCAGAATTTGTATTTAAGAAATAAACTGTCCATATATCTTTGAAAAATCGATGGAGCGTTCTTTAGTCCAAAACTAAGAACATTCCATTCATATAATCCTTCTGAGCATGTGAAGGCTGTCCATTTTTTAAACTCATCTTCTAAATGGAGTTGATTATATCCTGATTTTAAATCAAACTTTGAAAATATTTTGTTATCTTGTATAAGACTATCTTTATTAGGAATATTATATCCATCATCTTCTGTATTATCATTTAACCTTTTGTAATTATAGACTATTCTAGGTTTTCCTCTTTTTATTTCACTATGGTTTTTTACTATGAATGCTGAGGACCTATGTGGACTTTCTGATTTTCTAATTAGTCCTTGTGTAGTCATTTCTGTGATCTGTTTTCTAAATTCCTCTCTATCAAGGGGACTGTAGTCTATGTTTATATTTCTTATAGTTATGTCTGGATTTTTAATCTTAAATTTACAGACATAGTTGACTTTAGACTGTGTAACATCTTCTCCTATAAGACCTATTTTCTCTAGGTGAAGAATTTTCTCTAGGTGAAGAATAGTAGGATGGTTTATACTTCTAGTAACATCCTGTCATTTTTCTAATTCTTTATAAATGAAGCTTGTAAGTAACTGTATGGCTTCATTTTCTATTTGGTTTTTCTTCCTATTTTTGTTTAAGAATTCTAGGTTTCCTTTTTCTCCTCTTTTATTAGCAATTTTAGCCATATTTTTATACCTGAGGGTAGGAAAACTATAAATTTGTTTACTAATTGTTATGAAGTTTTTAGTAATGGTGATAGCACCATTTAATCCTAATATGAAATTTAATCCTAAAACAAAATCTCTAGATTTAATATGCTTAGGATTTATATTTATCTGTGGTATGTCATATTTAATACTATAATTTCCTGCAAAATCAAGAAATTGTATACTTGTGGGTTCTAAATAATGTGTTATATTTATCAGTCTGTCTTCTACTGTTCTTGTCATCAATTTGTATGTAAGTGGTTTGTGAAATCTTTCATCTGTTAAACTATGTGATATCACACTCTTTGTAGCTCCTGTATCAACTAGAACTGTTAAGTCTATGGGTGTATTGTTGTCAAGCCATAACCTACACTGTATATTTATCATATTTATAGATCCACTAGTCTGTATTAGGGTTTGTTCAGGTTGTTCTGGTTCTGTTGCCATTTTATTTATTTCAGGAATTTCAATTTCTTTTTTCTTTTCTATGATTTCTTCTAATCTGTTGACTTTGTTGTATAGCAATTCTATTTTTAGTTTGTTAACTTCTATAGCTAGTTCTATTTTTTCGAACTTATCTTCATTTTCACTACTGTTTTTGTTTTTGCTAGTGTTGGCTTCTGGTTCTATGCAGAACACATGTTTTAAGCATATATGGCATATTTCTCTAAAGCAGACATTGCAATGTGATCTTTTTTCTATACTAGGATAATATTCACATATGTAACATTTTATGTAATTATTACCCTTCCTGTGGTTCCACTCGTGTTTACAATCTTCTGTATTCGTGTAAGTGTAAGCTATTTTTGCTATAGGCTCATCCTCTTCGCTATAGATGCTGTATATTGACTCATTGTCGGTATTATCTGTGTTTATAGCTTTGATTTCATAATCATTTAGTTGTTCTATAAGATTACTTCTTTCCATATTATTACGTTTATTCGGGCACTTATTGGCTAAATGCTCCGGATCTCCACATATGAAACATTTACATGTTCTAGTATGAGGTTTTTTGACATATTTATCTTTGTATTTTTTGTATGGTTTGTACTCTTTCCTGTAAGAAGTACTTTTCCTAATTTTCTTCTTTTTATCGTAATACCCGTAGGCTTGTGGTGTGTAAATCGTGGTTTTGCAGAAGGCAAACGCGTTTCTCTTAAGCTGTTCCTGTAATGCCACCTCTTTGCATTTTTCCTCTAGTATGCTAAAGGTGAAGGTAATTCTGGGTCCTATACCTAGGTGTTCTAGGTTTCCATACTGTTTCTTCCATTCTTCATGTATATTTTTGCCTAGATCTCCTGGTAGCTTTATAAAATATTTGTCGCATAGATTATCATCCATGGCTTGTCCTGTTTGTGCTATTAATCTAGTGAAATCTAATGTGAATTCATTCACATACTTCATATCTGCTATGCTGAGCTGTTCTAAGTTTCTGATAGCTGTATCTTGGATTAAACTGTTGTTTTTCGCTGGATCAACTCCTAAAATAAGGACTCTTATTTGAGAAGTGAAGTTGTATGGATTATCTCCTATGGCTTTAAGCCTGTTTATTTGGTCTGGATTATGGGCCTTTTTGCTCTGCCATATTCCTAAGGCTGTTGGGCCTAGTGTGGTTTCTAAGTAGGAAAACATATCCATACTCTCTTTTTTATTAGTTTCCCACATTCTAACAACTGTTTGTTCCCATGTCAGGACTTCGTCAGCCCATAACTGTGGTTTCTGTTGTTCTAATAGTAACATATTTCCACTGTAAATATGTCCTATAGGCATTCTACTACCTTTTCCTTTATAACTGGATTCCTGTTGATAACTTGTAGTTGGCTTGGTCCAAGGTTCTCTTCCCATGGACTCTTGTGTTCTATTTCCTATATTTGTATCTACGTATGGCCTTTTTGGTTTTGTATCGTATTCTTGGTCTACGAATATACTTTCTTGTTTGTAGAAATCAGAGATCATCGTGTCTCCCTTTGCTATGCTTTTAACTAAAGGTAAGTTGAAGATTTCTTGTAATTTATTATAGCTTTCTTCATATGTCATGGTTAAGTTTAGCATGCATTCTACTATCATATCATCTACTTCATCCTGAATATTTGTTTCAGTAAATTTTCTATTTATTATTTGTTCAAGGGATTTATTGGTTTCTTCTACCTTAAAAGTGTTGGTTTCTTCACAACTCTGAAGGTCGTATGAACTGTAATCTATATCTTCCTGTTCGAACTTTAAAAATTCAAAGTTTAACTCATCTTCACTGTCTTCTTCATTCTCTGTATCGTATATGGGTAACCCATATTCAGACTCATCATCTGATTCGATATTCATGAAATTGTATTCTCTTTCATTTCTATGGTGTTCTGTTGTTGTATCATCTTGATAATTTGTTTGGTCGTCGGGTAAGGTACTTTCCTCATACCTATCCTCTTGTTTGAAATCTGTGAATCTAAGGCTTTGTATCCCATCTATTCCTTCATATATATGACTTTTCTTAGGGACTAAGTTTGAACTTTCTTTTTGTTCTAAATCTGTTATCTGCCATTCTAATCTGCTAATTCTTCAGGATCTATCTTGATTGGCTCTATCATTTGTATGGATTTTGAAGCTATGGTGTTAACTATTCCTTCTATGTTAACTTTGTACTTCATCCCTGACCTATTACTGGCCTTTCCAAGAACTCCTATACTGATTACTATGTTGTTTCCTTCATAGTTCTCATATCCTTTGGTCTGTAGGGCAATTTTTAATTTTTGTAAATCCTTTATATCTTTTAATATTCCAGGTGTGCAATAAAATAAGGCTGAATTACTACTCAAGTCTATTTCCATACCTGAGATTATGGCTTTCTTCATTTCTGTTTTCCAACTTTTATCTAATATTAAGGTTAAAAGTTTGGTTCCTAAATCTTTTCTTCCTAGGGCTTTAATCCCTATTACTATAAGACCTGTATGTATAAACTGTTTTCCTGATTGTTTAATCTTCTGTATGGTTTCAGGTGAAAATAAATCTATTTCTATCATTTTATCTACTACTCTAAGGCTCTCTTCTCTACTACTTTGTATAAGTGTTGTGTTTACATTAAGCCTTCCTGTCTGGTATAAAGTTCTAGGGTTTAGTATGTCTAATTGGTGTTGGTTGTATAAAGTGATGTTTCTGTCTACGTCTATTTCTTCTTCTAATTGTATAGTTTGGGGTGTACTTCTAGATGAAGATCCTTTTCTAAAGATTTTATTTATAAAACTGTCTGATGTAATTATGTCTCTAATATTGCTAGTAGAGTTTCTAGCTTCTTGCCTGGTTTGTCTATTCATTGTTAATAGGCTGCCAATGTTTATAAGGTTTGGGACTATTATCACTTAAGTGTATTGTTTTTAACTTGTGTATAATACTATCTATTCCAACAGAGCTATCCTCTGTATTAATAATGTTTTTATCTTTTTTAAGATTTTTAATTTCTAAGATAATCTGGTGATTTTGTTCTCGTATGTAATCTAAGTTTTCAGCTAATTTTTTAATTTCTTCTGTGTTTTTATTTATATGATGTATAACTTTTTCTAATAACTGTTTACTGTAGGTAGTTTCTTTTTGTAAACTAAAACCAAGGTTTATAATAAGATCTGTAACACTATTTAAGTGTGTGTTTTCTGAATGCAAACTATGTGTGTGTAATTCCTTAAATCTACAGGTGTGTTTATAATAATTACTATTAACTTCTTTATTATCGCTTTTATCAGAAAATTCGAGATTTAAAAAATCGAGCTTCTTAAAGATTTTTGACGGATCAATGTTTTTAGAGAAATCTGGTTTCTCAGAGGTTTTCACTTATCTCCTAAAGTTCTTCCAAAAGTATATTTCTATATCCCAGTTAATCAAAGCATAAAAATAAACATAATCATTAACATAAAATAAACATAATCATCAAACATATATAAACAGAATTATTCATAAAATTCTTATGATAACTTGACAAAATTTAGTAATCAAAGCAAAATTTCTCCCTAATCGGGTTTCCATATAAAAAGGACTTAGGCTCACTGCTGCCTTGAATGGACCTGTATTAGTCTTTTAGATATTAGGAAAGCCTTTGCTCTGATACCAATTAAGGGGGGTAATCAGAGAATTTTAATTTTTTCAAAAAAAATGTAATTAAAAGATGGTACGTGCCTTCGTTTCACTCAGGGTTGCCTAGACTTTTGGTCCGAATCACGAATGATTTCATAGCAGGTTAGAGGCTTCCAGGCGATACACCAAAATTTTTTTTTTTTTTTTTTTTTTATCTTAAAGCAACCAGCATGAAAGAAGATACTTACAATATGATTGCAGAAGATTGCAGCGGAAATGTTGAAATATTTGCAGAAGTCTGAATCTAAGAAACACTTTTTTTTTTTTTAATATCTGGGATATAGTATGAAGGGCTTGAAGAACTATGAAGATAAGGACTAACTCTTAAGAAACCAGAAAGAGAAAGATTAGTTGCTCATGAATGAACTTGATTGCATTCAATGATAAAATTTCGGTGTATCTACAAATGAACTCGTCTGCCCTTATATAGGCAGAGAAAAGGAAAACAATCAAACAAAAGTAACGTACCTAAATTAAAGAGACTAAAAAACAAAACATCTTTACACTATTCATCTACAGTAAAAGAAAATAATTACAACTTTTGTCGGCCAGACGCGTCTGTAGTGTGTAATGACGTAAGGGCTTACGTTTCTTCAAATTATTGAGACAGAAACGTCATTGCTTACGTACGTTTCTATCTAGAAGTCTCTGTGTGTATCTGGCAGTGATGGTGACGTTCCTGTATCGTCTGAGTCTCCTATGTCATGATCCCATTCTGTATTGATTATATGCTGTAATTCCAAGGTATCTCCTTCTCCGGTGAAGGGGATAAGTATGTTCCAATTTTTGTGTGTCCATATCTGTATGTAGTGTCCTTCTGCTATGAGATGGAAATCTTCCCAATGAAAGCCTGAAGGTAAAAAGGGGGTTTGTTGGTTTTGGGTAATAAAGTGTTTAGTATCTTTTATGTCTGTGGCTTTGGTTTGAAGGCTGGCTAAATTATCGACCCAGTATATGTCTGAGAAGATAATTTCTTGTTTAACGGCTAACTTTTTAAGGTATTCTTTTCTGGTGGGTTTATGGCTGATGAACACCCTTTTTCTGGCGGGTCTGTAGGTGTGATCATTAGCATAAGGAAAAGAAGAAAAGAATTTACATCCAATGTATGGAGGGAATATGTGTGTACTGATGTTTCCTGTGGAAATGATAAATTTTTCACCGAAAAGGTTTATAATGCTTTCTGTCTTAGGATCTAAACCCATTTCGATGTAGTCTATCATACCGTTGTGGTAAAACTGTAAGATTAGATCTTGTGGCATGTCTGTAGTTTTTAGATCTATTTGCAGGAGAAGAAGGCAGGTTCCGTTTCCTTCATCATCTGTTCTTTCTACCACTGTAACTCCTTTGTATTTTTCTTCATTTAGAGCAATAATCATTACTCTAAGCTGTAACTCGTATATTACGAGGGGGAATTCTGAGCAGATCTTCTGTGAAATTATGTTGTCAAATTCTGGAAACTGGTCTATCACGGTTTGCAGGCAAGTTTTCCAGGGAGTGCCCATCATTCTGGCTTTGAAGGCGTCATAGCTTCTGGGGCTACTAGAACTTCCTTCTTTTCTTTCTAATTTCTGTAAAAGCTGTGTATTGTTGGCTTCAAGGATGCCAACTTTCTGTTTAAGAATGTTAATTTCGACAAGGCTTTGTATAGACTGTTTATTTTTTCCTTGTTCTAGAAGCTGTTCTTGCAATTTTGCAATTGTTTCTTCTTGTGCCTTTATAATCTGTGTTTGGCTAGTCTGTGTAATTTGTGAGAACGTCTGAACTTCTTCAGGTTCTATGTAAAAACTGTCTATACCAAAATGTTCTCTAGCCGTTTTTAAGGCGTCAGAGAAGCTTTGGTAGCCTTTATAAATCGGTCCTGGACACTGTATATGCTTTATAACTGTCTCCCATTTATTGAAGATACCAATCTTGGTTCCTCTAAAAATGATGTAGTGTGTAAACTTTGGCTTTTTAATCTGTGTTTCAGGGCTTTTAGCCTGCTGTTCATGAAAATAAATGCTCAAGGCATTTAGGATTTGTACTTTAAAAGCAGAGGCATGAGGCATAGTCTGCACATGCCAAAGGTTGTCTAAAAGACATTGCTGTTTTTCTGTTGGTTTTATGCCACTGATAGGGAGAAATTTTGTATGTTGATCTGTGCAAACTTGTAAGGCATAAGAGCCAAAAGGTATAGTTGATGGTTTGGGTACTGTTGTAGGTTTTTGAGGTGTAGGTTTTTTGGGTGTTTTAGGGTAGATTGTGGGACTTTGTGATGGTTGAGGCTGTGTTTGTGTGAGGAAGTAAGAGGGTGGTATAGGATTTTGTGGAGGTTGGGTGTAGAAAAAGTGTGGTAATATTCTTTTAGTATTTTGTGTTTGTCCGGCTGTTATGGCTTGGCTTAAAAGCTTTTCTGTTTTTTCTTCTTCATTGGATGAAGTGCTCATCGGAGATGGGCTCTGTCTAGACTTTGGTCGCACGACCATTTTTTCTTTTCCTCTATTTCTATCCATCTACAAAAAGAAGTTTGTTTATGTTTCGAGATAACAAATCTGCTATCCCATTATCCTTTCCCTTTATATGTTCAAATTGTATAGTATAACCACATCCTTGGATTATATTTTGAAGGTTTACCCATCTTGTGCTGTTTATTTTCTTACTTTGATTATTTTTTATAAATTTAACTATTGCTTCACAGTCTGTTCTGACTGTGAAATCTTTGTGCAAAAATAATTTAAACTTTTCTAAAGCGTTAATTAGTGCTTGTATTTCAAAATCAAGGCTGGTCCAATTTGTTCCAGTCTTAAAGCTTCCACTTGAGTAGGAGCATATTTTTTCTTCCTTTTTATAACTGTGTATGTTTGGTTTCCAAAGGAGGACGGCTCCCCATCCTTCCTTACATCCATCAACTTCTACTATTATGTAATCTGTAACAAGTGGTAGTTCCAATGGCTTTATCTTTTTCACTTGTTCTTTTATTTTTTTAATCAAAATACTATCTTCTTGATTAAACTTTCTCTGTCCATTTTTAGTGGTCTTGCTATAAAGAGGACCAACTAGTTTAGACAGGTTTGGTATAAATTTTCTAGCATAATTGACCAAACCCAGAAAGGCTTGAATCTGTTTTAAAGTTGTAAGTTTTTCTGGAAAGTCCAGAATTTTTGTAGAAATATGTGGCTGTAACTCGATTTTTCCATTTCCAATCTCGAGTCCTAAAAATGAAATTTTTCGTTTAAAAAGCTCCATTTTTCTCTTGGATACTGTAGAGAAGAGAGCCTTAGAGTAGTAGATAAAATGATAGAAATAGATTTATTTTCACCTGAAACCATACAGAAGATTAAACAATCAGGAAAACAGTTTTTGCAAAGGAGGACGGCTCCCCATCCTTCCTTACATCCATCAACTTCTACTATTATGTAATCTGTAACAAGTGGTAGTTCCAATGGTTTTATCTTTTTCACTTGTTCTTTTATTTTTTTAATCAAAATACTATCTTCTTGATTAAACTTTCTCTGTCCATTTTTAGTGGTCTTGCTATAAAGAGGACCAACTAGTTTAGACAGGTTTGGTATAAATTTTCTAGCATAATTGACCAAACCCAGAAAGGTGTTGTTTTTCTGTTGGTTTTATGCCACTAATAGGGCGAAATTTTGTGTGTTGATCTGTGGTTACTATTAGAACAACAGAAACCACAGTTATGGGCTGACGAAGTCCTGACATGGGAACAAACAGTTGTTAGAATGTGGGAAACCAATAAAAAAGAAAGTATGGATATGTTTTCCTACTTAGAAACCACACTAGGCCCAACAGCCTTAGGAATATGGCAGAGCAAAAAGGCCCATAATCCAGACCAAATAAACAGGCTTAAAGCCATAGGAGATAATCCATACAACTTCACTTCTCAAATAAGAGTCCTTATTTTAGGAGTTGATCCAGCGAAAAACAACAGTTTAATCCAAGATACAGCTATCAGAAACTTAGAACAGCTCAGCATAGCAGATATGAAGTATGTGAATGAATTCACATTAGATTTCACTAGATTAATAGCACAAACAGGACAAGCCATGGATGATAATCTATGCGACAAATATTTTATAAAGCTACCAGGAGATCTAGGCAAAAATATACATGAAGAATGGAAGAAACAGTATGGAAACCTAGAACACCTAGGTATAGGACCCAGAATTACCTTCACCTTTAGCATACTAGAGGAAAAATGCAAAGAGGTGGCATTACAGGAACAGCTAAAGAGAAACGCGTTTGCCTTCTGCAAAACCGCGATTTACACACCACAAGCCTACGGGTATTACGATAAAAAGAAGAAAATTAGGAAAAATACTTCTTACAGGAAAGAGTACAAACCATACAAAAAATACAAAGATAAATATGTCAAAAAACCTCATACTAGAACATGTAAATGTTTCATATGTGGAGATCCGGAGCATTTAGCCAATAAGTGCCCGAATAAACGTAATAATATGGAAAGAAGTAATCTTATAGAACAATTAAATGATTATGAAATCGAAGCTATAAACACAGATAATACCGACAATGAGTCAATATACAGCATCTATAGCGAAGAGGATGAGCCTATAGCAAAAATAGCTTACACTTACACGAATACAGAAGATTGTAAACACGAGTGGAACCACAGGAAGGGTAATAATTACATAAAATGTTACATATGTGAATATTATCCTAGTATAGAAAAAAGATCACAGTGCAATGTCTGCTTTAGAGAAATATGCCATATATGCTTAAAACATGTGTTCTGCATAGAACCAGAAGCCAGCACTAGCAAAAACAAAAACAGTAGTGAAAATGAAGATAAGTTCGAAAAAATAGAACTAGCCATAGAAGTTAACAAACTAAAAATAGAATTGCTATACAACAAAGTCAACAGATTAGAAGAAATCATAGAAAAGAAAAAAGAAATTGAAATTCCTGAAATAAATAAAATGGCAACAGAACCAGAACAACCTAAACAAACCCTAATACAGACCAGTGGATCTATAAATATGATAAATATACAGTGTAGGTTATGGCTTGACAACAATACACCCATAGACTTAACAGCTCTAGTCGATACAGGAGCTACAAAGAGTGTGATATCACATAGTTTAACAGCTGTAACTCCTTTGTATTTTTCTTCATTTAGAGCAAAAATCATTACTCTAAGCTGTAACTCGTATATTACGAGGGGGAATTCTGAGCAGATCATCTGTGAAATTATGTTGTCAAATTCTGGAAACTGGTCTATCACGGTTTGCAGGCAAGTTTTCCAGGGAGTGTCCATCATTCTGGCTTTGAAGGCGTCATAGCTTCTGGAGCTACTAGAACTTCCTTCTTTTCTTTCTAATTTCTGTAAAAGCTGTGTATTGTTGGCTTCAAGGATGCCAACTTTCTGTTTAAGAATGTTAATTTCGACAAGGCTTTGTATAGACTGTTTATTTTTTCCTTGTTCTAGAAGCTGTTCTTGCAATTTTGCAATTGTTTCTTCTTGTGCCTTTATAATCTGTGTTTGGCTAGTCTGTGTAATTTGTGAGAACGTCTGAACTTCTTCAGGTTCTATGTAAAAACTGTCTATACCAAAATGTTCTCTAGCCGTTTTTAAGGCGTCAGAGAAGCTTTGGTAGCCTTTATAAATCGGTCCTGGACACTGTATATGCTTTATAACTGTCTCCCATTTATTGAAGATACCAATCTTGGTTCCTCTAAAAATGATGTAGTGTGTAAACTTTGGCTTTTTAATCTGTGTTTCAGGGCTTTTAGCCTGCTGTTCATGAAAATAAATGCTCAAGGCATTTAGGATTTGTACTTTAAAAGCAGAGGCATGAGGCATAGTCTGCACATGCCAAAGGTTGTCTAAAAGACATTGCTGTTTTTCTGTTGGTTTTATGCCACTGATAGGGCGAAATTTTGTATGTTGATCTGTGCAAACTTGTAAGGCATAAGAGCCAAAAGGTATAGTTGATGGTTTGGGTACTGTTGTAGGTTTTTGAGGTGTAGGTTTTTTAGGTGTTTTGGGGTAGATTGTGGGACTTTGTGATGGTTGAGGCTGTGTGTGTGGTTTCTAAGTAGGAAAACATATCCATACTCTCTTTTTTATTAGTTTCCCACATTCTAACAACTGTTTGTTCCCATGTCTTTTAGACAACCTTTGGCATGTGCAGACTATGCCTCATGCCTCTGCTTTTAAAGTACAAATCCTAAATGTCTTGAGCATTTATTTTCATGAACAGCAGGCTAAAAGCCTTGAAACACAGATTAAAAAGCCAAAGTTTACCATTTTTCTCTTGGATACTACTATCCCATTCTTTTTTATTTCTTCAAATACCTGTTGTAAATGCTGTTCATGTTCTGAAATTGTTTTACTGGCTACAAGTATATCATCAATGTAAACAAGGCAGAATTTGTATTTAAGAAATAAACTGTCCATATATCTTTGAAAAATCGATGGAGCGTTCTTTAGTCCAAAACTAAGAAACCAAAGTCTGTAGTAAAATTGTAAAAGATGGTACGTGCCTTCGTTTCACTCAGGGTTGCCTAGACTTTTGGTCCGAATCACGATTGATTTCATAGCAGGTTAGAGGCTTCCAGGCGATATACCAAATTTTTTTTTTTTTTATCTTAAAGCAACCAGCATGAAAGAAGATACTTACAATATGATTGCAGAAGATTGCAGCGGAAATGTTGAAATATTTGCAGAAGTCTGAATCTAAGAAACACTCTTTTTTTTTTTTTTTAATATCTGGGATATAGTATGAAGGGCTTGAAGAACTATGAAGATAAGGACTAACTCTTAAGAAACCAGAAAGAGAAAGATTAATTGCTCATGAATGAACTTGATTGCATTCAATGATAAAATTTCGGTGTATCTACAAATGAACTCGTCTGCCCTTATATAGGCAGAGAAAAGGAAAACAATCAAACAAAAGTAACGGACCTAAATTAAAGAGACTAAAAAACAAAACATCTTTACACTATTCATCTACAGTAAAAGAAAATAATTACAACTTTTGTCGGCCAGACGCGTCTGTAGTGTGTAATGACGTAAGGGCTTACGTTTCTTCAAATTATTGAGACAGAAACGTCATTGCTTACGTACGTTTCTATCTAGAAGTCTCTGTGTGTATCTGGCAGTGATGGTGGCGTTCCTGTATCGTCTGAGTCTCCTATGTCATGATCCCATTCTGTATTGATTATATGCTGTAATTCCAAGGTATCTCCTTCTCCGGTGAAGGGGATAAGTATGTTCCAATTTTTGTGTGTCCATATCTGTATGTAGTGTCCTTCTGCTATGAGATGGAAATCTTCCCAATGAAAGCCTGAAGGTAAAAAGGGGGTTTGTTGGTTTTGGGTAATAAAGTGTTTAGTATCTTTTATGTCTGTGGCTTTGGTTTGAAGGCTGGCTAAATTATCGACCCAGTATAAGTCTGAGAAGATATATATATATATATATATTATATATAATTTCTGCTGAAAAGAATGACGATTACAATAAAGTGGCAGGTAAACGGGCAACAAGTTGCGCTGCAACCCCCTTTTGAATAGCAAAACCGATCCTACTAAAAACAAAGCTTTGGGTCTTAGGGGCCGAAATATTACTATGCACGCCTCGTTGAACCCTGTTTAGGAATTCCACTGCCTCCGGTGCTAGGAACACAAAAGTATCAAAAACAAAAGGGATAAACACGTGTTGATTCTCTAAACAAGCTTTCTCGTGTTTAACAACTTTGCATGATTCCGCTTTTAAAGCAGCATGGCCCGCCACAACCCCATTGTCCCTGAGCCCCACAAGAGGGGACACTCATGTAAGGTCCACACAAGCGTGTTTCCCCATGCCCAACCAAACACAAGAATATCAGCCGGCCGTAGAGTAGACCTCCCTTCATGCGAATCTGTCAGAAAGTTCACGGGGGCCTCTTTTTTAGCAGAAATTCCTGCCCGTTTGAGAACATCACAAAAAACATCCCTAACCAAATCATGCCTGTATTTAAACCCGGGTAACTCTTTGCAATGGACCGCATGCTAGCCAAAAGAATCCAAACAAGCCTTGCGGCAAACTGGGCAGGGCTCATCAGTCGGAACAAGGGGATCATTAGCCGATACTTGAGGATAGCCCGGTACTCCACAACCGACATATGCTGGCCCAGTCCTTCAATGGGGATAATTGTTAGAAAATCTTTAACCCGAGGAGCCCGGAGACATTCAAACATCGCTTTTTGGCGAGGTGATAAATCAAACTTTACTCCCAAATTCTGGACGATTCTGCTAAATAAGGCATTCGCCAAAGCATGTTAGGCTTTAGGGGGGGCGGTGGCCTTATTAGAGAAACCGCTAAGATCGAAATCAGGAAGGGACATGCGTAAGCGATCCATCGCACACCCATAATCAGAGTCTAACACATCAATATCACAACCCCGAAGAATGTGGTCCTGTAAACTCCAAGATTGTGTCATCGAGGCTACAAATGTATAAGCAGATACATCCTTAGCCGCACATAAACCCAAACCCCCAAAACGGGTTGGAAGTGATGCCAACCTTCATTAAAAATCCCCAAAAAAAAGCACCACAAACCACGATATCCTCGATCGCACCCCAGAGGCCCTTGTCAAAATTGAAACAACTTTCCCCACATACATAGATTGGCATGTTTTAAGGCCGAATAACAACTTTGCAACTCCCATACACGAGCGGAGCAAAAGGAGCTCGCATTGAGGGTCCCGTAAACATGGGAGACAACTCATTAGTTCCACCGCACAAGAAGCCCTTTTCACAGCCAAATTAATGATGAACCCTGCATCTCTGCTAACGGCACCCCCAAGGAGTTTCACACCCAGCACTGGCCTTCCAATCTCACAAAGGAACAATCCATCTTATACCTTCACCCCATTGCACGACGGCTAAAAAACTTCCGTTTTCTTGACGTTAAGTTCAAGGCCCAAACAGGGCCCCTCCGACCTGATAATAAATAGGGCTTTAGCCATCTCTTTAGCATCTCCGATAATCGTACCATCATCTAGGTACCAAGATGGAAGAGAAGCTTGCAGCAATCCCTGATATGATGAACCAGCGGATGCAAAACTAAGGCAAAAAGGAGAGGCCCCAAAGGATCCCCCTGTTGAACCCCAGTGGTGGACCAAATATGGTCATCACCCACATACAACCTAGCCGGCTGGCCATATAAAAAATCCACCCATAGTGAAATGGACGGGTATCGGGTCCAAACCTCTTGTAGGAGGGCAGTCCTATCCACTAAGTTGAAAGCGTTGGATAAATCGACGGTAAGCATAGCCAACGATCCATCAGAGTGAAACTCATTTAAGAACCTGTATGCTTTTAAATACTTCAAAATCTTGGATGGTTATCGTCGTAAAAAAAAAAACTTCAAAATATGTTAGATCCTTGATTGTCTAACGAAAATATAAAAACTTCTTAATTAAACTTCTTCCATAATTATAAATTTGAAAGATATTGCAAATAGAGATACATATTACATCACTCAACATTTAGCAACATTACGCGGTCTTCATATCATAGAAGTAAAATCCTTGAGCTCGAGCCGTTGGGGGTGATAAGAGGTGGGTGTCTTTGGTCATGGGATCATGGAAGACCACAAGCATTCCATGGTTGAAATTCCCAAGCTTCGTATGGTTCACGATTGTTGCTGATGTGGCATTAGCGGCATTGGTGCATTGAAGAGGATGTCATGGTAGTAGAGCACAAATCTCTTGCAAGGTTTCTTCTTGTCTGGATTTTTGGAGTGAGCAATTATGGAAAAAGAGTGTAGGATCAAGAGTGAAAAGAAAATGAAAACGTGTTTGTAAACTATCCATGCCATTGCAAGTTTGAATTTGTGTTCAAAAAATAAGTTTCCTTGTTCGATATATATAATAACCGGCGAAAGGTTAGGCATTATTTAGTTGTAGAAAATTGTTGTTCAAAAAAAAAATATCCGTTGTATGATGATGTAAGCATTGGTTGGTAAATATAACACCTTTCTCTAGCGTATAAGAACACCGGTAAGTATAAATCTTTATCCATCGTACGAACGATAAATAATTGCTGTTAAAAAAACAAATTATAAATAAGAATTCACATTATTTTATCAAATAAAATATTCCTAAAGTTACATAAAAATATTAAGATGTCATACTTTTATAACGAAGGAGGTTGATGTCGGCGGGAGGGTTGCGGTTAGGGCTGTAAACGAACCGAACGTTCAGCGAACAGTTTGTTAACCGTTCGGTGGGAAGTTCGTTTAATAAATGAACAAACATGAACAAGGAATTCCGTCCGATTAACTAAATGAACGAACATGAACAGAGGCCTCGTTCGTTCATTTGTGTTCGTGAACGTTCGGTAACGTGTTCGTGAACGTTCGTTTATGTTCGTTTACGTTCGTGTTCGTTCATGTTCGTTTGTTTATGTTATTCATTAAAGATTTTTGTATATTTCTATTTTATTTTATCTAAACCTTTTATATTCTTTAATTTTTATTTTATTTTTTACCCTAACAATTAAGTAAGTAAAGTAAGTTCGATACATGTACATAAAACTTGATATTAAAATCATCTTATTAAATGTCCATTTCGGAAGACATTAGGGTTGACATCAAAAGTCCCAAACAAGACTTCGTTCGGTTCCGTTCGTGAACACATACATTTCCTTAATGAACGAACACGAACATGAAATTTCATTCGGTTAGTGTTCGTGAACCGTTTATGATCAAATTAAATGATAAACGAACGAACATGAACAAGGATTCGTTCGGTTCGGTTCATTTACGACCCTAGTTACGGTTGTTAAATGTGACCAAAATATTGCAAATAAGAGTATAAGCTACTCCCATTGATGAACTTTAACTTGTGATGGTTTGAGAAATAATAAAAAAAAAAATCATTGGATGGCAACTTAAACTCACGACCCGGTTGGTCTACCGACCTAGAGTCACCAAATTTATTATTAATTCTCTTGACACAAGGCAACAATTGGTTGGATGAATATAAAATACTTATTTTATATCTTTTATTCTTTTTATATTTAAAATATATATATATATATATTTGAAATAGAGTAATTACTTTTATCATTTCTAATAACTTTTAATATAATAAAAGCAATCATAAATTACATTTATTTAATAAAAAATTGGTTTGGGTTGGATTACTAATGAGTGTAAAAAATTAGGTTTAGTTGGTTGTGTAGGTGGAACTTAGAAGAGAAAGAAATTAATTTTTAATAAATAGTTGGGTTGGGTTGCGACTATGTGTAGTAGTCACTAAAAGTTAAAAACGTTTCTCCACATCACTATCACGTAAGCAATAGTGAAACCATTAACCAAAACCACTAAAGTGTACTGGTTTCACTATCTAACATTAATGAGTGGACTTATTTTATTTTTAATTCATTTTATTAATTTTTTAAACAATTAATATTAATTTTAAAACAATTACTTATCATCTGAAATATCGATCCTAACATGTTACAAAATCACTTATGAGACTAAACATACATTTTTTTTAAACTACTATGTTCGTTAAAATTTATACCGAAATGTTTAGAAAAAAAAAATAAGCAAGCCTGTATATTTGCTTGTTTTTGTTAAAGTGAAAGTTATTTGATAAAAATCAGATTAAAAGTTAAATAACATATTAAAATAAAAAAAACAAATGGTGAAGTGTAAGACCATGATTGGCCCAAAGAAAGCATTCAATTCCATCAAGTTTGCTCAACATTCATCGTTGGAGTTGGTGGCTCAATAACAGAGGTAAAGCCTTTACGAGCACCTAAAGTTTGAAGGTCATGATTTTAAGTCCCACTAGTGACAGGATTAAAAAAAAAATTGCCGTTCTAAAAAAAAGTTTGCTCAACACCCGTGTTGGGTCACGGTGGCAAGGGCAGCGCCCAATGACGCACATGCGGGGTAGTGTTCAAAGCTTAAAAGGGCTAAGGTCCCATAACACAGTTTAATGGGGAGTAGTCTAAGAGGGACTCTTTGAAAATTTTATTAGTCTGCTCCTTGAAAACTCTATTTTATTAGTAGACTAGTTTAGATTCCGTGTATACATACGGATAAAAAATATCAATAAATTTTTTTTTTAAATCTTTATGTGTTTATTTTATATGTGTAAAATGTATCATATACTAACGATAGAAAACAAAAGTTAAAATATGCAAAAACTAATATATAATTGAGTTTTGAAAATAAATTAAATATTATTTAATGTAATTTGTTTTTCATTTATTATTTGATTGAAGATAAAAGTTAAATAATTAGATTTTTAAAGTTTCATAAGGGATAATTTAAAATAAATGTGTTTTATTAGTATAATTAATATTTTATGTAAATATATATTGTTGTTAAAAATAGGAGGTGCATTTAATAAGAGATAGAGGCGGGGGAAAATGATGAGAATGAATGCGGAGGCGACACGTGACATGAAAAACATTTATTTATTATATAGTATAGATCTTGGTTTTTTTTTAATTTATTATAACTTAATTGCAATGTTTTCAGAACCGAACCGGACCGGACAACGAACCGGACGTCTTAGAGGTTCACTGGTCGGACCGGATTCAAGAACCGGATGACGCAATAAATAATATAAATATTCATAAAAATATATAAAAAATATAAAAATTCCAAATACTACATATACAACAATTTAAACAATTTTGAGTCAAGGACGAGAGTTGTAGTTCTGTATGAATTTTAATTCTTTTGAATCTTCAATTTTAATTTTGATTAGGGTTTTGGAGGACCTGTGGCAGCGTATAAGTTAAAAGGAAAGAGCCAAATTGAGTTAAAATTGTAAAGAGAAGTAAGTAGGAGGACTATAGGATAAAAAAAGATAGTAAAAATTTAAAAAAAAATAAAAATTAAACTACCCGGTTCGACCACCGGTTCGTGGTTCGACCGCTGAACCGCCCGGTTCAACCAGCAAACGGTCTCAGAGCATGTAACCGGACCGGTGGAGGTCCCGGTTTCCGGTCCGACCGGCCGGTCCGGTCCGGTTCGGTCCGGTTTTCAAAACATTGCTTAATTGGTCTCCCTTTCTTTTTCCTGTAAACAAAAATTGCTGGATCCATCTAACAATGCACTCTGGACGTTTTTAGATATTTAGTATCATAATTTAATTTGATTGATACATATATTCATTACAAATTAAAATACATGAGGGTGTGTATAGTAGCAACTGGTAAGGTTGCTGTTTTGTGACCTTAAGGTTATAGGTTCAAGCCGTGAGAAACAGACTCCTGCATAAAGTGTAGGGTAATGTTGCGTACATCAGATCGCGAAATGTTCCGGCCCCTCCCGACCTCTACATAAATACGGGAGATAAATCAAATATCGGGTACGCCCTTCGTTAAAGTACACAACCCAAAAGAGCATGCGCTTTCAATACTAATTTATTAATATCTAAATGATGATTTTTGTATATATTTATTTGTAAGCATGCATGCATGCATGCTTAGTTGATTGATGTCACTATATAAGCCAAGTCAAATACTTAAAACCTTTAAGGATTTGATTTCCATTTAATTCTGGCTTTTATTAAATTAGTTAATTCACCGACAAATATATTTTCAAGTTTAGGGTTAATAACAGAAATATATTTTTAAAGAAATTAAATAAAAGAAAGTCAAATTTAATAAAGTAGGTATAAAATATTTTTCTCAATCAATAAAAGAGGTGAAAGTTTAATTTTTAATTTATACAGAGAAATTTGTAAAAAAAAAATTATTATATTGCAATCCCAACTTTATTAGAAGGTAGATTTTCGCTAAAAGCATTCATAGTTGGAACTACATCATGAACCGTCACATTATTACTGCCAAAAACTGCCTCGCGAACTTCAGTATCTCTCACAAACTACACCTATTCTCTCTCGTCCCTCTCTCACAGAAACGGTCCGTGGCCGAGGACCTTACGTTCTCCTTCTTCTCTCCCACATCAATTATCCTCATGTAGTCATATCAGACACTTCTTTTATGGTTATTTTTTTCTTAAAAATCCAACACTTAAATTTTTGTTAATCTGATTTTGATTTTAAAAAATCAAAAGAATCTCAAAAGATCCATATATTATATACAAGTTTATATTGGAAATTTAGAATTTATATCAGGTTACAATCTCTCGGTCCGTGGGCAAGGACCTTACGTTCTCCTTCTCTCCCACATCGACAACGATCCTCATGTAGTCATTGTTAGCTTGTAAGGCTTAGCCTACATATTTAATGTTTGTTTTCTTTTCTTTGTAACCAAATCTTCACTTGAATAATATTGAGCCTGCATCTTACTCTGTACATGTTTATTAGTTAACATGGTATCAGAGCTGATTCGATCCATGCTTGATTGAAGACTTTTGTTGTTGCTTCCGCTCCGTTGTTGATACGATTGTTTTGGTTTGTTTGTTGTTGAAGAATTGTTTGTTGCTGCTCATGATAGCTTGTTGATTTGTTGTCTTCGTGTTCGTCATCTTCGCATTCGTCTGAATACTGAATATGATCAGTCGTCATCGAAACTAGGTAACCCTAATTTTTTATCTGCTATCGAAACTACCCTATCGAAACTACCCTGTCGAAACTACTATTCTGCTTGATTTTGTTGTCGTTCTGATTTGATAAGATGGCTGGGAAAGATGACTTTCTTCAGTCCATTAGTACTCGTCTGGATGGTAAAAACTATGCCTACTGGAGTTACGTGATGAAAAGCTTTCTTCGAGGGAAAAATATGTGGGGTTATGTCACAGGTACTAAAGGAAAGCCTACTGATAAGTCTAGGGTTGCTGAGTATGCCTTAGTTCACGATACATGGGAAACGGATAACTCTAAAGTTATCACTTGGATCAACAACTCTGTAAGTTAGTCAATTAGTATTCAGTTGGCTAAGTATGATACAGCTAAGGAAGTTTGGGATCATTTGGAAATGTTGTATACTCAGTCTAATTTTACTAAGCAATATCAGTTGGAGTTTGATATCTGTGCTCTTCAACAGAACGAGAAGAGCATTCAAGACTTCTATGGAGCTATGTCGGATTTATGGGATCAATTGACACTTACGGAATCCGCAGCACTGAAGGTGTTTAAACCTTATATTTCGAGAAATGAGGAACAACGTTTGGTACAGGTTTTGATGGCGTTACTTTCAGATTTTGAAGTATTGCGTGGAACGATTCTTCATCGTTCCCCTCTTCCAACGGTTGATTCAGTTGTTCACGAGTTGATTGCAGAGGAAACTCGGTTAAAATCTCAGGATGATAAGGGTCCTAAAGTTACTACTACTCCAGTTGTGTTTGCCGTTCCCCCTAATCAGTCTAGACAATGTGCTAAAGTTGCTTTTGATGAATGTGCATTCTCCAAAGGGAAAAATTATTGGAAGTCTTAATGTCCGTTATTACTTAGCAGAAAGAATCCAAACTTGCAGAAGCTCCCTCAACAGAACAGATCAAGTAGATAATTTCTGTCTCGCACATCTACTTCTGCTGGTTCATCTGGTCCATCTTCATGACATTTAGACCACCTCAGTTTACTACTGCTGCTACACCACCATCTATAGAAACTGCTAAACCACCGTCTGCTTTGGATCCGCAGGTTTTTGAACAGTTCAGACAGTTTCTTGCCCCCAACCCTACCGCCATGTCTGCTGCGGGGCTGTCTTCATATGGTACCTCAGATATTTCGTCATCGTTATGGATTTTGGATTCTGATGCCTCACATCATATGTCTCCCTATCTGTCTTCTTTTCTTTCTTTATCTCCTGTTTCTCCCGCTTCTGTAATGTCTGCTAGTGCTACATCTATTTCGGTAGAGGGTGTTGGCTCTGTGTCTACCCCTCATGTGTCTCTCAATGATGTCTATTATATTCCGAAGCTTGCCTTAAATCTTGCTTCGGTCAGTCAATTGAGTAAGTCTGGAATTTGGGTTTTCTTTTGTGACTCTGTTTGTGTTGTGCATGATCAACACACTCAGAGTGCCTGCACCTGGTGTTACTGTCTCTAGTGTTGATTTATCTTCTTTTCATTTAAGTCATTTGTCGTCTGGATTTTAAATTTGGCATTCTCGTTTGGGATATGTGTCCGCATCCCGTTTAATTTTTTTGGTTTCCACAGGTGTTTCGGGTCAGTTGAACACTTGTGATATTTCTAATTGTAGTAGTTGCAAACTTGCTAAATTTTCTGCTTTACCTTTTGATAATAGCACTTCTCGTTCTATTGCACCTTTTGATATTATTCATTCTGGTGTGTGGGGACCATCACCGGTATCCACTAAGGGTGGTTCACGTTATTATGTTTCTTTTATAGATGATTACACTCGTTATACCTGGGTTGTAACATCTCAAAAATTTATTTAATAAATGGATCGAATTAATGAGGGATCGAGGTCTCTTTTAAACGACTTGGATTATAAAAGTTTCACGCAAAGCTGGGTTATCATAGTTAGAGGACCCGAATAGCCGTTAATTCAAGAATTTGAGATAGAAACGCGTTAAACGTATTCGGAGGGACCCGAAACGAAATATCAAAGGGTTCAAAAGCCATCTTTTGCACAAACCCTAAGCCATTCGGCTTCGGCTTGTGTGCGACGACAGAAACGCGAATGAAGGAGAAAGAAATCGGAGATGGGAGGCGGCAGCAGTGGTTTAGCGGGGTATCACGCAAAGAACTTCATAACATCGCGAAGGTAATTCCCGTTTACGTTTTGTAACATCCCGAAAATATACGCATTTATTATTTGAGCAAGCAGGTGACCTAAGTCTCTTGTAAATGAAAAAGTTGATGAAGGGTTTCACGTAAAACATTATACATGGGATTAAGAGGACCCGGTTAGCCAAAAAGAGAATGGTGGGGATCTAAAGAGCACAAAAGTGGAAACATGGGGACTTGAGCGTAAACCCTAAAGATTTAAAAGCAAGTTAAACTCAAACCCTAGTGTTATTCGGACCCTGGGCGTGCGACGGCCGGAAAAGGGCGCAAAGGAGGAGGTCCGGCCGACGGAGGAAGAAGAATACGATGGTGGGAGGTGATCCAGCAACCCCGACTTCTGAAACACTTAAGGTAATTTTGTTTTATTTTGTTTGTATCATTTACGATCCTTAGTGGATGAGAGCTTGGCTAAGATTTCGAATGAATGGTCGTTTTAGTAGTGGTGGCTGTGAACGGTGATGATAGGTGGCTGGTGATGGTTCAGAGACGGAGTGAGACGGTAACAGCAGGCCGTAAGGGACACGATGATGACCCGATGCATGGTGGTCGCGGCTACCAAGAGAGAAAGGAATAGGGAGGAGGTGTATTGCGGGGAAACGAGGAAGAGGAGGGGTTGCCAGCGACGGCAGTGGTGGACTGTTACGGTGGCAAGCAGTGGCGAGCGAAGAAGGATGGAAATGGAGACGCATACGGTGTGTAGAAGGGCCCGGGTGAGGTCCATCCGAGTCGGTAATAGGGATGCTAGCCGGCTAGGGCTGTTTCACGACGAAGAAAACGAAGGTGACGCGCATGACGGTACCCAGCGGGGGAAGCATGGTGGAACACGGTGGTACGCGGGGGGTACTCGGTTACGGGTTCGGACGAGGCTATGATTTTTGATGAACCTAGGGCTTGCATGGCGTGTTTTGGACATGCATGGGAAGCCCGGCCCGCTCACGCGTGATCCGTGGGACTAGGGTTTTTGCATGGCTTGTGTACACACATGCATGCTAGTTCTAAATGGGTCGTGACGATCCGGTATGAGGGAGACATGAAACTAGGGTTCATGGAGTCGGACGGACGAGTAAACGGTACAAGTGTCAGGGTTTTATGACATTGTTATACGTTATTCAACGTATGTTTTAAACGTATCCTGATCGTGTGATCATACGTTTGGCAGGTTCGGGGTTGAGCAAGCACGCGTGGTGCAGAGCTAGAGTTTGGACGCAGTATAACTGGTGAGTTTCTAATCCCCTCTTTTAAATGTTTTAACATTTTTGGGTTAAGAGTTTGGACGCAGTATAGCTATCGTGCATACTTACCAGAGATGTTTAACGTATTAAACGTGTTAAGAGTTTTGGGTTTTAACCAGAGGTGTTTATGAACTAAAACATTCAGTAACGAATCGGAGGGTCTACGGAGGTGTTTATGAGATCATGTGATCTAGGTCTAAGGGTGGTGATATGGTCACGGGTCGTATAGTGACCTAACAGGGGTTAGTCGGGATTGTAGTAAACGGGTCGTACGGGTACGACTAGGAAATGTCACAAGGTCTGCATGCACGTGGTATATGCTTAAATAACGAGGTATAGTAGTTGTATGTGTGTTGCTATATTAGCAGTGCATTGTGTTACGAGTTAGTCAGGGTGAGTCGGGATGTAAGCTAAACGCTTATGAATACGTGTAGGATATCTTATCCTAGTGCTATATGTGAAGTGCAGGTGCAGTTAATGAATCATGTATGTAGAGTATATTATTATGTGATTATATTTGTGCTGTGTGTATTATGTCGTTGTCCTTGTGACACGGCAGGTATTGTGTTTGCATTGTTGTCATTATAACACGGCAAACGAGATTATGGAGGACTATGTCACCAAAGGTTACGATGTCCAACAGGACAGTGATGAGCTCGGGGTGTGTCGAACGCCCTGACGAGGGTGCAGTAATGAGGTATGTGTTTGTGTGCTTATATAATTGTGTTAAATTGCATGCAAGCATTGAGTTATATTTATTGTGCTTAAGATAGTATTAATGTGATGAGTAGAGTGAGATCGGCCGTGGTGCCAGGATTGTGATGTGATGTTTATAACTGTTATGTCAGTTGATTTGTAAGAGCCTTGGTCAAGGCCGATTAAGTTGATGTTTAGGGATTTGGTGTGTTAACCAAGTGTCGAGTTAATACGTGTACATGAGCATGAGTTATTAGTGTGGAAGTTAGACCTATGTCGATAAGACCGTGTGATCATTATTATCATGGGATGAGACTTGGGAAATGAGTTATTATGGGAGATCAGGGGATAACATGGGTTATCAATTGGTTAATGAATTGTGAACCTATTTTATAAGGACCGTGGGTCTAGAGTAAAGTTTAAATAACTTTTGAGACGAGTTGACTTTTAATTAAACTAAACTATTAGAACTCACTCAGCGTGGGTGACTTTGTGTTTACGATAGATTGTTTTGCAGGTAGCGTTGCGTTAAAGTATCTTGGCTTGGGAGCGGTGCTACTCGGATTGGTGTGCAAGCATTCGTGAGGTAACTTAATGACATTAAAGACTAATTAATGTTTTTAGAAAGACTTCCGCTGTAGTTTAATATATCTAAAGTGAGTATTTTCAAGGGAATAACCCGTTATGAGAACCAACTGTAGGGTGCCCGGTTTAGGGGTCTTACACGTTTGTACTTTAATTCATACATGTGTTTGCAAGAAACCCGATTAGGGTTTTCGTCTGAGTTAGGGTGATCGGAAGGGAGGCCGGCTATGGTGGCTGTGACGGTGAACAACAGTGGCTAGGGGAGATGCGTGAGAGTGACAGCCGACAGGTGGGAGCTCGATGGTGGCTAGTTGGCGTGATGGGCGGACGACAGCCGAGAAGAAGAGAACGAGGAGGAGGGGGACTGCTGTGGTGGCGCTCCACGGCGGCACACGGTGGAGATCGATGAAGGTGGTGTATCCGGCATGCAAAGAACTCGAGTGAAGGCTGTCGGAGTTGGTGTAGCATGGTGGGGCGTGGTGTGGTGGTACACGGGATAAATGCGGATGACGGAGAGGAGCCGGTTAGGGTTTTTCCTTTCCTTTGCATGGAGTGCATGCATGATGGGACTCCGCTCGAGTACGTGTGAGTAGGGTTTTCATGGTGCACTTACGTGCGTGCATTGAAGCTAGGGTTCGGGTGCAAGAGTCCTAAGCGAATCAGAATCTGTATTATGTAAACGTGTGAAGCTTAGGGTTCGACGGAGGATGAATGACGAACAAATGAGAATGAACTCGGAGATGTAGTTTATATTTTTATGCATTATATGACGCATGTGTAGAACGTATTCTGATCATGTGATCGTACGATTGTCAGGTCCGGGTTTCAGGTGAGTAACGGGGTGCAGAGCAAAGATAGGGACTCAGCGTAACTTGTGAGTTTCTAATCCCCTCTTTTAAACGTTTTACTATTTTTGGGGCTATCGTACATACTTGCAAGAGATGTTTAACATATTAAACGTGTTAAGAGTTTTGGGTTTTAACCCGATGTGTTTATGAACTAAAACATTTAGTAATGAGTCGGAGGACCTATGGGGGTGTTTATGAGATCATGTGATCTAGGCTTAAAGGTGGGTATTGTGTGATGAGTTAGCTAGGGTGAGTCGGGATATAACCTTAACACTTATGAATACTTGTAGGATATGTTATCCTAGTGCTAGGTGTGGGGTGCAGGTGCAGTTAACGAGTCATGTAAATAGAGTATGATGTTATGTGTTTTATACATGTGTTGTGTGTATTGTGTCGTTGTCCTTATAAGACGATGAGTATTGCTATTGTGTCGTTGTCCTTGTGACACGGCGGGTATTGTGTTTGCATCGTTGTCTTTATGACACGGAAACCGGGATTACGAAGGACAAAGTCACAATATTGAGCAGGTTAACGATGAGCTCGGGGTGTGTCGAACGCCCTGACGAGGGTGCAGTAATGAGGTATGTGTTTGTGTGCTTATATTTTTGTGTTAAATTACATACAAACGTTGAGTTATATTTATTGTGCACGAGATAGTATTAATGTGGTGAGTAGAGTTAGATTGACCGTAGTGTCAGGATCGTGATGTGGTGTTTACAACTGTTATTTCAGTTGGTTTGTGAGAGTCTTGGTTAGGGCTGGTTAAGCCGGTGTCTAGAAGGTGGTTGAGATAACTAGTGTGTGGTAAACTATGAGTTGTCAGAGTGGTTGAGATATCGGAGAAACTTACTGGGTTAAATGGTGGGGTAAGTCTTGGGTGGTGAATCCTTTAGGGATATCGTAAGATAACGGGGGGTTATCTATCTATTAATAAATGACAAATCTACTTTTTAAAGACCAGAGGGTTTTGAGTGGAAATAAACTTACTGGATTATGTTGAAAGTAAACTATTAGAACTCACTCAGCGTAGCTGACTTTGTATGTACGTTAGATTGTTTTGCAGGTGAGTCTGCTAGACGAGGTATCTTGGCTTGGGAGCGGTGCTACTCGGGTTGGTGCGCATGCATTCGTAAGGTAATCTAAGAACGTTAACGAGTTTAAAAGATAATATTATTTTGAGAAAGACTTCCGCTGTTTATGTAAATGAAAGTTAGATGTTTTTTTTAAAGAGTTTAACCAGTTATGAGAACCAACTGTAGGGTGCCTAGTTTGGGGCCTTACAAGTTGGTATCAGAGCCTAGGTTTAAGAGAAAACTGGTGTTTTTAAACAAATAAAATGCCTTAACTTAAACTGAAAGGATATCGTTGTTTTGATCCTGTAAGTCAGAAGTTATATGTATCAAGGCATGTTACATTTCTTGAACATATTCCCTTCTATTCGATTCCAGCTAAGTCAGATGATGTAACTAAGTCAGATGATGTAACAAAGTCAGATCTTCATAACATTGATCCTTTTGCTAGCAACATTGATGTCTCAACCTATGATGTTCCAGATTCGTCTGTTGATCCTAATATGTCTGCTCCAGATACGTCTGTTGCACATGATGTGCCAGCTCATGAACCATCCACGTCATCTGGTACTACTGTTGATCCTCCACCAGTTGAAACTAGAAATCATCCACCTCCGAGAAAGTCGACTCGTGAATGTAAGTCTACCCAACTACCAGACTTTGCATACTCTGCTTCGTTTGGTTCATTTATCGCGAGCATTCATCATCTGTCTGAACCAGAATCATATAAAGACGCTGTCTCTAACCCTTTTATGGCAGAATGCTATGGCTGAGCATAGCTTTTCATCAGACTCACACATGGGATTTGGTTCCACTACCACGAGGTAAACATAAAGTTGGTTGTCGTTGGGTGTATAAGATTAAAATGAAGTCTGATGGGTCTGTTGAACGATACAAGGCCAGACTTGTGGCAAAAGGATATTCGCAAACGTATGTTATGGATTTTGAGGAGACTTTTTCCCCAGTGGCAAAAATGACGACAATTCGTACTTTAATAGTTGTTGCGCTCGTTCGTCAGTAGAAGATCTGTCAAATGGATGTCAAACATTCCTTTCTGAATGGTGATTTTCATGAGGAGGTTTACATGACTCCACCCCCGGGAATAGCACATCAGCTAGGTGAAGTTTGTCGGCTTCGAAAAGCTCTATATGGGCTCAAACAGGCTCCTCGTGCCTGGTTTGAGAAATTCTCTACAGTAATTACTTCCCTTGGTTTTCTTCCTAGCAATCATGATTCAGCATCATTTTTTCGATGTAAGAATGTTGGATGCATTTTCTTGTCTTTATATGTGGATGATATGATTATTACAGGCGATGATTGTGATGGCATTGAGTCTTTGAAATGTTACTTGGCTCACCATTTTGCTATGAAAGATTTGGGATTATTATGGTATTTTTTGGGGATTGAGGTAGCCCAATCTAAAAAGGGATACCTTCTCTCTCGGACTCTGATCTCTTTCAACGTGCGAGACTCTCTGATAACAGAATTGCAGACACTCCTCTTGAAACCAACGCGCGTTACTCTCCCACTGATGGTGTTCCTTTATCTGATCCAAGCCTATATCGTACCATTGTAGGCAGTTTGGTTTATCTTATAGTTACTCGCCCTGTTATCGCTCCTACTTCTGTTCACTAGGGAGCTGTTCTTCGTATTTTGAGATATCTTCGTGGTACTCAGTTTCAAAGTCTTCTGTTCCCCTCAACATCTCATCTGGAATTGCGTGCCTATAATGATGCTGATTGGGATAGTGATCCTAATGATCGTAAATCCACTACTGGTTTCTGTATCTTCCTTGGTGATTCCTTAATCTCATGAAAAAGTAAGAAACATGATGTTGTTTCTAGGTCCTCTACTGATGCTGAATATCGTGCTATGGATGTGACTACATGTGAAATTGTTTGGTTATGATGACTTCTGACAGACATGGGTGTCGTCGTTTCCTCGCCTACCTCGTTACATTGTGATAATCAAAGTGTTATGCAGATCGCCAAGAACTCTGTCTTTCATGAACGGACAAAACATATTGAGATAGATTGTCATTTTACTCGTCATCATCTTCAGCTCGGGACCATCTCGCTTCCCTTTGTTCCATCAGCCTTGCAGATCACAGATGTTTTCACCAAGGCTCAATCAGCATCTCGGTTTCATTTTTTGTGTGACAAACTCTCAATGTTTATTTCTGTTGCATTGTGAGTTTGAGGGGGGATGTTTGCATAATAAGTCAGTTTATAGGCTTTAGCCCATTTAGCTTGTAAGGCTTAGGGGGTGTTTGGGATTACTCTTGGAATCTCCTTATGACTTTTGGAGAAGTCATTTCCAAAAGTAAGGAGCTCGTTACTTTTTGATTTTAACTTATCATCTCACATTTTACATCTCCTTTTGGATTACCCAAACAACCTTTTAACTTATTAACTTTTTAGAAAAGTTAATAAGTTAATAATGAGGTTCCAAAAGTAATCCCATACATACCCTTAGCCTATCTTTTTAATGTTTGTTTTCTTTTCTTTGTAACTAAGTCTTCACTTGAATAATATTAAGCCTCCATCTTTCTCTGTACATGTTTATTAGTTAACAATCATATTAGATACTTCTTTTATGGTTGATTTTTTTCTTAAAAATCCAACACTTAAATTTTTGTTAATCTGATTTTGATTTTAAAAAATCAAAAGAATCTCAAAAGGTCCATATATTATATACAAGTTTATATTGGAATCATGGAATTTATACCAGATTATGATTTCTAGTATTGAGCCTACGAGGCTTCAACCTTTTTTTAACCGTGACAATCTATTACCTAAAAACTTGGGTGACCCCACCAATATTAAGCTAATCATTGAAGTTAGGTAATATGTAGCTTGCGCTAGACAATTGACATTCAAAGAGGTTAATGACTGAAAACCTATGAAAGCTAGATTCAAACCACTTTTAACTTTTTGTTTAAAACATCTTATTTACATAAATTACCACAACCACTTTCTAAGCATTCTTTATATTGTTTTCATACATATATAGATATAATTAAAAAAAAATTGGAATTAACTACAACAAGTATAAACTTAACAACCAAGAACAAATAATAAATGGTAATTTACTACATGACCGAACAAAAGATTATATGGGATGGTCCCGTAAAGATATTTGCAATTGTGTCTATTTCTTTAACATCATTTTTGTGTCAACATGATTTTGTACTCCCTCTCACCTTCTATAATGTTTCCTCGTAACAACATCATCATCATTATCACCATCGTCATAAATGCAACCGTCTACCAATTTGCATCAATGATAATGTATTGTTGACCTAAAACTTCATCAAGTTGTAGCGTAATGTTATATCCTTCAACTATCATCTTTATAACGAGATCGCGATAGTTGATAAAATCAGGAGAAAATAATGATACTACGTGTTATGATATTGCTATTAGAACGATGGATTAGAAAGATGAATCATTTTTTTTCTAATTCGTTAGCATCTAATACGGGTGTTATTCCCTTAATTGTAACACTTTAATTTAACTTTTGAAGTTTCTTTCTAAAGTGCTACAAATATAAATAACAAATAACTTTTTGGGTTGATAATCTTTAAACTTTTAAAGGTTTACTGATTTTTCATTTTTTAATTATTTAATTTAATTTGTGATAGAAATTACCTCAACTTTTTAGGCACTCAGTCTCTTTGAATCAATAGCCAACAGAGTAGGGGTGTTATAATGAGAGCACTCATGATCCTTTTAGATGGCAACATGGCCGGTCCTGAGAATCCTCAAAACGTTTTGGGCCGGCCCTGGGTGGCAACAGACGATGGATTTACCGGTAATTTTAATGTTACTTAAGATTTCCCGTAAAATCGTTCGGTGGATCATCCTTGCGATTAGGTGGTTTTTTTTTTCTTTTAAAAAAACAGATATTATAGTATTTGTATTGCTAGAATTATAAATATAAACTTTTGATATTTGTATTGTTGTTTTTGGTATTTATATTGTTGGTTTAGTTATTTGTATTGCTGGAAAAACAAAAATATATTTTTTATTAAAAAAATAAAATCAGCGATAGAAGTCCGTCGGAACTTTAAATGTAAATATTTATTTATTTTTGAAATATAATAAAATTAGCGACGGAGCTCTGAAAGAATTTATAAAAAAAATTTGTCGCTAATTTGTAGCAAATGTGAAAATTGGCCGGAGAAAATTTCGTCACTATCTGGTTCGTCGGAAACTAGCAACGGAATTCCGTCGGTAAAGGTATTTCCAACGAGCATTTTGCTACAGATTGTCACCAACGGAAGCTCGTTCCGTCGGTGAAAGTCTGGTTTTCTTGTAGTGAGTTACAAACCGTAACGAAAAGATTTTTTTTTCTCTATAACATGTTTTTAACGGTTAAAACAATACATAATCATAAGTTGAAGGTATACAATTATCGACAAAAGGTTAAGGATTAAAACAACAGCCTAATAGAATTTTGAGGATTAAAACCATAACGTTTATGTTCTAACTTTTCTAATTTGGAAATAATATTTGCACAAAATAAAATAATTTAGCTAATGAAATGAACGACGCAATAAAGTGACCAATTATATTGCATTAGTTCCCATATTCTTATCCATATCTCTAAAATTTAAAAAGAATATAAGAAATTATTGTTTTCACTCCACATCAGTATCCCCTTTCTCATACCTCATTCCTAAAATCAAAAAGAAAACTTTATGAGCCCCATAAAAATATAGAGATGTACTATTCAACACTATATTATTTTTTATTTTATTTTTGTGAGTGGTTGTGAGTGGATGAAAGAGAAATAGTAATAAAAAGAATTAAAAAAAAATATTATTTAATTAAATAGGGATTGATATATGGAACCTGATGTGAGAGGTTTTAAAAAGCTCTTTAAATTTTAAAGATAAATGTGTTTTTTAGTTAAATTATAGGGATGAAGATGATGAGAATGATTCTTATAATTTAACTAAAAAACACATTACCTTTAAAATTTAAAGAGTTTTTTAAAACCTCTCACATCAGGTTTCCTAAATCAATCCCTATTTAATTAAATAAGTTTTTTTTAATTCTTTTTATTATTTTTTCTCTTTTATCCACTCACAAAAATAAAATAAAAAATAATATAAAGTTGAATAGTACCTTCCTATATTTAGGGGGCTCCTAAAGTTTTTCTTTAAATTTTAGGAATAAAGATCCTGATATGGAGTGAAAAAACAGTAATTTTTTATATTATCCCTAAATTTTAGAGATAGGAATAAAAATAAGAAAAGTGATGTAAATGTCTGGTTAGCATAAAATGAACCAAGTATATGTACTTTTTGTCATTTAATTTATTATATTAATTATAACTAGACATGTACAGATAAATAAAATACTTATTTTTTAATATGTGATAAATAGATGTTAGTTTAATAAACAAAATTTGTATTTAATATATAAATCTGGATAAATATTTTACTTCTAGTCAGTATATAATCTAATAAGAATACAAAAAATTAGTTTAGAAAAAAATTAAGCATAAAAAAGTTGATAAAACTTAATTTTAATATTAAAATATTAATGTTATTAAATATTTAAAAAGAAAAAAAGAGCATTTCATATTCATTTAGCACTTGATACATTTCTTATTATCTATTTTAAGAAACCGAATATAGTTTATTTAGCATTCACTAAAATAGGAAACAAGAAAGAAAACGCGAATAATAATTATTAGAGAAAAGAATAAAAAAATTGTCACGTTTTCCTTGTCTTTTAATTAATTTTTAAAAACAATTAATCACACAAATGTATGTATTATCATATCAATGATATGTTTTTTTTGATAAAACAAAACAAAAATAATTAGTTAGTATAAGACAAATATATAAGTGGAAAAAAAAACTAATGAAAAGGATGCCCATAATTTTAACGTTACTTATGATTTGCATTTGGTAAGTTAATTAATAATTAAACAGGTACCAAAAAAATAGACTTATAAACAATTTAATATATTTTTGATGTAAATACCACGTAGAGTAACAAATGAAAGAGAGGAAATATAAGAAGAAAAAAATAACATGTTAATATAACTGGTTACAAAGCATCTTTACGGTACAAGCAACTAAAACAACTGTTTTAAACCCCTAAATTTTAAGGGTCTCAAAAAGTTAAAAAACTACGTTAATCTATATTAATTTTAAGCTAAAATTATATGTGATAATCCATCATTTTTTGTCTTTTTAAAAAGAAAGAGGTTATGTAACAAAATGATTGAAAGTTTATTTATGGTTATTATAATAATATTTGGCTTAAACCAGGGGAGGAACTTAATAGGGGCCCCTATTTTTTTGCTCAAAAGTATTGATTTCGGCTCATTAGGTTTATTTCATATTAATTATATTGTTTGGGACCCTCCTAATCCAGAACAAAAGCCCAAATCTGTTCCACAAATCCACAAAAAATTAGGTTTTTTCTCAACTTTTTTACTCAGAAATATTGATTTCGGCACACTAGATTTATTTCATATTAGTTATAATGTTTGGGCCCCTTCTAATCGAGACCAAAAGCCTAAATCTATTCCACAAATCCACTAAAAAATTTGGTTTTTTATGTGTACTATTTTTGGCATCCCCAACTTAATTCCGCTATTGACCTAAACATTAATATTATACGTTTTGACGTTATATAAAATTATATTTTAAACAAACTTTCACTTATTTAGAAAGTTTGACGAAAAAGCCTCAGTTTTAAGTTTACTTTATGTACTAAAATATACTGAGCCGTCTATGACCGGTTAAAATAGTTAATATGTTTGTTTGTATCAGAAATATTTATTATTGTGACATTCGCTTAGTTGTAGCGAATGAATATATTTTTTTATTTTAACACTCGTAAAAAGGTTCTGGTTTTTAATCCATATTTTATTTATGTCTTTCAATCATTTCGTAAACATTTTTAAAGGGCCATGATACTTTTTGGTTAATGAAGCTTTTGGGGGTCAACGTCACCGCTCTCAACGGTTCTAAACCGAGAATTAATAATATTGAATTAATTTACACAAAAGGTCCTTGAATATATACAAAGTTTCAAACTGTTGAATTTTTCTGTTTATATTTTACACACTAACTTTTCATGTGTTTTATTAAAATAATTGTAATTACATTTTGTATTAACTTACAAAGGAAATCATAAATGAATAATACTGATTTGTTATTATATTTCTATTGATTAAACACAAAACATGGTTAAAGATAAAGTCAGAGAGGTAGAGGTACAAGGTTTGATTATTTAAACTAGGTTAGAAAAACCGATGTATTACACGAATTGGAAAAATGTAACATTATATACTTAGTAATAAGGATTTACATATTACATACTTTTTAATACAAATTTTAGAAACGTTATATAGTTATTTTTAAAAAATGTTTTATAAAAAGAATGAACGAAATGTTTAATTTATAAAAATATTTTATGAACAAACCTAGTTTTTTTTTAAAATAAAAAGCGTTTTATAAAAAGAATTATACAAATCATTATTATTTAATAGGAGAGAGAAGCGGGAAACAAAAACTTATAAAAACATTTAAAAAAATTTGTATAAATAATAAAAGAGAGATGCGGGAAAAAAAAGGTTGAGAATACACATGAGAGTGACGCGTGTCCCTGAGGATTTTTTTTATTAGGTATAGAGATAGAGATATATAAATATACTTTTTTCATTTTATATTTATTATTACTATATTATTATTGATATGACTGTATTCATTAGAGTTTTTATTTTTAGTCATGTTATTTTGAAATAAAAAATGCTATTTAAAAGACTAAAAATCTATTTAGTTACGGTTTTAACTTTTAACCTGTTAATGAGGTTTCAGAGGGTGGGCCTTTGAAGAACTGGTAAGGTTGCTGCTTTGTGACTTTAAGGTCATGGTTTTAAGCCGTAGAAACAGCCTCTTGCGTGAAGCGATCCGACCCCTGCTTAAATACGGAAGCTAAGTAAAGCACTGAGTTCGCCCTTCAAACGAGGTTCCGATTTAAGTTGGGCTTAGAAAAAACACTCTAACCTAGAGATCAAAGTATCAAACTACTGTCCGGACAAAGATTTAAAACTACCTAAATTTAACAAACTATTATTTATAGTTAAACAAAGTTTAAGTTTGAACCAAGTTATATTAAAACTTAACATAAATAAGTACAATTAAAATTAATAAACTTTCCTATAAACAAAAAGAATTACATAAATCAAATCCATGATTAGAGGTGTTCAATATTTAGTTTCAAATCGATACATAAAAAAGTTGTTAAGGGGTGATTTTGAGAATAACAAAAAACCATAAGGACTTTACTGCAAAATACAAAATTCATAATTACTTAATTTGGGTTTCTTTCTTATTATCAACATATCTGGTTTTATTCAGCATTATTTTTCTCTCACCTGCCAGTGTGTGTTCGTGTAATCGGAAGTGGTTAGTGATCCGAACGACGACGGATCAAAGGCGAAATCGGCGAATCTCCGGTTGTTTTCACCACCGGAATGTCAGTTTCCGGCCAACAATCACCGACCGTTTCAGTATAAGGTACTGATCCTACGGTTTCAATAATTTCTCTTTCTTCTTTGCTGCGAATTTTGAAGCTCTTTTTGGTCTTATTTTCCTTTCTGTAAACGGAATCAGATTCTCTTATTTTTCTTCTGTAATTGCAGCTTTTTTTGGAAAACGATCTTATGAATTATGATAAATTAATCATGTAGGTTTTGAGATGAATTAAAGTGAATTGAAATTAGGGCTTAAATAATGACGTCAATTTGAACGAGTGTGTGATTTTGTTTTATCTGTTTGGCTGTGTGAATTTTTATTATTATTTATTTTCATGTTCCAAAGTGGTGACTGCTTGATGTGAAATTTCATATGAATATGCTGGAATTTCATAATTTGTAGTAGTCATGTCCCTGTTATTATCTTTATTCCCCCCTTTTAAATTATTCTCTGGATAATCTATCAATGTCTTGTTTCTCTTACCCTATCATATCCAACCCTACTGAATCACTTGATTTTACCCCCAATTTCATGATTCACACACAGATTCACCAGGTGGGTGTTTTGAAGTTTTCAATTTTTTGTACTTTAATTTGGGATATGTAGTATTTCTAGATTAAGATTCTTTTTTGAATTTTTGATAACTTTGTTGCTGATTGATTTGATGTTTAAAGAATGTGTTACTTTGTTGAGAGATTTTTCCTCATTTACGTTTAAAGATCTTATATTCTCATTGTCTTTTGTAGTTTATAATTGTGGATGTGATATTCACAGGTGTAAAAATGAGTTGGATTCAAAATGGGAAAAATAGAAACCCTGAGAAACGTGTTTCAGGATGCTTGGGAAGGATGGTGAACTTGTTTGATTTGAATACTAGTGTGGGAGGAAACAAGCTCCTTACAGACAAACCACATCATGATGGTGATTTTCTTAACTTTTACCTTTATTTCATCCTTTATTAACTAATGATAAACATCTAAATACACACACATACCAGTATTGTGTTGTATTGACAACCCATAAGATATGCTCATTCCATAAGAGAATGTTATTATGAATATGAGGCTCCTGTTGTTAGATATATAACATGCTGGTTAATAGTCTGTTCAAACTTTGATTTATGATTATATGGAAGTTGTTTATGACAAGATATGAGATTGAACAGGTTCTTCATTCTCTAGGAGGCTAGTTGATGATCAGATGGATGATAAAGTGGTAATTACTTCAAATTTTGACCAATTTTCTATTAGAAGCATCTACTGTACCAAGTATACTGATTCAATATTGGTGCATGCAGATTGTATCTGACTTAAGAAAATCTCCATCAAATAAAAAATCAGACGGAACACCCATAAAGATGCTTATTGCCCAAGAAATGTCAAAGGAAGAGGACTCAAAGCAAAGTCCATCTAATTTGGTTGCCAAACTAATGGGCCTTGATGTCCTGCCACATCAGCATCAACTTGGTTCAGCTTCACGCAGGAGCCAATCAGGATCCTTAGAATTTTTGCAACAAGAACATGGATTCATGAACACACAATCAAAACATGAGATCAATCAGTATCAAGAACAAGGAGAATACAAAGATGTTTATGAAACATGTCAAAATGATTCACCGCTAAAGGGAAAATGTAGTGATAAACAAAAGATGGCTCTTGTTCGTGAGAAATTCATGGAGGCAAAACGGTTATCAACCGATGAAAAACTTCGCCAAACGAAGCAGTTTCAAGATGCATTAGAAGTTTTAAGTTCCAATAAAGACGCTTTTCTCAAGTTTCTACAAGAACCTAATTCTTTATTCTCACAGAATATATACAATTTGCCGTCTGTCCCACCACCACCAGAATCTAGAAGGATCACAATTCTTAAACCATCTAAGTTGGTGGACAATGAAAAACAAGCTTGGAATAATAACGGTGTCGGTTCTGATATTTTGTTTTCTCCTGAATGTTTCAAAATTGATGATAACCCTAACCACCCAACTCGCATTGTGGTACTGAAACCAAGTTCTGTGAAACCTCATGATATCAAAGCTGTTCCTTCATCACCTTCTAATTCAACATCACATGATGTTTTTGATGAGGATTCAGAGGAGATTGCAAATGAGATTTCTGATAATTTAAGTGAGCTTAGAAGAGATGAAACTCTAGTTTCTTCTGTTTATTCAAATGGGTATATTGGTGATGATAGTTCATATTGTAAATCAGAGATTGATTATGCGACAGGGAATCTTAGTGATTCTGAAGTCGTTGCACCAGCTTCTAGACACTCGTGGGATTATATTAATCGGTTTGATAGTCATTATTGTACTTCATCCGGCCGTACTTCTTATTCTCATGAGTCATCTGTTTGTAGGGAAGCTAAGAAACGACTTTCTGAAAGATGGGCGATGATATCAAATAAGAATGTTCTAGAGCAAAGACAAATACAAAGAAGCTCAAGTACTTTGGGTGATATGCTTGCTCTTTCAGATTTGAAGAAACCAGTAAAACCTGAGGAAAATCATGAAATTAGTGATTTGAACAAAGCTGAAGACGCGGATAAAGGTTCTAGAAATCTTTTGAGATCAAAATCTGTTCCGGCTCGACTTGGTGTAGAAGTTTCAGGTTCCTTGAAAGACAAGGCAGATGATACTAAAGATGTGGTGAAGGAAAAGCTTGTGAAATCATCATCTTTCAAAGGGCGAGTTTCAAGTTTGTTTTTTTCTAAGAATAAGAAATCTAGTAAAGAGAAGTCCCACCAGTCTAACGATGTATCTCAATCTACTAGATTTCCCCCCAAAAATGTCGGTATTGAAGGATCTCAATGCATTGGTGACATGGTTAGTGAAGAAGCATCATCTTCTGGTCTGAAAAAAAGCATAATTTTACCTGAGGTATTGCTTCTTTCTTAACTTGTATGTACTTATTTAGGAGGGTTAGTTTTGATTTGATTTTGACTATTCGAGTGTGTTTTATGAATCTGGAGTATATTGTCTGAAGGATATTATATAATTGTTTATTACAGGCGGGGTATTCTTTCACAAAACCTGAGTTTCTTGGAAGCCACATTGCGAATCAGGATCAACCAAGCCCTATTTCGGTTTTGGAACCACAATTTGAAGAAGATGACCATACAACAAATTGTTATCATAATTCCAAGCCGAATAAATATGGTAATTTTCATAAACTACTCGCTTGTAGATTGTAGTCACTGGAAATGGGCGGGTTGAGTAACTAGTCGAGTGTGTAATTTTAAGCGTGGATGAAAATGGGTTAGACCGACCTGAAAAATCATATTTTTATCTACTTTTCTAATTTTATAAATAAATAACATGCTAAGTATGATTAAAAAAACTATATTATTACAAAAATAATCAGACTTCTTTAATAAAGCTGTTTAGTAGGTTTTCGTACATTTGATTACAATTTGGATGACTTTCATCCTGCATTAATTAACATATCTTGGAGACAAATAATGTTTTTTGTTGTATTAACAGGAATAGAGCCAATGAGATACAACTTGATTGATAAATCTCCCCCCATTGGATCCATAGCCCGAACTTTATCGTGGGATGATTCTGCGGGGTCAGCCACACCATGCTCCAGTAAACCCTCATCCACACCCCTAAATCCAGAGGAAGAAGAGCAAGAATGTTTATTATATGTCCAAACCTTGTTATCAGTAGCTGGTCTCAGTCAAATTCGGTCAAACTCGTTTTTAGGCAAATGGCATTCACCTGAAAGCCCGCTAGACCCGTCATTGAGAGACAAGTACATGAACCTAAGTCAAAAGGAACCCATACTTGATCAAACTAAACTAAGACATCACAGATCAATAACAAAACTCGTGTTTGACTGTGTCAACGAGGCTTTGATAGATATAGCGGGGCGTGGGCCCTACACCGGGGCCCATAACAACATAGTTGACATGACAATGTCATCAGAGGCGCTGGTGGACCGAGTGTGCGGTCAAATGAAGGAATGGATATGGCTGGAGGAAAGGTGGGATTGGGAGGATGGGAGCATGGTGGTGATGAAGGAGGTGGTGGGGAGGGGGTGGGTGGAGGGGTTGAGAATGGAAATTGATAATACAAGAAAGGAAATTGAAAGGAAGTTGCTAGAGGAGTTGGTGCATGAGTCTGTGTTGGAGTTGACCGGTAGAGCTTGATGAGGGAGGCTTTTTTGTGTTTTTTTGGCTTCTAGTAATGATTTATAACATAATTATTTGTGTACCATTAAACACTATTATAATGTCTTCCTAGTTTCCAAAAATGGTACTTATTTATATACTACATGATTAGTCTTGTTCTTATTCCAAGGGTTAAATATCTCCTTTTTTATTACATTTGCTTGTGATCTTTGTGTGCCATATTGGGGACATAACCTATACTTTTCTATAATTTGTTATTTAATATCTAAAATGATTAAAACAAAATAAAAATACCATTAAATTATGTCAAATATTATTTGAGAAGTTGTAGGATATACGTACACTTAACCATGTTCTTTTGACACCCAAACCCTATGAATCGTATACGAGGCACCATACGGTCGTATTGGATAATTTTAGACACAATACGGCAGCATTGACCAATTTTGGACACAATACGGCCGTATTGGGCATTTTTGAACATAATACAGCCGTATTGGTGACTGGATGAGACATGTCTAGTCGCTGTTAGTTTGACTTTTTAGGGTACGAGTCGTAAAGAGGGTGTATCTATAACAACAACCTTTGAGAAATAGGCGTACATCATTGTAGCCCCTACCCATTCATGGTTCAACCATAAGAAATAATACACTTAGCTCCCTACCTATTAATGGTTTTACACAAAAACATCATCATATTTTCCATAGGACTTTTAGGTATGTATGTTCCTCACAAAGTCACATCATATTATTATTGTTAGATGGGTGTTACAAGATTTTTAATAAGAAGCTAGAATAATATAATTTATAGTCATACTTATTTTATTACCTAAACAAAAAATTTCTTTTAGGTGGGACCTGTTTGCTTCATGAAAAAGAAATTTGTATGATGTATACTAAAGTCACTTAAAAACATAATAGATCTTGAAGTCAACTTATAAGCGTATGGACTAGTCGGTCTATTGTCAATTAGTATTAAAAATGGAATCTACGATTGCATGTAAGCTGGCTTGATAACAACTCGTATATCTACCGACAACTATTATGTGCAATGCATTACTTCATAATTTAATACCCTTATTTTTAATAATATTGGTTTCCAATCACAATCAAATGAAATTATCAGAAGAGTGAGACCCTACCGATTAGGGGTTGTTATCTTAGATAAAGATCCTTTTCATATATATATATATATATAGAGGAAGGTTCTTTACAAAATGAGTTTTGCCTAAAAAGTGTAGGAAGCAATGAGAATGCGCTACATGTACAATACTGATTCCATGAGTGTGGGGTATTAGCGTCATTTATACGAGCATAAAAATAGCACGTTTATATGATATATGTTGTGCTACTTTAACATTTATAGATGTGCTGTTATACGATATAACTGTGCTGATAATGGTAATCAGCACAGATTTCGAGAATAATTATTTTTTTCTAAAAAAATCTCATTTTTTTATACAAAAAGTATAACAATACTATACTCAAATTAAAGAGAAAAAAATGATCGATTTTATGGTTTAATTTAAAAAAATAATAAAGTATAAAAAAATTATTAGAGTTCATAAAACATGGTGGAACTAGTATTTAATGATAAAGGAAAGTCAACCCAATGACAAATTCTCCTTTTTACCCCTCTAGTTATTAATTGACTTCTAAATCAATATTAGTCATTAGATTAGTTTGACCAAATGTCTAAATTGCTTCATATACTTTTTAGAGAAAATAAACTTTGTACTTTAACCTTCCTCTATATATATATAGGGGGAGAATCAAATAAGAAGTTGTTTTCGGCTAAGAAATCTAAGAAGTGACAAAAACATTAAGAAACGATATCAAACAAACTCGGATTAAGCTCATTCCAGCGGCGTTGGAACCGTATCGTCGAACTCTACCATCTTAGCTTTTAGGGTTTAGATTTTAGCGTTGAATTTTAGGATTTTAGCCTTAGGGTTTAGCTTTTAGGGTTTAGGTTTTTTTGAGGGGTGGGGGTGGGGGTTTAGGTTTTTTGGGGTGGGTTTAGGTTTTGGGGGGGGGGGGTGGGGGGGGGGTTTAGGTTTTTGGGGGGTGGGGGTGGTGGTTTTAGGCTTTTCGGGGTGGGGTTGGAGGGGGGGTTTAGGTTATTGGGTCCGGATAAGAGTTCGATGAGACGGTTACAACGCCCCTTGAATGAGCTCAATCGGAGTTCGTTTGACCCACTTCTTAGCGTTTCTTAGTGAAAAACCACTTTTTATCGGAAACTTCCCCTATATATATATATCTTACTTATCTAATAAATAAAAATGTTTGTGGGACACGTGTGTATTCTATTTTTCCCGCCCATTCCTAGAATCCACCTCATTCACACGCGGATCTTATATGGATTCGGATACCCTGTCTTGACCCGTATAGATTATCACGTTCTTTTCCTGATTGACTCATTCCAAACCCTAATTCATCAGGAGAACGACGCCATCATCGTTATCTTTCTGTGGTTCATCTCCAAGGTTTGTTCTAACCTTCACATAGATCTTTCTTTGTTCAAGATTGAATACCTCAATCGAACTTCTCAGTTAAATTTATTTGAAAGAAGACTTCAAGATATGGCGGCGATTTGCAGCACCTCCGTGCGTTCCTTCCCACCTTCTCTGACTTCGGTATCACCGCCTTCTTCTTTGTTAGTATTCAACTTCAGAAAAAGATTTAACTGCAGAGGTTGAGAAGGCCAACGACTATACTAAAGCAAAGAACAAAAGGGGCATAATCATGTTTGATACAGGACGCTCAACGTTTACTCAGCAAAACAGGTAATATTGAACTCTAATTTCATTCTGTTCATTTTTATTTGTTGAATTGCTATCAAGAAATTTGTTCAATACTAGGAATTTTTTTGTCATGTTACTGTTAGCATGAATGTTAAGATCAAGAATACAAATTTGTTCTAACACTTCTCAATGTTAAAAAGACAAATATCATGATGGGTTCTAAATTACAGGCGGGCTTGAAAAATCTAATAAAGAACCATCATTGAGAAGTGCTCTCTGATTCGTTATCGTAAGTTAATTTTGACGATTTTGCTGTTTCTATAGTTATTCTTACTTATTTTTTTCTTAATGACGGATACATAATGTGGACTATGATTTCATTTATACAAAAATGTCTGAAATTTGAAATTAATATCTTCTTTTACAAGATTAAGATGAATGAAGAGTGCATTACTGAATAAAGGAGGTGTTTTGGGAGTGATGACATGCATGCTCTCATTTCAATTCCTTTGCCGTCCAGATGGAGAATGATCTTGTAAGGCTTAATTTCAACTCATTGGATGGATTTCTTTCCCACCCGTGTTCCAAGGGTATATTCTCGCATGCATGCTTTATCGATGTATGTTCAATTTAACCTTTTGAGCTAATTGTTTGATCTTAAAATGATATTTGATTTGAGCTTTTAGGATATAAGCTGTTTGCTTCCAGCTTGATTTATTGTTGTGTGAAGATTTGGGTGATGTTGAAGTGCCCACAGTTAAATTGTGTTACTGCTCGATTTGTCTAACATTTTTAGCCTTTGTTGTTACTTCAAAAGTAAGTACCCTCACCGTCAAAAAAAATATGTCAACTGGCAATGACCATGATGCTAATAAGTTCCTTGAATTTTTCAATTTGATGTTACATTATATTTTTCTGAAAGGATTTAGTACGCGTATGCCAATGTTTATGATGAATATGTAATCCATCCGTTTCTGCAGCATGTTGAAGAACTTCTTGAATATGTAAGGTTTGCATTGTGGTTGGTAGCCCTTGGTGTGACATCTTCTATTGGTCTTGATGAGCTCAATTAATAATCAAGTTTTTTTTTTTCTTTAATTCTCTTCCAGTACGTAAGCTTAATTATTGTTGTCAACAAGATATAAATTTGTTGTTAAATCATAAATGATTGTATGTGGCATAGGTTTTATAAACTTGACAAGTGTAGAACATCTGAATATACCTTAAAAGATTTGAGGCAACCCAAACATGAATCATAAATTTCTCCATATATGTTCTTTTTTGGGAACCAAAATTACTGACCTTGAAGTCATGTTCAACAATGAAGCTAATGTTTTCTTAATTTGTTTTTTGCATTTGATCAGGAAGCGGGTTGCACACCTTTTCTGGGTCCCCATATCGCACTTGGAAGGCACAAGGTATTTTATTGATTCAATATCATAAAGATTATTTGAAAATTAATCCTTTATAAAATTTAATTATAATTTGTAATCTTTATTTCTTAGATTTATTTATTATTTTATGCTTACGCATTGAATTTTTGACGCGCATTCAGTTAAGAGCAGCTGCTGCTAATCTGGTTGAAGGAGAAAAGCCAGCTGATGTGTACTCTGGGATTGCTGCCAGAGTGATTGAAATCATGAGGAGAGATGCAGAGGGAGATACCTTGACTGATCAAAATGCTAAGCATACAAGGTTGTTAGTTGACGAGGTAGTTAGTTTTTCCATTCTCAATTTTTTTTCATTTTTTTCATGTAGTTACAAAAAAGATTTAGTATATGATAGTATATGTTCTATGACATGTTTACCTTGATGAATGGGATGCTTAGGTGGACAGGAAGTTGATTAAGCAAACAGTGATGACATCAGTGTATGGTGTCACATATATTGGTGCACGTGACCAAATTAAAAGGAGTTTATAGGCAACGTGCGCTTTCACCCCCTTGTGTGTACCAGACATCACTGTCGTTTCTGTGGAGGAGTTTTTTGTAGTTAGTGTTCTAAAGGGAGAAGCTCGCTGCCTATAAAGTTTCGTGCTCCAGCCATACTTAATGGATCAAGTAAGCAGCGCTTCACAGTTGTCAATCTCTGCTCGTATAAAGACGTACGAGTTTCAAAGGAAGTTTGACTAAAAAGAGTTTTACGATCTTACTCTTTAAAATCAAGACACTCACAAATATAAAGACGGATTTAAACAATAATAATAAAAAGCGATCCAAACTTTTGTTCGGCATGTACTCGTAAACAAGCAAGTGTCCGAAATAATCTTTGCTGTATCCCATAAGTCTAATTATATTAGGATGATCCAAGTTTCCTAAGAAGTTCAGCTCTGTCTGAAATCACAAAGTTTTGAGAAAAAACAAATATGTTTAAATCTAAGTACTTTAAGATCCTGGTTAAGTTTTCCTTGGGGGCAATCGATAATCACCATTCAAGGATATAGCAAGGTAAATAAAACATTTTTTGTTTTATGATGAAAAACCCATGTTATGGAACACAATGTTGCAAGTTGGTTCTTTGACACCTGAAAAGGCAATTCCTGATGCAATCCTAAGACACTCCAATGGCCTTGCGAAACTTACCATAGTGAAGGTTGGTATGATGGTCACCTATAAAATATGGACTGGATTGGTGATTGCTCGCAGGGAAGATGGCTTATGGTCTCCCCCCTTTGCTATATTATCTCTTGGCGTAGGATTGGGTGCTCAGGTAAAATTTAATTGTTGTTTCATTTCGTCTAAGTGTTGATTCTTTTCTGTTAAAAATTACATTGTTTCTGTTGCTTGCAGGATGGTGGTGAATTTGCAGATTTGATAATTGTTTTGAGATCAGAAGAAGCTGTGAAGACATTCAGCAGTGATGTTCATGCCTCATTTGGAGTAGGCCTGAGTGATGCTCTTGGTGTTATTGGACGAACAGCTGATGTTGATGTACGAGCATGAACGGTTAGCTCTAGATGCCTGCCTTTGGAATTGGTTTTCGTAATTCATTAATGAAAGAATAAACACAAATCTTAATCGTATTTATAAGATTATATCAAATCAAACAAAATGATGATCAGCGCATACATGATACACCTCTCATTGACTTCTAAAGTTATAATTTAACAGATGCACTCTTTAAATATGGACTTCTGTGTTGATTTTTGTTTCATTTTAGCTAAAAACGGCAAGTGGTCAAATGGGTTGAAGTTGTAAATGCACAAAAGAAGTATTTAGAGATTTATGAATTATAATTGTAATTTTATTTTTTATTATTATATGTAATATTTAATTTCAATTATAAGAAGTATTTACAGATTCATGTATTATATGGTTTTCATGATTCAGACGGGTTTCTAACCTAGTTATATAAATAGACACACACTAGTATCTACTTTCTGCGCGTTGTGGCGGTTTGATTTCGAATGAAATTATATCGAAATGTAGACAGAAATAAATGTCGCAACGGTATTTAAAAAAATATTATTTTGTGAAAAAAAATTAAAAATATATTATATTTGACCCGGGTCAGTTTTGAATAAAATTTATATATAAAAATAAGCACGTCATAACGGTGTATTCGGAATTTTGTAAACATTATATTTTAAAATTTATAAGAGAAAAAACAAATATGTTTAAATCTAATTATAATATTAAAATTATACATATACATATATATATAGGGTTCGACTTATACTCAAATTAAAAAAATGCTTGGTTTTATACTGTAAATTAAAAAATAATAATGTCGTATAAAAAGGTATATGCGTTATGAATGTTACACTAACAATTTGAATAACGTAAAATTATCATTCGATAATGTTCTGTATGAAACAAACTCTTATCACATAATAATATAAGTGTGCAAAATAGTAACATACTTTCATTTTTTACGATAATAACAACTTCTGCCCTAACGAACACGATCCTCTTGGTCATGCTTTAACCCAATGAAACCATAAACTTTTACCCTTTACCTCTTAAGTAAAAAAAAAGTTTCACCCCAAATGGCAAAAAGATCAAAGAGAAAGAGCCAAAGTTGGAAATTACAATTTCAAATCACAAGAAAAGTCAAGGTAAAGATTCTTCCATGAAGTGTAGTTAGTAAAAAGACTGCAATCATCAGAAAATATTCCTGGCTTCTTACATTTTATTGGTGTTAGGAAGGAGCCAAAATAATATCAAGTTCAAGGACCAAAAATACATAGAGAACAGTTCTTGTGACACAAATTCAAAATAATACGAAGTGTAATAAGAAGTTATTCAAACAATGAATAGTAGAGGTATCAGGAGAAGAAGTGGGGTGAGGTGACAAAAAAAAGTTCATAAACATGTATTATAAGTTTATTCTCAAGTTCTAAGGTATGAACTTTTCACCGATGGCTATATCTAGGGCTGGCAATTTCTGAATAGACCCGTTTAAACGATACGATAAGATACGAAGTTAAGCGGGTTTGAGTTTGAGTTAAACGGATATGTGTCCATCTCGTTTTGTGATGTCCTAGCCCAAAAACTCAATTTTAGTTGTATTTCACCTACAAATTGTCCATGAGAATTAATTTTAGAACTAATTTTAAACAAGTCTGTAATTTCTTCATATTTCACATTCTTGGATTTTATGTTGCATTTGACATTTTCCTTCAACAGATTAAGAATTCTATCTCTAAATATCAAATATTTATCATTTTAGTTCATTTACTCTTAAAACCTACAAACTATAAAAACAATAAAAGTAATCTTATTTATAATAATAATAATAATAATGTATATAATATACTAATTAACATTAAATAAGGTGTACATAAAAAGAGCCGATCATTTTATGAATACGGAAAATAGATCAAAAAGTTTGAAATTTGAGTAATATTCCTTGCTGGTATTACGGAAATAATGTTTGAAGAGGAATAGTCCAAGCGGGCCAACAGGCTAGGGTAAATTCCAAATAGCCCAATACAAAGGAAACCTGACCTGATTTATTAGAGTTATTGTTATCATTGTTACTACATCGTGTAAGACAGTGTCGCCAATCCATAGGTGAAGGCCAAAAGCATGACCCTCATAACCCCCCCCAATGGGGCTCACGAGAATAACATAATGGAGAGAGGAAGGAGACCCTAATTGAAAGGTTTATAAATATGAGAGAAAGAGAAAAGGTCAGGCATGATAATCTCCCTCACCATTGTTAACCGTAAAGAAACCACTTCATCCTTCTCCTCCAAGAAACCATTACTGATTCTCACGCCCGAGGGTGGTTACAGGGGCCTTTTCCCCCTGTGACGCCTTAACGTGTTTGTGACCTGTGCAGGAGCTAGATTGGACGATTATGCTCAGGGAGAAGTATACAAGATCATTCGGTTGTGGCCCATCTGGAAGAGACTTTATGACGTATCAACCCCAATCATCTCCTGGACAGAGATTTACGTCAACAATGTTAGAAACATACATACATATCTATTTCAGGTTTTTTCCCCCTAAAAAGGACCTAAAATTGGTCAACATCGACATGCTTTTTGACAAAAAAAAGAATGGAAATCGGATCGGGTCGGGTCATGTCCAGATTTTAAGTGAGAGTTGGGCTTGGATCTCATGGGCTAGTTTGTTTTTAGTTGATTCTGTTTGTTTAAGGCCCAACGTTAATTAAATGATTTAATTAGTTTAAATTACCATCTCATTTAAAATGAAATGTCGGTGAGTAACCTAGCAGGCAACCTACTAAAACTTTTGTTTTTTACCTCATGCTATTTATAATTTATGCTTTTTATCCGTTTAATTATGAATTAATTTTGTTTTTCTTTAATAACTTTCGATCGTTAAGTTTTTTTAAAAAACGGAATGCACGGCTGTTTTTAATTTTTTTGGTCGACGTTTCGATATAATTTTTTTTAAAAACGGACTTGTATTCAAAGTCGAGTATTTTTTAGTGTCGTTATCGTCATGGTACCGCGACGACCCGGACCTGTTATGTCGCGTGACACGGGAATTCGAGTTATGGTACGTTTCGAAGCCGCCGCAACACACGGCGGATAAAACTGCTAGTTATAATGAATATACAATATTATTTCTGGATAAAAGCCGGCCAAACATATATTCTTTTTCTTTTATTAAATTTGTATGTTTTCGAAAAATACTCGGAACATTCCATAAAGGAATGTGATGCAAAAGATAACTTTATAAAAAAACCAGAATTAGATCCCAGAATTAGATCCCGCGTGATGCGGCGGGATTCTAGATAAAATGACGGCTTGGAAACATAGGTATAAATAAACACGTGTCAGGTTCGTATAATCAAAAGATAAACGGCGAATAAAAAATAAATTAATTAATTAATAAAAGTTAAACTATTTCTTTCAAAATAAAAAATATCATCTACATGTGCATTTACTGTATCCAATGTTTTAAATAAAGCAATATAATCATTTTTAACATTTAATGAAAATAATGCCGCGCATTGCGAATACTCGGTTGCGAACATAAAGCCGAAATGTATGTAGAAATAATCTTGTCGTAGAATTTAAAAAAAATATTACGTTGTTTTGAAAAAAAAGTTAAACGTCGTATTTTAAAAGTCAAAACACTAAAATATTTTAAAAGTTATATATATATATACAAATATTTTAGGTGGGGTTTTATAAATAATTATCGTATGAGTAGTCTCTGCTATTTTTTGGCCTCACAAGAATTTATCTTTTATTCACACAAGAAATTTTTTTTTACATTAAGCTTAATTCAATTTTAAATAAACATAGAGTGAATTAATTAAAAAAAATTACCATTTAATCTTACAAACTACTTGGTTTTTATATAATTAACAAACAAAGAAAATTTATACATCTTAAAAAAAACAAACAAAACGGTAATAAGCTTGAGGTAATGATAAATTACAATATTTTATATAAAAATATGTAAGAAAACCAGTGAGGGTGAAGAATTACTCATTAGTAAAGAAAAATAAACCAAAAAAAATATTTAAAAATAAATCAGAAGTAAATCAAGAACATATCCACGTGCTCCTGGTGACTCCCCAACCTAACCCCTTTTACCCTTTCACGTCCATCTCTCTCCCAAATCACTAACACCCTCTGCACTCACCCCTCTTTCTCTCTCAGGGGCGGACATACCCTAGGGGAGGGGTAGCCCCCGCTACCCCTCAACTTTTTACCGACAGTGCTAATTTTTTTTTATGGTTTTATATATTCGATTACCACTGAGTAAAAATTACGTTACCCCTGAGCAAAAATTACGTTACCCATCAAATAAAAAGTCCAAAATTTTATAAAAAAACCCAATACTTTATAAAAATGCACCACATTCTAAAACTTAAAACATTTGGGCTTAAAACCAATCTCAACTCTCAAGCTCAATTCTCAATTAGCATTGTTAAAACCTAAAACAAATCTCAAACCTAATTTGAGCCTGAGAAAAGAACGACCAAGAAGAGCAGTTGCTCGACCTGAGGGCTGAGAAGAGAGCAACCAGGCACCAGCCAAGAACCACCGCCTCCCCTCCGCCCTCCGCCACCGCCGGCTCCGCCACTCGCCAGACCCATCAGCCACTGTCTTAGAGGGTGTTTGGGATTGCGTTGGAAAACTGTTTATTGACTTATTGGCTTTTTCAAAAGCCAATAAGCTAAAAAAAGTGTTTGGCAAACATAAAAACGTTTTTTGTTTTAACTTTTTGATAAAGCTAAAAAGTTGTTTTTTAAGAAGTCACAAATTACTGGCTTTTCAAATGACTTTTACAATAAAATATTACCAATCCACCCCTAATATTTTCTAACAAATACGTATATATCATTATATTACGTGAATGTTTTTTAATCATTTTGGTTTTAAATATAAAAATGTCCTTTTTGGTCATTTTACGTGAACAAGCTAAGCCAAACACATTTTAAAAAACAACTTATTGACTTATTGGATTTTCTCACCACAAAAGCTAATCCAAACACTTTTTTAAAAACTCATTTTCAAAAATTCATAAGCTAATAAACACTTTTAACAAAAAACACTTTTAGAGTTAAATAAGCAATCCCAAACACCCACTTAGGCTCTCACCTAGTCACATGCGTCCGCCATTCCACCAAGAAGAAAGGTAATTTCAATTTTTAAATTACTAATTAATTTGTAAATTGTAATTGTTAGAATGTTAGTCTAGGTTACTTAAATAATGAATGTTTCATACTTGTAATTTGTGATTGTTAGTTGGTTTTTGGAAATTAGGGGATTTGTTTTTTTTATTTATTATAAAATTAGGGGTTTGAAAATTGAAAATTGAAACTTGGTTCTTGGAATCTTGAAAGATGAAAAATTATGAGATTTGATTTTGTTTTGTTTGTTATAAAATTAGGGGTTTGAAACTTTGTTCTTGGAAGATGAAAAAACAAGCTCTTCTTGGCAAATTTTTTAAAAGAAAATTTCAAGAGGATGATAACAATAACATTGATGGAACTTAATCAACTCACGAAAATTCTAATATTGATAAGGATGATAACAATGACCTTGATGAAACTCAATCAACTCATGAAATTGATGATATTGGTCCAAGAAAAGGTTGCAAATCGGTTAATTAAGTGGTTATGTTCATAGTGCTAGATTCTTGCTAGAAAATTCTTTACCATTTCGTGGTCATGATGAATCGGAGAAATCTCATTCTAACGGTCTTTTTCTTTCAGTTTTGAAGTTGATTAGTGATAACAACCCGGATATTGGTAAACACACATTAGGGAATGCAAAGAAGAAGAAGAATAAATTGAAGCTTATCAAGACGGATTTACACAATAGAATGGGAGACGAGTATTTGAACAATGCTCTAGTTTGTGCGATCGAAAGAGAAATATTTGACAAAGTAACAGATGACGATGTAATGACTCGATTTCAAGCTTTCAAAAACCGAAGAGGAGAGATCTAAGATCATCTATTAGATATTCGTTTTACTTCATTTATTATCGTGTTTTTTTTGTTAAATTTACATGAAAGTACCGTCTAAAATTTTTTTTCGCTACCTCTGAACTTATGTTTCAATTTTGACCTTTTGAGGTCAAACTGATTTGTTTAATTTTGAGCTAACAAAATGTGTTTAATAGCGAGCTCATACATCAACTATCTTGATGAGGAGAGTGAACACGAAAGGTATTTTTGTTAAATATTTCTCTTTCGATCAAGGTCATAATTTTATTTTTAGTACCATGTTTTTATGCGTTAATAGTACCATTTTATTTTTGTTAAATATCTCTCAAGTATTTAACTATCTTAATAGCGAGCTCATACATCAACTATCTTGAAAAATGAGAGAGAATTTTAAGGAATAATGATTTTTAGTTAAATTATAGAGATGTGAATATGAACCAATTGTGAATGCTCTAAGTACTATTAACGCATAAAAACATGGTACTAAAAACAAAATTTGTAACTTTTCAAATGACTACAAAAAGGTATTATGGTACTAAAAATAAAATTTGTAACTTTTCAAATGACTACAAAAGGTATTTTTTTTAGGAATATCATATTGTTAAACACTAAAGCTAAATAATTATTTAATATGATTATTTACAGTTTATCGCATGTACGGAATTCCTGTCATAATACGATCGTGCCGCAACGCGCATGTTGTAACCAACTGGTTGTCGTTAAAGTTGAAAGCAAATTTCCTTCGTTTACTTCAAAGTCTTTGTATAAAGAAAAAGTTAATAAATAAAAAGAGCAGGGCCCAAAAGATACGTGTTTATGAATTGTGGATACAAATGCGCATTGACTTCCAAGTCTTTTATGGATCTATAAATGAACTAGCTATTTCGTTAAATATTAAGAACCCATCGGTCCATCGTAATAATCCATCTTTACACTTTTCTTTTCTACTGAATTAAACTGGGTTGTCGGGTGGAAACCGAATAATGGGGAATCAACGGGATTTACGGCTCCATTTCATTTTTGTAATTATTTTTTTGGTTGCAACCACAAGTATAAGTGCTCAAAATACAACGGTAGCTTGCTTTAAGCATGAGCAACTAGCTCTTCTCAAGTTCAAACAGAGTGTCATAGAAACCGATGATATGTTATCATCATGGGTTGGAAATGATTGTTGTCGCTGGGAAAGAGTGATATGTGGTGCCACTGGAAATGTTGGAAGTCTTCATCTAAGAGGTGGGTTTTTTGACGCCTTCTCTAGTGACGAGTTGAGCTCTTCTTTAGGAGAGCTGAGGCATCTAAAATACTTGGACTTGAGTGGGAATGATTTTCATGGAAGCCGAATCCCTGAGTTCATTGGATCATTGAAACAACTGAGTTACCTCAATCTCTCTAATGCACATTTTTCAGGTAATATTCCTCATCACATTGGCAATCTTTCTAATTTAAAGGCCTATCCCAGCATCTCTAGGAAGAATTGCTTCATTACAATCATTTTCAATATCTTCAAATTTCTTAAGTGGGATAGTTCCTATTTCAATTGGGCAACTCACTAAACTTCGTTATCTTGATGTCTCTAAAAATTATTTAGAAGGGGTAGTTTATGAAGCCCATTTTGCTAATCTCTCAATGTTGAAATACTTGTATACAATTTCTAACAATAACTTGACATTCAATGTTTCACGTGAGTGGCTGCCTCCATTTCAACTAATAGAAGTTGATCTCAGTTCTTGTAAGATCACAAGCGGGTTTCCACAATGGCTTCGAAATCAGAGGAAACTTAATAGTTTGGTGTTGTCTAATGCAACCCTTTCAGGACCTCTACCCGCATGGTTGCTAAAGATACCTATCATTCATCATATAGATCTCTCTCACAACAACCTCAACGGGCCTTTGACCAACCTTCCTAGAGGGGGAACTGATAATAGTGATTATATGATGCCAAGATTATTTCTGCAAAATAACCTTTTCAATGAGTCGATTCCAAGGTCCTTGTGCAAGAGGACAGATTTAGAATATCTTGATCTTTCCAAAAATAGGTTAACCGGGAACATACCGAACTGTCTTGTGAATATACAAAGCTTGTTTTTCTTGAGATTAAGCTCAAATGGTCTTAGTGGCGTCATTCCAAGTTTTATAGGGCATATTTCATCATTGATATTGTTAGACTTAAGTGACAATAACTTTAGTGGTGAGCTTCCTCAAGAAATTGGGAATTTAAGTGAGTTAAGGATCTTAGATTTGGGTGATAATGCATTTTGCGGAAAAATACCTGAATGGATTGGAGAAAAACTTGAAATTTTGATGGTTTTCAGGTTACACAAAAATAACTTCACCGGAGAACTTCCTCAATCTTTGTGCAAAAATTCAGAACTTCACATTTTGGATGTTGCATATAACAACTTAACAGGAATCATCCCTCATTGTTTTGGAAAATTGTCTGGCATGGCTAATAACTTTGTTGATCCCATTGTAGTTAAAACATTTGAGGAGGGGGTGACCCAAGTAATGAAAGGCATTTCTCTTGAATATAAGAAATGGTATTTGGTCATTAACATGGACCTTTCAAGCAATAAACTTTTCGGAGAGATACCTGTAGAGTTAACTGCACTTTCTGCATTGGTGGGTCTCAATCTGTCTAATAATCATCTTAGTGGAGGCATTCCAGACAACATTGGAAACATGACAGCATTATTTTCTCTCGATTTATCAGGAAACAAGTTGGGCGGCCTGATCCCACCGAGCATTGCAGCTTTGCATTTTTTGAGCCATTTAAATTTGTCAAACAACAACTTGTATGGGCAAATTCCAACAGGAAATCAATTGCAGACCCTCATTGATCCATCAATATATGTTGGGAACAAAGATCTATGTGGAGCTCCATTGCCAAAGAATTGCTCCAATCATGAAAACCCAACTGAAACACCCAAGAAGAGATCTGAAGCAGCTTATGAGCCCAACAAGGTATGGTTTTATCTGAACATAACGTGTGGTTTTGCAACAGGGTTTTGGGGTGTTATTACAGTTTTGGTGTTGAAGAAGCACTGGAGACATAAACTTTTCATGTTCGCTGAGGAGACCATGGACAAGATACATGTTTCGGTCATGGTGAGAGTTAATAAGATGAGGAGAGGAAGAGAAGCCACATAGATCTACTCGAATGCAAGTAACTCACATTTATATATTATAGTTGATTGTTTTTCCTTTTAATACGTCTTTTAGGATTTTATATTTGTAAGGAATTTGTTATATGGTGTGGGTGTGTGTATAATATTTGTTATGTATTTCTTATCCCATGGTATTTATTTTTTGTTTTAGTAGATTCCATTGGTATGAAGTAAAGCTAGATATTAATATGATTGTTACTTAAACACTTTGTCACTTTTTTAAGAGATAATCAATATAAATTTTATCTTAACTAAATGCATTTGTATGTATCATGAACATTTTATTATTCACATTTTGTAATCTGAAAAATAGAATTTTACTAGACAGTCAAAATTAACTATAATAAAAAAACACAGTGAACACCAACCCTTAATCTTCTAGTAGCTCGCGTCACTAACGAGGATCCGGATGGCTTTGGGCCTTCTCAGCTTCAACCGGTTATGAGCCACGGTCTACTTGACCATCTACTTTCCATGGGCTTCTACAGTTCTACACAGAGTATTAACTTACAGTGGACTAGGTCCGATCCTTTTTGCCGGTTGGGCTCTGTTCAGCAGTATCCATAGACCATCCCTAACACCCCCCCCCCCCAAATACTTGAGCATCTACTCTTCATTGGTTTCAACCTGGTACATGTTTGGTTCCACAACTTGCCCATTTTGCCACATCTACATCAACTTAGAAGTGGCAATCTCGACCCATTTACGTATGGACCTAATTCATCTGGATTATAACTTATCTCCAACGGGTCAAACATATTACACATATAATAAAAAAAATAGCTAAATAGGAAGTCACCCAAAGTATATTTTAAAGCATAAAACGTGTTGAATCATTTCATTAAAAAGTTATATTATTATGAGATAATACTAATATTTTTAATCCTATTTGACAGGTTAATAGTTTATTAAAAACCCAAAAAGAAAAAAATTGAACCGAAAGTGTTTCGAGTCAACCCAGATTACGCTTTCAACACTTGAAACTGAACCCTTTAAAAAAATTGTTTAGTGATGCATCCTGACAAATTTGTGATATACGGCAGAAGGTTGTGTTTTGCTTGGTTAACACGTACATAATGGTTGGAAAATGACATATTTAGAAGGTCTCAACTCTCATCAGTACACATTTTGACTTTAAAAAATGTGATCATTCTCATCCATCAATTTATATATATGTTTTTTTAACACAAACAAAAGTGTAAGCTTAACTTGCGACCAGGGTCGATCATGAGTCAAGCCACTATTTTTTGCATTGCAATACAATATATCTCTTAATAGTTAGCTTTACAAACAATTTAAACATCTAAATCAAACTTGTAAAAAGTATCAAATTTTGTTTCCATATATCTTAGGGCGAATGTTAAATCAAATATATTAATGCTTGTTTGAAATCATTATGTCACCACTTTTGTTGACTTCAAAGTCGTGTGAAGACTTGTGGTAACAACTTTCCAAAAGAGGACGACCCCAAGATTTACTTCCAAGTCTTCCATGGCAACGACTTTCTATTCATTTTAATAAACCCATCAATTCATCATAAGAATTCATCTCTACACTTCACCAGTTCACCTTTTTACTAGCTTAAACAAAGTTGTGGGGTTGATTAAATGGGGAATCAATGTGGTTTGGGGCTCCATTTCGTTTTTGTAACTATGTTTTTGGTTGCAACCTCAAGTACATGTTTTGCTGCTCAAAATACAACCGTGGCTTGCTTTGAGCATGATCGACTAGCTCTTCTCAAGTTCAAACACAGTGTCATATCCTCTGATATGCTGTCATCATGGGTTGGCAACGATTGTTGCCGCTGGCAAAGAGTCCAGTGTGATGGTGCCACTGGAAATGTTGAAAGACTTCATCTCAGAGGTACTCCTCGTTTTAATGAAGATGATCTTTTTGATGATCTTTATGATTATCATTTCAAAGCTAGTGGTTTTAATGACGAAGATGACTACTTAGTTAGTAATGAGTTGACCGCTTCTTTAGCAGAGTTGAGGCATCTAAAATACTTAGACTTGAGTGAGAATGATTTTCAAGGAAGCCGCATCCCTGAGTTCATTGGATCCTTGAAACAGTTGGCTTACCTCAATCTCTCTAACGTAGATTTTTCTGGTATTATTCCTCGTCACATTGGAAATCTTTCAAATTTAAAGAATCTTGATCTCAATTCAAGGACATATCTGCAGCCGTTGGCAACACATGATATGGCCTGGATTTCTGGCCTTTCGTCACTCGAGTATCTTGACTTGAGTTCTGTGCGTCTTAGTGGAGCAAAAAACATTGACTTGGTACTTTACATAGTTCCTTCATTAAAAGAGTTACGTTTGTCAGATTGTGATCTTACCAATGCTGATCTTGGTGTGATTCGTAATTCAAGCACTATAGTTTCCAACATTAGACACCTTGATCTTAGAGGAAATTTTTTAATAGGTCAATTCCCTCACCTCTTTCAAAACATGACATCTCTACGATTCCTAGATCTTACATACTTTGATCTTAACCTGACATGGAACTTTGCAAACTCTCTTAGCATGATCCCTTATTTGTCAGAGCTTCATTTGTCATCATGTAACCTCGAAGAGACGCATCTATCTTATGTTCATCTTAATTTCACTACCCTCTCTAACATCCAACACTTGGATCTTAGCGAAAACTTTTTCCCAATGAGATTTCCATCCATTTTAACAAACATGACTTCCCTACGAGTCCTTGACCTTTCTTTTAACTCTTTGAATTCATCGGTTCCTATTATGCCTAACCTTCGAGAGCTTGACCTTTCTCTGAATCACTTTGAGAAGTTTGAGGACGTGGGAATCTGGAGACAATGTCACTTGAGACAATTGAGTGTGAGGAACAATGAAATCCTTATGGAATTGACTAACTCGCCAAAGAACATATCAGAATGTTCCCAATATGCTTTGGAATGGTTGGATCTAACTTCGAGCTTAAAAGGTACAATTCCAAAATCCCTTGGAAGAATGGCCAATTTAAGAGGCTTACATTTATCTAGTGGGCATGACGATGCTTCATATGCTTACTTGGAAGGTTCAATTCCGGTATCTCTGGGAAAATTAAGATTATTGCAAGTTTTAGATCTATCTAATAATAGGTTAACAGGTCCTATTCCGACATTCCTAGGGAAACTTATTAAACTTGACCTTTCTCATAATTACTTGTATGGTTCAATTCCAGAATCTTTGGGAAGATTAAGATTATTACAAGTATTAGATCTATCTCATAACGAGTTAGTGGGTCCCATTCCGACATTCCTTGGGAAACTTACGAGACTTGACCTTTCTTCAAATCTCTTGAACGGTTCAATCCCAGAATCCTTTGGAAGATTAGCTGCTTTAAGATATTTGTTTCTTGAAAACAACCGGTTAACAGGACCTATCCCGACATCTATAGGAAGACTTGTTTCATTACAATCATTTTTTATGTCTTCAAATTTCTTAAGTGGGACTATTCCGGTTTTAGTTGGTCAACTCACTAATCTCCGGTATCTTGATGTCTCTAATAATTCTTTGGAAGGAGTATTTTCTGAAGCCCATTTTGCTAACCTTTCTATGTTGAAGTACTTGAATGCAGCCTCTAACAGTAAATTGACATTCAATATTTCATGCGAGTGGCTACCTCCATTCCAATTGATAAAAAATGATCTTAGTTCATGCAAAATTGCAAACGGGTTTCCACAGTGGCTTTGAAATCAGAGGAATCTTTATAGTATATCATTGTCTAATAAAACCATTTCAGGACCTCTTCCCACATGGTTGCGAAAGTTGCCCATCATTCCTTCCATAGATTTCTCTCACAACAACCTTAGTGGACCTTTGATCAACCTTCCTACTCGAGTACCTTATAATAGTACTGTTAATAGAAATTCTTTTGCGGAATTATTTATGCAAAGTAACCTTTTCAATGAGTCGATTCCAAGGTCATTATGCAGGAGGATAGAGTTGAGTTATCTTGATCTTTCGAGAAATAGGTTAACTGGGAAATTCCCCAACTGTCTTAAGAATCTAAAAGAATTAAGCATCTTGAGATTAAGCTCAAATGGGATGAGTGGTGTCATTCCAAGTTTTATAGGGCAAATTTCATCCTTGTTCATGTTAAACTTGAATGACAATAACTTTAGAGGCGAGCTTCCTCGAGAAATTTGGAATTTGAGGGGGTTAATGGTCTTAGATTTGGGTGATAATGCATTTTCTGGAAAAATACCGGAATGAATTGGAGGAAAAGTTAAATCGTTGTCGGTTTTCAGGTTACATAAAAATAATTTCACAGGAGGAATTCCCCGATCTTTGTGCATGATTTCACAGCTTCAAATTTTGGATTTTGCACACAACAACTTAACAAGAACCATCCCTTATTGTTTAGGAGAAATGTATGCCATGGCTAATAACTCTCTTCCTCTTAATGCATCTTTATTTTTTGATTCTATGGAGGGGGTGATTCAGGTGATGAAAGGCATTACTATGGAATATACTAAAACAATGCGATTCGTTATTAACATGGACCTTTCAAGCAATAAACTTGTCGGAGAAATACCTGTAGAGTTAACTGCACTTCATGCATTGGTAGGTCTCAATTTGTCTAATTATCATCTTAGTGGAGGCATTCCAGACAACATTGGAAACATGAAAGCTTTAAATTCTCTAGATTTCTCAGGAAACGAGTTGAGCGGGTTCATCCCTCCAAGCATTGCAGCTTTGAATTTTTTGAGCCATTTGAATTTGTCAAACAACAACTTGTCAGGGCGAATTCCAACAGGAAATCAATTGCAAACTCTCATCGATCCATCAATATATGCTGGTAACAAAGATCTATGTGGAGCTCCACTACCAAAAGATTGCTCCAATCATGAAGAGCCAAATGCAACGCCAACGCCCAAGAACAAATATGAAGCAGGTGATGAGTCCAACAAGGTATGGTTTTATGTGGACCTAACGTGTGGTTTTGCAACATGATTTTGGGGTGTTATTGTAGTTTTGGTGTTGAAAAAGGAGTGGAGACATAAGCTTTTCATGTTTGCTGAGGAAACCATGGACAAGATACACGTTGTAGTCATGGTAGGAATTAACAAGATGAAGAGGGGAAGAGAAGCCATATAGATCCACTCGAATGCAAGCAATTCACATACATATTATCATTGCATGTTCTTCATTTTAATACTACTTTTAGGATTATATATCTGTAAGACATTTGTTATATGGTGTGTGTATTTGTTATATATAAACATCTTTATCAAACTTAAAGTTAAGCACTCTAGATAATCCACACACTAAAAGTCTAAAACTAAAAGCCATCAAACGATAACAACAAGTGTATCAGGAGGAGAAGGAGAAGGAGCAGCACAAGGGGGTTGAAGATATGGGTCTCCTGCCTTCGCTTCTCCAGATTCAGGATCTTTTCCACGAGCTTGGAACACTGTTTGCCGGTTAGGTAGATGAGATCAGCACGACGATCTCTGCCTCTGAAATAAGCAACTCAACCTGAGTAAGCCATGTGTGGAGGTACGTAACCATTTGTTTCAGACACATCGATCGAGCACCTCAATTCTTCAACTTGATTCCAGGTTGGAATAGTAATTGGGGTGTTGATTCCACCCATTATTTCTAGTTATATATTCTGATTCGTCTTTGACTCAACTGAATGTTCTTGTTGGTTGATAAGTTTGGAACACAATTTCTTTACGTTAGAATAATACAATGAAAATACCATGAAGATGCTGAACAGTTTTGTGTTAAATGCTTAGTGATGATTGTGAACTCGGCATGGGTTTGGTTGTAAATTAAGTTTTTAAATTTAAGGAACCCATGTATTTATGTATTATACCTGAACACGAAAATTCTTCATTCTGTATCATTGGTTTTATTATTTTTGGTTTTTGATTATTGGAGTTATTATGGCCCATGAAGTAAGCTCGGTCAAGCAATTCAAATTAGTGGGTGACGGTGGCAGGAGCATATCGCCCTGGTGGCTTCTGAGAGGATAGGGACGTGAAGATTTCAGCTTCTTTGGTTGAATTTAAGGGGTTCTCAATCCGGTTTGGTAACTACGGTTTCGGAAAAAGGAAAACCAATCCAACCAAACCGGCCGATTTTGGCGTTTTGGAACCAATCTTTTATATATTTTTTGTCAAGAACATAATTCTGTATTAACTTTACAAAAGAAAAACCAATCCAACGAAACCGGCCTGTTTTGGCGTTTTTGAACCAACTTTTTATATTATTTGTTTAAGAATATAACTCTGTATTAATTTTACAAAAGAAAAACCTATTATAATATCAGACTATTTTAGGTCCAACTCAATATGTACGGGCTTTAGGGTTTTCATATTGTATCTCTATATAATGTATTGTATGGATGAAGCATCTTATGAATGAAATAAGTTCCCCTTCTCACTTTTCCCTTTTTGTTTGTATCACGTTATCACGCACGTTACTCTACATCTGAGACTTACGATCTGCAATCCAGAACATCACAGGCAAGGATATTGTTCATCAAATCCGGGTAACAAAAATCAAACACTCTCTGTTTTTAAATTCAGTAGTTTCTTCTTTCATGTTATTTTATAGAGAGATTTAGAACAGAATACTGTAACAAAAAGGTTACAGCCGATTAAAATTAGGATTTTTCTGTAGAATAAAATCAAATACGAAATCAAAAGAAACAAAATTTTTCCTCACTTGCGGTTACTCTGTTTTCCATATGAAAAAAAAATTAATCTATCACCTTAAATCGATATTAGTCGTCGGCGACGCACCGCCACGCACCGCGCCAGTTATTGACGAGAAACAGAGAATCCGTAGTGGTTCCGAGAGACGAGAAATGATCGGAAGTTATGGATTACCGTATAGGCTAGGACGACCGTTTTTTTTAGACGATCCGGTTATTTCTAGTTGAGTTATTTTGGTGGTAAATAACACCATTCAGGGTCGGCGTAGATTGTGTGTTAACATAGAACCCTAGTTCTTCTGTCACTGCTTCTCCTTCCTTAGTCCTTATAGTTATAGCCCCTGTACCCATTTTGTTGTTTTGTCTCATTTTCTTGTTTTGCTAATCCAGCCCATCGTTTTGTAAAATATTGGCCCATAAAGAGACATAAATATATTTTTTTCTCCTATTTTTTTTGTTTTCGATGAGGGGTTTTTAATGGATTATATTTTTAAATTACTCCATTACTACACATATAGATATACTTTTAAATTTGTGTCACATTTTCCATCCATAATTATAACGAGTTCTTAAATTCCTTTTAAATCGTATAAAAATAACCTTATAGCATAGAACCTGCAGTTCTAACTAACAAGAACCCGAAGTTCTTCCGGACTATAATTTTATATACAGGCTCGTTTTAATATCTGAATCTTTCATTTATAGATACAATGTCGAACATTTCTAAACTCGAGTTTGCCGCTCTTGACATATCCGGGAACAACTATCTCCCATGGACTCTCGATGCTAAAATCCACCTAACTGCGAAAAATTTGGGTGAGACGATCAATGTGGGAATGAAACTTCCCTTCAAGACAAGGCCAAAGCAATGATTTTTCTCCGTCATCACCTTCACGAGGACCTGAAGAGAAAATACCTTACTGTTGAGGACCCTCTTGAATTTTGGAAAAACATACAGGAACGTTTTGACCACCAGAAGTTGGTCATACTCCCAAAAGCTCGCTACGAGTGGCTACATTTGAGGCTACAAGACTATAAAACTGTTAGCGAATACAACTCTGCTTTCTTCCGCATCTCCTCTGAACTAAAATTATGTGGAGAAAAAATAGCCGATGAAGACATGCTTGAAAAGACCTTCTCAACGTTCCATGCTTCAAATATGCTCCTGTCGCAGCAATACAGGGAACGTAAATTTACTAAATATTCTGAACTAATATCATGTCTACTGGTCGCGGAGCAAAACAATAAGCTCCTACTTCAAAACCATCAAGCAAGACCAGTCGGTGCAAGCCCATTCCCAGAAGCGAATGTGGCAACTGCTCAGAGCAGACATGGGAAAAGGAGAGGTGGCGGCCCTAGTAGAGGTCGTGGTCGTGGACGTGTGATATGTCCTAAATTATACATGTTTTACATGCATAATAATCCTCATATTATGGTACTAATTGATTAATAACCTTACAATTGATACTTAAAACATTAATATTTCACAATTGTAGGTTATTCGGTGCTCCAAGATAAACAAACCAAAAACCAGCTTAAAACATGAAGAAATCAAGCTTTTGGAGGACCAAACTCGAGCATTGACCCCCAAGAAGTCAAACCAGGTCAACACAAGTCAACCAGCAGCTAAAAAACGAGCCTGGGAAGCAGGCAGAGGGTTGCACGGCCATGCAATGCCCTTCTGCCCTCCCCAGACTCCGGTACACTGTCCTTTGTACTATGTTTGATTCCCGAGGTGTTTGCACGCCCATGCAATCCAATGCACGGTCGTGCATTGCTCATTTTGAGGCCTATAAATAGATGGCTCGAGTTCTTCATTGAAGCATCCCTTACACACCCTAAGAACACACCTGAGAAAGCTTATTTCGTAGTTAGAGTGTAGTAGTAGTGAGTAGAGGGGCTCTTCCTCCTTGTTCCGCAATAGGGGAACCTACGAAACTCAGTGTTATGCTATTTAGTATGGCCATTCATGGCTAGACTCTTTGTATTGCTAGGGTGAAGATGAAGTTTGGTGCATGTTAATGTTTAACGTATTAATCCAAGTGATGTGTTTATGTCTTTAACTATTCGTCCTTAAAACCACCATTTTTGTGGGCTTTTATTATTGTCTAAATCCGTCTTTATATTTGTGAGTGTTCTTAATTTTTAAAGTGTAAAACCTTTTTAATCAAACTTCTCTTGAAGCTTGTACATCTTTATACAAGTAGAGATTGATAAGCCAAGGCTTGGTTAACACTATTAAGATCGTACGTCTTTATACGAACTTATTATACGACCAAGAATTGGTGAACTCATGTTGGGAACGGTACGTCTTTATACTTGGTCCCATTATTGCACCGCCTCCCGGTGAGCAAAATATAATCACCTATTTAACTCTAATACAAAGCATTTTACGTTAGATGTCTTAAACCAACCCGGAGATGACCATTCGAAGGGTTGAGGGTAATTGTTGTCCTTAACGGAAGGCACTACCACTTGTTAAAGCTTTTAAATTTGCAAATCAAATGTCGTGAGGACGAGGCTCTAGCGGTGACCCAGGTCACACATTTGTAGTAGTCATATCACTGGATTAGTCAACTTAACATTATCACGCACCAAGCGGATTCGAAACCCAAAGCAATACTATTCGTAACCTGATCATTTCCGATCTATTTACTTTTCTGTTATTTACTATTCTGTTCGTTACATTTCTGTTACACACTTCACGCACGTTTTTACTTTTCTGCTATTTACTTTATCGCCATTTACTTTTCTGTTATTTACTTTCCTGTTCCACAAGCATACAAAACTCACTCACTAATTAAACCGGCTAAACGTTAACAAAAGTTGAGTATTGGAGTTCGACCGTGTCCGTTGGTTCGATACTTGGTTCTTACCTAAACTATATTACGCTGCGATAGGTACACTTGCCTATTGTGTGTGTTTTAAGTTAAAGTAATTATCATTTTATAAATTTAAAACCTAATCTCGTGAAACCATCCTAAAAATATATTTATTATATTTTTACATACTAAAATATTACGCATCAAGTTTTTGGCATCGTTGTTGGGGACACAGTGATTTCAAGAAAAATTCAAGTTAACGGATTAGCTTTTTTATTTTTATGGTTTGTTTTGATTGTTCTTTACAACAACTTTGATGGGTGACAACTACGAGAGTTGTTATAGAGGATACCAAGACAACTATGAGTACCACTATTCGGAGGTTTGGTGTGAGATCTGTGGGGAAGGCCACTACACTCAAGATTGTTATCACTATCTTGGGTATTCCACAGATTTTCACCAAACCTACTAGCAACCATATGAGGAAATCACACCGCCCTAAGAAATTCAACACTCAGCTCTAGATTCCGACTCATGGACCCAAGGAAATCTGTTTCGTCATTTGGAAGAAATTAAGGTTCAAATCCTAAAGAGCTTTCCAATTGAACAACAAGATGATCTCTTCAAAGTCCAAGAATCGGAAGTTATAGCTCCAACATCTTTAGTAGGGTCAAGTGACTCTAAGGAGCAAGAACCTTCCAACTTCACAAGCATGGATCAGTCGGAGGTAAGACCGGAGGATTCAGAAGAGAGGGCTACTGCAACTTTACAGTCACTTCCTGACTTCTCTGAGAACTGGAAGCTAAACAATCAAAGGAGTTAGAAGAACGAATCTCTAAAGAAAAACCGGTGGAAGTCCTAAATATGGAAGCACAGGAAGGACGTATGAAACAATCCAACATCCAGGAGGAGATTATGCAAGAGGGAGTATTCACTAACAAACAAATGACAATGGTGGCACCTTTTCCTTGCAGCAGTGACAGCTGGCCTGTGACCAAGCATATCAGTGAATCATTCTACGAATCACATAAGCCACAGGATAGGGCATTTCACTATGAGGACTACTTCTCATGGAGGAAGCAACGTTCATCTAACGAGGATTACGTGACAAAATTATCATACCGGGGTGACCGTCTCCTTCACTACATGGGTTTCTTGAAGTTTGGTCCAGGAAATTTCAAATGGTGGTGGCGTGATTTAATTACACCATTTTCTTTAGGTGCTCTTCTATAAAGCATTCTAAATTTGGCAGGTTTACAAAATTTTTAAAATTTCAAAGCGATCCATCCAAACTAAAATTAAAACTATAAATAGAGTTTGAAAATATATAAATCAATGATTCACCCATTTTAGCACTAAAAAGTTATAGGTATGAAAAATATAAAATTAGGAAAAATATTTGATTTGTGAAATTGGGCCACTTAATAGGGGAATTTGGCTCGGACCACTAGGACAAACCACCTACGGTTGTTTGCCACATGATCCGGCTCGTCGAAACCTTTCCGTCCGCTGGTCTGGGGCCCTCTAACTCCAAACGTAGCTCAAGTTATGTCCGTTTCAAGTTTGAACACTTTTTACCTTGTTTTTCTCTGTCTAGCTGGTCCAGGATGGACTCCACTAATTCCTGGATCAGCTTACTATCATTGTACGCATGGTTATCAAATGGGTTGGATAAACCTCTCCATATTACAAGCCACCCATTTGACTGATTATTCCACCACGAGCACTAAGCTGGAAATTCACGAAGCACGTATGGGTCGGGCTAAAGACCCTTAAATAAACGTAGCGCTTCCGGGAGGCAACCCGATGATCATGAATAAATTGAGAGGTTGGTGCATACGGTAGAATCATGGATCTCAGGTTTGACTTTTAAAATTTAAGTTTCTCATACTTCAGCCCCAGGTATGCCCTCTCGATACTAGAACCTTAGTAGCTTAACTACTACCTTTTATTTTCCTTGTCTGCTTTTATGTTTTTCCTTATGTGTCAGGTAGAATAGCATCACCAGATAGTCTCTCTACTTCTTTGAGGAATCACACTCCATCTCTACAACCTGAGGAATCAGAAACCACATCAAAGTTCTGTGAAATTCGATGAAGTTTTTGAAGCAAAGTGTTGACAGCACCAATAAGTTTTGGCCTTAGGTTATACATCGAATTAACCGGGGGAGTACCAGTTTCTTTTCCCTTAAAACTTCATGCATTTAAATTCCCGCATAGCATTTCATTACATGCATTTGTACATTGAGGGCAATGCACAGTTTTAAGTGTGGGGTGGGGAATTAAGAGATTCAGGACTACTTGTAACCTCAAAGCAGTAAAATTTCAACTTGTGATTTTCTATCCATTTGACTAAAACATTACAAAAACCTACCTTTTGCAAAACCCGGAAAATTTTCAAAATTTTAAACTTTAAAACCTCTTTGAGTTCGCACCTAATAAAGTAAAAGGAATACATGGCAAGTAGAAACAAATGAATATTATTCATAACGATTCGCTAAATCCTATTCCATCTGTTTCCATGTGAGGAAAATCAAGCCTATTACACGGCATCAAATTCTTGGTGCAATATATAATTATTCGCATGATCTTTCGTTTGGCGTTACTGAGTGTTTTTCGATTGAATTTTGTGCGTAATTAGAACTTGTGTGACTTATACATATCAAGACCATAAACTAGTAGAATTTTGAAAGTGATTGAGGCACCTAGGATTTTATTACCCTTATCCTTAAATCCAAAAATCCCAAAAATATAATCCGCTTAGATAGCCCTTTGAGCCTTAGCCTTTTCTTTTCTACTACCTACAATTATCACCCAACCAGCTTTTCGTAAACACCGGTTATTGGCTAACTGTCTTCAAAATGGAAAAATTATCCTATGACGTTATTTCAAGTTTAGTACCATTGAGGCAACTTTCGAAAGAATCTATTTTACTCAAAGGAATTGGAATATACAAGAAGGTGGATGTATTAGGAAGAAACATCCGAACTATATGCAAGGAATTTATGGAAATATTATTTCAAGGAAATTGAGGAAAGATAGTTATTGAAGAATATGTCTTGATTCAAAAAAAAAAAAAAGAAGAGAAGAAGTTGGTCTTTTACCGGTTAGACCTTAAAGAGCTGGATATGCATTCTTTTGATTTCAATTTGCTTTTCTGCCTTCATTTCGCAAAGCCTGAATTACCGCCCGAACTTCGAGAGAAAGTTTTCAAAGCAACTAGTGATGTAAGAAAATGGTGGCGCAAGCAAGAACAACTACCACCATTCTGCGGCCTGTCAAAAAGTGCCGCCAAAAGAAGAGCCAAAAGATACGAAAAATGTGTGAAGTGTGGAAACTGGAGCCACAATGGAAAATGTAGCAAGAATCAAACTCATTCCCAAAGTGAGTACACGCATCTGATCAAAGTTGGAGCGGTTAGGCTACAAGCCGAAAGTTCCATACGGAGAGGCAGCAATGTGTACTACACAGTAAGGAAAGAGTTGGCACTAATGAGAGATCTTGGTCTTGGCAATCTGACCGTAAACGAGTCCTCTGATTAGTTATACCCTCATGATCCGAGTACTGTACAGGGACCTGTTAGTATTTTCCATTTTAAGCCATGAAGCCGTAGTTGTGTGTTTCACGATAGCTGCAACCCTTCAAACCTTTTAAATCCCTAAAAACCCAAAAAGATTTTCATCTTCACCCCTTTATTTTTATTTTAGCCACATTACAACCCTTTTAAAGTCCTCTTGATTCATGCATACTACTTAGTTAATTGGTAGAGACTTGATTTGCATACAAGCTTATGATCACTACATAATTCGATTCGAACTTGAGTGTTCCACTTAACTTACATTATCCATACATATATAACCCTAGAGTTGCGTGAACATTGTGAGGAATGAAAATTTATGCATAATTGAAGTTCTAGTAGGCTTGTCATGGATTCAATCATAAAAAAATACAAAAATAGAATAAGCAACTCAAGAGTTATCCCGGAATTTCGAACTACTTGGAGTTCCATTTCCCTTGTAAAGTTTTTAGTTATGAGTATGATCATGCATGAGTTTGCTTGAGGACAAGCAAAATCTAAGTGTGGGGTATTATGATATGTCCTAAATTATACATGTTTTGCATGCATAATAATCCCCATATTATGGTACTAATTGATTAATAACCTTACAATTGATACTTAAAACGTTAATATTTCACAATTGCCGGTTTTTCGGTGCTCCAAGATAAACAAACCAAAAACCAGCTTAAAACATGAAGAAATCAAGCTTTGGGAGGACCAAACCCGAGCATTGACCCCCAAGAAGTCAAACCAGGTCAACACAAGTCAACCAGCAGCTAAAAAACGAGCCTGGGGAGCAGGCAGAGGGTTGCACTAAAAAACGAGCCTGGGGAGCAGGCAGAGGGTTACACGGCCGTGCAACCCATTGCACGGTCGTGCAATGTCGTTCTGCCCTCCCCAGACTCCGGTACACTGTCCTTTGTACTATGTTTGATTCCCGAGGTGTTTGCACGCCCATGCAATCCAATGCACGGTCGTGCATTGCTCATTTTGAGGCCTATAAATAGATGGCTCGAGTTCTTCATTGAAGCATCCCTTACACACCCTAAGAACACACCTGAAAAAGCTTATTTCGTAGTTAGAGTGTAGTAGTAGTGAGTAGAGGGGCTCTTCCTCCTTGTTCCGCAATAGGGGAACCTACGAAACTCAGCGTTATGCTAGTTAGTATGGCCATTCGTGGCTAGACTCTTTGTATTGCTAGGGTGAAGATGAAGTTTGGTGCATGTTAATGTTTAATGTATTAATCCAATTGATGTGTTTATGTCTTTAACTATTCGTCCTTAAAACCACCATTTTGGTGGGCTTTTATTATTGTCTAAATCCGTCTTTATATTTGTGAGTGTTCTTGATTTTTAAAGTGTAAAACCTTTTTAATCAAACTTCTCTTGAAGCTTGTACGTCTTTATACAAGTAGAGATTGATATGCTAAGGCTTGGTTAACACTATTAAGATCGTACGTCTTTATACGAACTTATTATGCGACCAAGAATTGGTGAACTCATGTTGGGAACGGTACGTCTTTATACTTGGTCCCATTGTTGCACCGCCTCCCGGTGAGCAAAATATAATCACATATTTAACTCTAATACAAAGCATTTTACGTTCGATGTCTTAAACCAACCCGGAGATGACCATTCGAAGGGTTGAGGGTAATTGTTGTCCTTAACGGGAGGCACTACCACTTGTTAAAGCTTTTAAATTTGTAAATCAAATGTCGTGAGGACGAGGCTCTAGCGGTGACCCGGGTCACACATTTGTAGTAGTCATATCACTGGATTAGTCAACTTAACATTATCACGCACCAAGCGGATTTGAAACCCAAAGCAATACTATTCGTAACCTGATCATTTATGATCTATTTACTTTCTTGTTATTTACTATTCAGTTCGTTACATTTCTGTTACACACTTCACGCACGTTTTTACTTTTCTGCTATTTACTTTATCGCCATTTACTTTTCTGTCATTTACTTTCCTGTTCCACAAGCACACAAAACTCACTCACTAATTAAACCGACTAAACGTTAATAAAAGTTGAGTATTGGAATTCGACAGTGTCCGTTGGTTCGATACTTGGTTCTTACCTAAACTATATTACGCTGCGATAGGTACACTTGCCTATTGTGTGTGTTTTAAGTTAAAGTAATTATCATTTTATAAATTTAAAACCTGATCTCGTGAAACCATCCTAAAAATATATTTATTATATTTTTACATATTAAAACATTACGCATCAACGTGGACGGAACAATACATGGCGACGAGAGTCTCACATTTCTAAGCTCGGTAGCGGTGAATCAAGTCGACAGAATACGGGTCGACCCCCTAGGGGGAGGCCTAGCAGGGGCCAAAACAACATTTGCTATAAATGTGGGATGTCTAACCACTGGTCTCGCACATGCCGCACCCCTAAGCACCTCGTTGAAGCTTATCAACGAATGATGAAAGAAAATGAGAAAAATGTTGAGAATAATCTCATTGAGGATGCACATAATTTATCTGGCCTGCTATTAGACACTCACCTAGACGTGTCTGATTTCAACGAGAACGTTCGTGACGTTTAAACATTATGTGATGATTTTTTTTATGTTTTGTTTTTGTTTAGACTGTGATCTTTTGTTTGGTTTCGTTTAAACTCTCATGATGATTTGATTCAATATCTTGTGCTAGTCTTCCTTGATGGTTTGATTCAAACTCTTATGTTAATCTTATCATATTCACATATATAGTCTTTTGTATTAACTACATTTTTTTAATTATTATTTCATGAAGAAATATGCTTACAAGCTCTAGAAGAGTTATTACTGGCGATGAATGTCTGGTAGATAGCGGTAGTACCAACACTATTTTGAAACATAAGAAATTTTTCTCTGAGTTGTCTCCTGCAGAGATGCCCATTGGTATTATCTCGGGTGTTAGTAACCTTATCGAAGGCTCCGGGAGAGCATGCATCATCTTACCTTCGGGTACTAAACTAATTATCAATGATGCACTTTATGCTAGTAAATTAAGACGTAATTTACTTAGTTTTAAAGGTATTCGACAAAACGGTTACCATCTGAAAACATCATTAGAAAATGATACCGAATACCTGCAAATGACCTCAAACAAAAACGGTCAAGATACCTTTATTGAAAAGCTAAAAGCTTTACCCTCTGGATTATATTGTACTACTATTAATCCTATCGAATCGTACATGGTGAGTAACCAGAAGTTACCAGATAAAGAAACATTCACCATATGGCATGACCGATTAGGTCATCCTGGTAGCACAATGTTGAGGCGAATAATCAAAAGCGTAAATGGGTACCTTCTTAAAAATTTAAAAGTTTTGCTATCACAAGATTTATCATGTGCAGCATGCTCTCTAGGCAAACTCATTACTCGGCCCTCACAAACTAAACTGACCCATGAAAACCCCTCATTTCTTGAAAGAATCTAAGGGGACATATGTGGGCCCATACATCCTCCGTGTGGTCCATTTCGCTAATTTTTGGTCTTGATTGATGCATCCTCGAGATGGTCACACGTGAGCCTTTTAGCTACCCGAAATGTAGCATTTGCCAGACTGTTAACCCAAATCATACAACTGAGAGCAAACTTCCCAGAATATCAAATTAAAAATATTCGGATGGATAATGCAGGAGAATTCACATCCCAAGTTTTCAATGACTATTGTATGTCGATTGGGATAAAAGTTGAACATCCAGTAGCTCATGTTCACACACAAAACGGTTTAGCTGAATCTTTAATTAAACGATTGCAGTTAATCGCTAGACTGCTCCTGATGCGATGTAAATTACCATCTTCTGCATGGGGGCATGCTATTCTACATGCCGCTGCACTGATCAGATTAAGACCAACTGCTGATCACGAATACTCCCCATTACAATTGGTTGTGCGGTCTATGTACCAATACCGCCACCACAACGTACCAAAATGGGACCACAGAGAAAACTGGGCATTTATATTGGTTTTAACTCCCAGTCTATTATTAAATATTTAGAACCATTAACGGGAGACATGTTTACAGCACGGTTTGTAGTATGTCAGTTTGATGAGATAGTATTCCCAGTCTTAGGGGGAGATAAAAATAAAGAAAGACTGGTAACACAAGAACTAACATGGAATGCATCATCTCTGTCAAATTTTGACCCCCGGAGTGGTCAATGTGAATCTGAAGTCCAAAGGATTATACATTTGCAAAGAATAGCAAATGAATTGCCTGATGCATTCATAGATACAAATAGAGTGACAAAATCACATATACCAGCATCAAATGCACCTGCTCTAATTGAAGTAATCCCAGAAGAGATTACAATACAAAGAAAGAGTGGGAGACCAATCGGTTCCAAAGACAAGAACCCATGAAAACGAAAAGAGCAAAACATAGCAGTTGGTGAAAACTCAAGAAATGTTATAACTAAAACCCCAGAAGAGGTAAATGTCCCGGAAGTGACTATAATTCCAGAGGAAAATGAAATTCCAGAAGAAACACCGGTACCAAACGAACATGAGATCTCTATCAATTATGTACAAGATAGTACAATGTGGAACCGAGATAAAACACGTGTTGATGATATATTCGCATATGCTATAGCAACAGATGTTATTAATGAAACCGATTATGTACCTAAAACTCTAGAAGAGTGCATGCACAGAAATTATTGGCCAAAATGGCAAGACGCCTTAAAGGCTGAGTTAGATTCGCTAGAAAAGCGAAATGTTTTCGGACCTGTAGTCCGGACACCCATAGACGTCAACCCATTAGGTTATAAATGGGTTTTTGCAATAAAGAGAAATGAAAAGAATGAGATTGTGCGATATAAGGCACGGCTTGTAGCACAAAGGTTTTCCCAGATCCCAGGAGTTGATTATGAGGAAACGTATTCCCCTGTAGTGAATGCAATAACCCTTAGATTCTTAATCGGCCTAGCAATCTCTAAAGGACTTCAGATGAGACTAATGGATGTCGTCACCGCATACTTGTACGGAACATTGGAAAATGACATCTACATGAAAATTCCCAAAGGACTAAAAATGCCTGAAGCATTAAAATCAATAGCTCGAGATATGTGTGCTATAAAACTTAAGAGATCTTTATATGGTCTCAAGCAATCAGGTCGGATGTGGTACAATCGACTCAGTGAATATCTCGAAAAAGAGGGATACAAATCTGATGTAATCAGCCCATGTGTTTTTATAAAAAGATCATTCTCAAAGTTCACTATAATAGCAGTTTATGTTGATGATATAAACATAATCGGATCTCCTGAAGAGATAGAAAAAACTGCTCAATTGTTAAAGAGAGAATTTGAAATGAAAGACCTTGGGACAACAAAATTATGTCTCGGCCTGCAGTTCGAATATTTGTGCAACGGTACATTCGTTCATCAGTCAAACTACATCCAGAAGATGTTAGTACATTTTAATATGGACAAAGCTCATCCGTATAGTGTACCTATGGTTGTCCGACCGCTAGATCCACATAAGGATCCTTACCGCCCACAAGAAGAGGACGAAGAAGTACTTGGTCCAGAAGTACCCTACTTAAGCGTGATCGGTGCGCTGATGTATCTCGCGAATAATACGAGACATGATATTGCATTCTCGGTACATGTGCTAGCGAGATATAGTTTGAACCCAACACATAGACATTGGAATGGAATAAAACACATATTCCGATATCTTTGCGGGACACGAGATTTAGGTCTCTTCTACCAGAAAGATAAAACGTCCCAGCTTGTTGGATATGCTGATGCTGGATATTTATCGGATCCACATAAAGCACGATCTCAGACAGGTTACGTATTCACATACGGTGGCACAACAATTTCTTAGAGGTCGACAAAACAGACACTTACAGCAACATCATCAAATCATGTTGAACTGATTGCACTCTATGAAGCTAGTCGAGAATGTGTGTGGTTGAGGTCGATGATCAATCATATACAAGAAGCATGTGGTTTAGAACAGATCAATAAGGACCTGACGATTATCTATGAAGACAATGCTGCTTGCATAGCTCAGATCAGAGAACGCTACATCAAAGGCGACAGAACAAAGCATATTTCACCAAAGTTTTTCTCAGCATATGACCTGCAGAAAGAAGGGGAAATCGATGTTCGTCAGATCAAGTCAAATGAAAATCTAGCTGATATGTTTACAAAATCTCTACCTAGAAGCAGTTTCGAGCAGTTTTCACAACAGATCGGGCTGCGCAGATTGAAAGACATTTGTTAATTTGAGGGGGAGCATTATACACGATGTACTCTTTTTCCCTTAACTAAGTTTTGTCCCACTGGGTTTTCTTAGTAAGGTTTTTAACGAGGCAGCATAACTGATCCAGTAGTATCAGTTTATTTTCTTGGTCCCGAAGAACCGAGTTAACATCATCCTGAAGTATGTTGTTAATTGTGTATAATGAGTAGTAATATAAATTGCCTGAGGGGGAGTGTTATAATATCAGACTATTTTAGGCCCAGCCCAATATGTGGGGCTTTAGGGTTTTCATATTGTATCTCTATATAATGTATTGTATGGATGAAGCATCTTATGAATGAAATCAGTTCCCCCTCTCACTTTTCCCTTTTTGTTTGTATCAAAACCGACTTTTTATCATTTTTTTTCAAGAACATAATTCTATCTTAGTTTTACAAAAGAAAAACCAATCCAACTAAACCGGTAGGTTTTGGCCCCTTTGAACCAACTTTTTATATTTCTTTTTCAATATTAATTTTAGAGTTAAGTAACAGATGGTTCATGTGGTATGTCTAAATTTTAGAATTGGTCTCTAAGTTTGATAAACTACACTGACAGTCCCAAATTATGCTTAAATGTAAAATGGTTGACCCCTGAGTTAGATGAACGTTAAGTGTTTGTGAAATAACCAAAATACCCCTTATACCCTTATTATTTAAAAACAAAATTAAATTAATATGATTAATAAACAAATCAAATGGTAAAAACAAAATTAAATTAATATGATTAATAAACAAATCAAATGGGACCACAAGTAATTATTTTAGATCATACAATAAGTAACTTGATGAATAGTAATATACTATTTCTTTTGCCTTTTGTACAACTATATAATGCAGAGATCAGCCGCATCTCCTCCCACCGTATCTACCCACTTCTTCAACTAGGGTTTGGTATTGTTCCTTTTCAAGACACGTAAATAGAAAGACGGAGAAAGGAAGCAGGAGAGAGACATAGTAGGCCGACGATGGAGCAGTCGCGGTGGTCATCATCTATCGTTTCCACCGTCTGAATACGATACCGGTAACCGTCAACATTCTGAACAGGTATGTAGTCATCATCTTCAATTTCCATCGCCACTCTCTTCAATTTGAGTATGGATTTTCGCTCTCTAGGCTTTCACCCGTACATGGAGGACAACGAGATTTGTAACGGTGATGCCGATAAACTTTGAGGGTGTTTGGGAGTGTGGTGGGAAAGTGTTTATTAACTTATTAGATTTTTCAAAAAGCCGATAAGTAAAAAAAATAGTACTTTTTTTTAAAAGGCAATAAGTCAATAAGTCATTCTCAAAAGCCATGAAATCCTGGCTTTTGGAAATGACTTATTGACTTATTAGCTTTTCAAAAAGCCAATAAGTCAATAAGTCATTTCCAAAAGCACATCATTATTCGATTCGAATAGATAAGACGACCGTCACAATTACAAACTAATGGCAGGTAGACGGGAAACAAGCTGCGCCGCTACCCCCTTCTGAATAGCAAATCCTACTCTACTAAACACAAAGTTCCCCCCATAAATATATGTGGTGTTACTGCTGACCACCCGCTGAACCCGCTTAAGGAACCGCACCGCATCAGGGGCGGGAGCGCCAAAGGTGTCAAAGGCAAACGGTACGAACACGTGCTGATTCACGAGGCAAGCTTTTTCATGCTTAGCTACTTTACCCGCCTCTGCCTTGTTTATCGCCTGACCCGCCTTAAACCCATGGTCCCTTATCCCAACTAGGGGGGACACACCTGTCAAATCATCACATGCGTGTTTCCCTCCTTCCCATCCAAAAACAAGAATGTCAGCGGGCCGAAGGGTTGATCTCCCATCTAATGGGTCGGTCAAGAAGTTCACCGGGGCTTCCTTTTTAGCCGAGATCCCTGCCCGCTTAAGGACATCAAAAAGCACATCTCGAACTAGGTCATGTCGGTATTTGAAGCCCGGTAATTCTCTGCAATGGACAGCATGCTCCCCAAAAGAATCCAAGCAAGCCTTCCGACAAACGGGACACGGGTCATCAACCAGGAAAAGGGGTACCATCAGCCGGTATTTGAGGATAGCCCGATATTCCACTGGCGACATACATTGCCCTAAACCTTCGATGGGAACAACTGACAGGAAATCCTGAGCATGGGGGGGCTTGCAAACACTCGAGCATGGCTCGCTGCCGCGGGGACAAAGCGAACTTCTCTTCAAATGTCTTGACAATTTCACTATATAAAGCATTCGCCAAAATTTTCTGGGCTTTAAGGGGGGCGGTGTCTTTAATATAGAAACCGTCAATATCAAGATCGGGAAGAGAACTATGCAGAGTGTCCAACGCACCCCTGTAATCAGAGTCAAACAACCCACCACCACATTCTCGAAGAATGTGGTCTTGAAGAACCCAAGATTGGGCCCTTGAAGCCACAAAAGCGTAGGAAGAGGCGTCCCCAGCCGAGCAAATCCCAAGACCCCCAAAGCGGGCCGGGAGGGAAGCTAACCTCCATTGGAGGTCCCCAAAAAAGGCACCCCCACAAACAACAATGTCCTCAATTGTTTTCCGAAGACCTGTGTCAAAAACAGAGACGGCTTCCCCGACATAAGAAGGCTGACAAGTCCTGAGCCCAAACAGCAGTTTAGCAACCCCCATGCACAAACGAAGCAGGAGGAGTTCGCTCTGAGGGTTCCGAAGGCGTTTGAGGCATCCCATCAGGTCAACCGCACGTTTGGCTCTTTTGAGGGAAAAACCACTAATAAACTCCCCATTTCTGCTGACAGCACCACCTAAGAGTTTCACCCCATGCACCGGCCTACCAATTTCCCGCGGAAATAAGCTCTCTCGAGTCTTCACCCCGTCACATGTAGGCCAAAAAACTTCAGTTTTTTTGATGTTGACAAGGAGGCCCAAAGAGGGGCCCTCCACTCTAATGATGTCTAAAGCCTTGGCAACCTGAGTAACATCTCCAATAAGGGTCCCATCATCCAGGTACCATGCGTGGAAAAGAAGCTTGCAGCGATCTCTGATCCGGAGGACAAGGGGGTGTAAAACAAGGGCAAAAAGGAGAGGCCCTAAGGGATCCCCCTGCTGAACCCCCGTGGAGGACCAAATATAATCATTCCCTACATAAAGTCTAGCTGGCTGGCCATATAAGAAATCAACCCAAGCAGAGATAGATGGACACATTTTCCTCACCTCATTTAAAAGAGCAGTTCTATCCACAAGATTAAAGGCATTCGAGAAATCGACGGTAAGCATAGCCAGCGACCCGTCTCGGTGGTGCGCATTCACGAACCTGTTCGCACTATGAAGAACCGCCTCAGCCCCGTTTGGAACCCCGACCCCAAACTGGAAGTCGCCAAGGTATTTGGCCATATCCCTCCCCACCCCCTTCATAGCAACCTTGGAGACTACTCTCCTCCAGATTGAACCCACTGCAATAGGCCTGATCCCATTATCGGGCTTGAGAAGGGGCGTAAGGGGAGCAGATGCAACGAATTCCGCCAAACTCCTTGGGCAACCCCCCCTCAAACATAAGTTAACCATAGCTGCAATCGCCCTGAGTAGACTAGCCGCAATCACGGACCCTTCCCCACAAAGGGCGTCCAAAAGGTGCTGAGCCCTCAAACCATCTCTCCCACATGACGTACCTTTAGGGAAAGATTTGATACACACTAGCACACTGTCAGTCTCTACGACAAGGGGAGGGTCGGTCGGTAAGAAATCTGGCATGGTAGGCGGGGGCATACACGGGTGCTTATCCTCGAGAGCCTTCGAAGTTTTCTTATCGAGTGGTGCGACCCCCGAAGAACATAGAACCTTAACTGCAGCGGTAAAATGACCATCGGCAACCTTACGTAAACACTGCTTGATAGAACTCGTATCCTCGGTTTTATTTTTATCAGGCCCTTTCTTAAAATCCTCACAACCTTCCTTCATAGGCTGAGCAAACAAAGACTGAATGAGAGTGTCAAACCCCTCACGGTCACCCCATTGAGCCAGCGCCCGCTGTATGCTGAGACATTGACCGTTCTTCCTGTTGCCCGACCTCTTATCTTGGCGGCTGACCGGCGTAAATACACGTAAAATACACCGAGGTAATAGTAGAAGTCTAATCCAAGCATCAACCGAATCAGGCATAGCCACCACATTATCCAAAGCTATGGTCATGGCTTGGGCAAACGCCATGCGACAACTAAAGGGGATGCTCTTAACCGTTTTAACAGGGAGAGAAAAAACCCGGTCAAGAAGAGCAACATCAACACATACCTCTCCAGACGAGGAAGCCTCCGTAGCGACACACGGTCTAGGGACTCCCACAATAAAATCCTTCTCACCCCCTTCCCTTGGCATAGACCGAATAGCCTGATCTTCATGGTGACACGCCCGACTGAAGGAATGAAGGCGCATGCACTCCCAACACAACCATTGATCAGATAACCTCAGGGCTTCACAAGTAGAGGTAAAAAGATTAGGGTCTTCAGCAATAGCACACCTCAAGGTATCTTTTCTATCATCCGAACCAAAATGGTGACTTTTAAAATGAGCAATGAGTCTTCGGATCCCCTTAGACCCAGCCACACCATCGGGGCAACAATGGAACCCCTTGAAGGGGCAAGGCAAAAAACCATTGGACATGGCCTAAAAAAGAAACCGACTAGCGAACAACATCAACCAAGACACTTAGGCAATGTCTCCACCTCCCAACGAGAAGGAAAAACGAAAGAAACCTAACACCCGATGGTTCAAAGGCTTTTTGAACCCCGAGCTCATTGAAAACTTATTCCGAGCATTTCATCGAACACCTTGCGGGCGCAAACACCAAACTTTTAAAACATTGTTGAGGGGTCCTTGATAATCCCCGGTGGTCGGAATGTGGTACAAGTTGGAAATGGTCTGTGGAACACCGTCGCCGGGAGTGAAGTCACAAGGAAATGAGGGGGTTGGGGGTAGGTGATGAATCTGCTACATTGATTTTCTTTTATCAGAGAAGTCCACTGTGAAACTTTAAGTAGATATGCAACGGATACGATCAAAGGCGCGATATTAGTAAGCAGAAACAGTTAGGGTTTCGGCTATCGCCGGAGCGAGCGAGGGAGGGAGGGAGGGGGCGGTACTAATTAAAGGAACTTTTCAACGCCGACGTGTTTGGTCATAATCGTTCAACCGCTTAAAGCATAGACTATTTTGTGAAAGAAGCGTAAGGGTTGAAGATGGCAATTGCAGGTTATGGTGATGTAGGCAAATTGAAATCAACCTATTTTGTGAAATTGGGGGAGTAAGTTCTTACTGATTACTATTATGATATTCAGTGATTTTCTTGCATTTTGTTAAGATTTATGGATTTAACTTCTAATTTTTCAGTCTCTCTGTATTTGAAGTTTTTAGCATATTAAATCGTAATTTTTTTTTGTATATTGTTGTCTCAGCTTCTTAGTTTATACAACATGATTGCTGATATGTTTGTAGAAATATCTTTTGTTTGACACTGCCATCACATATGGGGCAATTTAGAAGAGCGCAAAGGTTGGACTAGCTCTACCTTTAAAGCCCTGAGGAGTAAAACACAGTTTACTATGATTTTGGCACAAGAGAAATAAGGTGGGTTGATGTTCCCATTGACAATGTTGCAATTTTTAAATGATGTGAAGGTCTTTAAGGACTTACCTGCCATGTTTATTTTGTCTTGCAAAAGTTTTCAATTGCTGTGTAAGCATATATAAATTGTCAAGGGTTTGCTGCACTCAAATCATGGGTTTAGTTCCAAATTCATTCCTTTGTTTTCATATTCATAAACCAAACACCATCCAAGACTTGTAAGTTTTTTTCTTCTGTAAGGACTTGCTGAATGTCAACTAGAGGTGGGTAAATGTGTGAGTCTGCATAATGGGTCAAAACAGATTGGGTCAAAATGGGTAACTCTTTTTTGGGTTGAAAGAGACCGGTATGTATGGGTTATCCTGAAACACTTTTGTCCAAAAGTTCTATTCTTTTAGTAAATAGTTAGTGTAAATTTTTTTCAAAACGAGGCATTTTAATTTTTTTTACTTTACTATTATTATTATTATTATTAGTTTTATTATTATTATTATGGTGGGCATATGTGTGGGTCTGAGTAACGGGTCAAAAACATTTGCCTCAAAATAAGTAACTCGGAAAGAAAAGTAATATAAAATATTTATTAAATGGGTTGGCCATGTTGACTGCTTTATGATTCATACCCATTTAGCGCCAACCCTAACCCTTTTTTTCGTGTCTGGTTCATGTCATGTTGGGAATTGTCATCCTCACGTTTTATAGGAAAAAGTTACTATATTCTGTAAATCACAATTTCCTCTTGCATATCAGTTCCCCAGAACAGGCAAAAAGATTTACAAAATTAAGAGAAAGGAATGTTCTTTTAGAGAAAGACGTGGTATGAGTAGGTGTAACATCCCGGAAATCCTTATGATGATGGTTCGGGCCGGTGAGTGACCCGACTCTCTAGTAACTAAAGGGAATTACGAATCGGCCATGTGAGGTGCGTCTATCTTCTAATTAAGGGCCCAGATAGTCGTTTATTTCACAGTTCGAGGTGGCAATGCATTAAACGTAACGAGAGGGACCCGAAGTGAAACATTTAGGGATTTAAATACCATCTAACGCAAACCCTAGGCCATTTGGCTAGGAGGTGCGCGACGGCAACAAACAGGAGGGAGAGAGAGACGCCGGAGTCGGGAAGGCCGGTGACGGGTGTTCCGACGAGACGTTTTCAAGCGAGAAACTCCCCAAGCTTCGAAGGTACATTTCCGTTTATGCTTTGTTGCGTTGTTTCGTTCATGTTTTGCAAAAACCCAATTAGGGTTCGGGGTTGTGATTCCGACAAGCGCCACGAACGAAGGAGGATGGGTGGCCGGTTACGGTGGTGATCACGGAAGTAGCTAAAGGATCGTCAACAAGGGCAAAGATTTGTTTGTTAAAATTTAATCTTTTAGGCTAGAATCAATACGGCTGTAAAACCCCACATATTTCACCCATCACTAACCTAATTCTAAATTTTAATAGAAAAGTGCTTTACAGATAAGCTTGCTGATTTTTCAATTTCAGTTTGAAGATGAACTCCTTTATTTAGATCGAAATCAGATTAATATTGTTGTTATGCATAAAATGTATATCAAGTTTGTACATGGTAAGTAATTGATTTGGCTTCAGAGGTCAAAACATCCGTTTACATTGAAATACCCGGACAATCAATGTTTTTAGAACCAGACCGGACAGCGAACCGGTCGTCTTACCTGTTCACTGGTCGGACCGGTCGAGAACCGGATTTAAGAACCGGATAACGTCACAAATAATATAATAATATATATATATAGGGTGAGCTTCAAATGTTAACCAATATTTATGTGATAACCATGATAACCACTCCCAAACATAGTGTTACGTATATGTAACAATTATCATTATGTTAATGTTACATATATGTAAACACTATTTGTCACGTATATGTAACATTATTTGGTACGTATACGTAAGACATATCATTTCCGTATTTACGTTCAAAATATTTATTCAAGATAGTTAAATACTATTTTAACAATTAAAAGAAAAAATAATTTATAAATTATGCGATTGTTTTATAGTGGTTAGCACGGTTATCACATAAAAAGTTGGTTAGTATTTGAACTCTTCCCTATATATATATATATATATATATAGGGAAGGGATATTTTGAAAACCCACTTGAGTTATGAAAACATTGAAAACTTCCCAAAAAAACGTGATTTTACATGTTTTTTTTTAAAAAAAAATTGAAAATCATTCTAAGCAACTTTTATAAGATTTTCGTAAAAAAAATACAAAAAACGCTGAACGGTTTTTTTTTTAAATGGACAAAAATCCCCGTTTTTGTGTAAAAAATCGTGTTACGTATGTGTTACAACATGTTACGATATGAAACACAACTGGGCAGAATTTTAAAAAAAAATTATAAAAACATCTGGTTGGCGCTTTTTTGATTTTTTTTTATAAAAAGTTTTGAAATTACATATAAAAGCTTTTTCAAAAAAAAAAAAAAAAAAAAAAAAAACCTTGTAAAAATCCGTTTTTTGGACAGTTTTCAAAAGTTTTCACAACTTGGAGGGATTTTCATCCTATACATTCCATATATATATATATATATATATATATATATATATATATATATATATATATATATATATATATATATAGGGGTGGGTTCCAGAGAAAACCAATAGTTAGGCGAAAATCGAGAAAACCACTAAAAAAATCAATTTTAACCAATAATATAATAATATTTATTTTTTATTTTATTTTATTTTTATTTTTTTATAAGAGTATCAATGTAATATTATAAATTTTTACAAAAAAAGTCATTTAAATATTGGCTTACGTATACGTAACCATAGTGTTACGTATACGTAAACAGAAAACAAAAAAATTACGGTTACGTATACGTAACCCATAGTATCACACATTGTTTTAGTGGTTTTCTCGGTTTTCGCCTAACTTTGTGGTTTTCTCTTGATCCCTCCCCTATATATATATAGGGAATGAATCATTTAAGAACTCTTAAATATTTTGAGAACTCATCAAAAAACCAATCAAAACCATTTTTTTTATTTTTACTACCTTTATTATTAGAATACAAAATAAAAAAATGAATTTATGTATGTAAATTTACATGTATTTATTTATTAAAAAAAATCTACACATTTGTAAGTTTACCACTTACACATGTGTAAGTGTTAACCATTTACATATGTGTTTAAATTTTTTTAATAATAATTTAGAAAGAAGAGATGAATTAATTGGAGAGATAAATCATTTTTTATGTTGTATTTTAATAATAAAGGTAGTGAAAACAAAGAAAAATGGTTTTAATTGATATTTTGACGAGTTCTCGTGAGTTCTCAAGTATTTATGAGTTCTCATTTGATCCTAACCCTATATATATATATATATATTATCTATATATATATAATAAAACTATATATATAATTTATATATAAAATGTAACAAAATAATTACACACAACTAATGTATAATAACCAATCCGTTCTCACTTGTTGGGCCTTTAGATGACCCAATTATCCCAAATTAGGTTTTATTATTCCTTCCAACATTAAGTTAAATATGCTTGAAAAAATTCGTTGCTCATAGGTGTAAATCGAAGTTGCTGTTGTAGATCGACGACTGCTACAGGTGTAGATCGACAACCGTCCCAAGCTTTGCCACCGGTTCAACCGCAAGCTAATACCGGGTTCCCGGCTGGGTTGCTGCAGGCCCGTTTCAACATACATAACCGGACCGCCCAAGTCTCCGGTTCCTGGTCCGACCGGCCAGTCCGGTCCGGGTTTGAAAACATTGCGAACAATGGACGAGTATAATACTAGTTAAAATAAGTCGTCACGAGTTTCACCCAAATACAAACACCAACACACAAATGTAGTGGACATTTGTAATAAAACTAGTCAAATTTCTAATAAAACTATTCAGAATTTAAGAAAACATGATGTTATTGTGAAAATAAGCATTAAGGAATGTGAAAACGGATTTTAAAACAAAAGAAGTTGAAATATATTATATTTAACACAATTCGGTTTTGAATAAAATTTATATCGAAATATAGATAAAAATAAACACATTGTAACGGTATATTCAGAATTTAAAAGAACATTCAAACATTGTAATTAATTATTAAATTAAGCATTTAAAAAATTATTTAATTAAATAATAAAAGAATTAAATATTATGAAAAGTTTTGTTAAATAAAGGCCAAATTTAGTTAAATAGTAAAGAATTTAAATATAAAAATTTATTTTATTTAATGGAAGACATTCAAAAATAAAAAATAAAAACAAGCATGGGGATCCATTTAGCCAACTCTGCTTTTGTGATTAATTTGTAATTTCTTGTGATTAATTTATCTTTTGTAATATAATTATAAAAATGATAAAAAATATTAAAATGGGAATAATAATAAAATTAAGATTACTAATAAAATAATGATACTACTACTAAATGCAAATTCAAAAAACGTAAGTCTTTGGTCTATTTACACGAAGAGTTGTGTCAGTTCAACTTAACCATTGTGATGGTCCCCTACGTATCAGAAGGAAGTCTTTGGTCTATCTACAAACACGTTTTTGATACATCTTTTTCACATAGAAACTTCATAAGAACTTTCTAAATTGTTCGATTAAGATTTCGTACCCTGAAAATACTTTAATTTGAAGGTGAGATCAATACGTATCGGAAAGTTAACTAGGGATCATACCAAATAAGGAACCTATAAAATTTTCCAGTTAACTCACTCCTTAGAGACTTCTCTTTTTAACATAATTAACAATTATGCCAATGCATGAAAATTTTATTATAAAAATCTATTTATATAACAAAAGTATAGAAAGGCTTTATTAAGGTAAATTCATAAGGAGTATCTCTTAATAAAGGGTGAAAAAGTCTCAAGTAAAGAAAAACAAATGACTTAAAAATCTAAATCCTAAAAGTAATATTAAAATGAAAAACAAGCAATGATAATACATATATATGCGAATTACTTGCATTCGAGTGGATCTATATGGCTTCTCTTCCCCTTTTCATCTTGTTAATTCCTACCATGACTACAACGTGTATCTTGTCCATGGTTTCCTCAGCAAACATGAAAAGCTTATGTCTCCACTCCTTTTTCAACACCAAAACTACAATAACACCCCAAAATCCTGTTGCAAAACCACATGTTAGGTCCACATAAAACCATACCTTGTTGGACTCATCACCTGCTTCATATTTGTTCTTGGGCGTTGGCGTTGCATTTGGCTCTTCATGATTGGAGCAATCTTTTGGTAGTGGAGCTCCACATAGATCTTTGTTACCAGCATATATTGATGGATCGATGAGAGTTTGCAATTGATTTCCTGTTGGAATTCGTCCTGACAAGTTGTTGTTTGACAAATTCAAATGGCTCAAAAAATTCAAAGCTGCAATGCTTGGAGGGATCATCCCACTCAACTCGTTTCCTGAGAAATCAAGAGAAATTAAAGCTTTCATGTTCCCAATGTTTTCTGGAATGCCTCCACTAAGATGATTGTTTGACAAATTGAGGCCCATCAATGCTTGAAGTGCAGTTAACTCTACAGGTATTTCTCCGACAAGTTTATTACTTGAAAGGTCCATGTTGATGACATACTGCAATGTTTTCGTATATTCAAGAGGAACACCATTTAGTACTTGAGTCACGTACTCATCAGATTCTTGAGGTCCAAAAGGGTCAAGATTGTTAGCCATGCCAAACAATTCTCCTAGACAATGAGGGATGGTTCCACTTAAGTTGTTGTGCGCAACATCCAAAATTTGAAGGTTTGAATTATTGCACAAAGATTGAGGAATTCCTGCAGTGAAGTTGTTTCTGTGTAATCTGAAAATCACCAATGATGTAACCTTTTCTCCAATCCATTCAGGTATTTTCCCGCTAAATGCATTATCACCCAAATCTAAGATGCCTAACTCCCTTAAATTCCATATTTCTAGAGGAAGGTTACCGCTAAAGTTATTGTCATTCAAGTTTAACAATGCTAATGATGAAATGTTCCCTATAAACCTTGGAATGGTGCCACTTAGGCCATTTGAGCTTAGCATCATGACTAGCAAATTTTTCAGATTCTTAAGACAATTGGGAATTTTCCCACTTAACCTATTCTTAGAAAGATTAAGATATTGCAAATCTGTCCTCGTGCACAATGACCTCGGAATTGACTCATTGAAAAGATTATTTTGCATAAATAATGCTCGAATTTCATCACCATGATAAGTTCCCCTAATAGGAAGGTTGGTCAAAGGTCCGCTGAGGTTGTTGTGAGAGAGATTTATGAGAGGAATGATAGGCATCTTTCTCAACCATGCGGGCAAAGGTCCTGAAATGGTTGAATTAGACAACACTAAACTACGAAGTTCCCTCTGAGTTCGAAGCCACTGTGGAAATCCATTTACAATCTTGCAAGAACTAAGATCAACCGTGATCAATTGGAATGGAGGTAGCCACTCACGTGATACATTGAATGTCAACATTTGGTTAGAAGCTACATTCAAGTACTTCAACATCGAAAGGTTAGCAAAATGGGTTTCAAACACTACTCCTTCCAAAGAATTATTAGACATATCGAGAGAACGGAGTTCGAAGAATTGCCCGATTGAAACCGGAATAGTCCCACTTAAGAAATTTGAAGATATTGAAAATGATTGCAATAAAACAAGTCGTCCTAGATATGTTGGGATGGGGCCCGTTAACAGATTGTTATTTAGAAACAAATGTGTTAAATTTGTTAATCTTCCCAGATATGGAATTGAACCATTCAAGTAATTATTAGAAAGGTCAAGATTCTTTAAATTAGAAAGATTTCCAGTGTTGTGAGGAATAATACCAGAAAAATATGAATTAGAGAGATTGAGATAACTGAGCTGTTTCAAGGTTCCAATGAACTCAGGGACCCGGCTTCCTTGAAAATAATTCTTACTCAAGTCCAAGTATTTTAGATGCCTCAACTCTCCTAAAGAAGTGCTCACCTCATTACTAGCTAAGTAGCCACCACCAAAATCAAAATCATCTCTGGGATAAAAAAGACTTTCAACATTTCCAGTGACACCATCACACAAGACTCCTTCCCAGCGGCAACAGTCATTGCCAACCCAAGATGACAACATATCGCCGTCTCTCACACTCATGTGTTTAAACTTGAGAAGAGCTAGTCGCTCATGATCAAAGCAAGCCACCGTGGTATTTTGAGCACCCAAACAAGTATATGTGGTTACGACCAAAAAGATAGTTAATATAAAATGGATCCCCAAACCACACTGATTCCCCATTATTCAACCCCTCAAACCTACAACTCAGTTTAATCAAGTAAAAAACTGAAGTGTCAAATGTATTCTTATGATGAAGTCGTGATATTAGCGAAGTGTCTCATTTATAGATCCATAAATGAATAGGAACTTGTTGGCGTCGAAGACTAGCTTGGAAGTAAAAGATGTACTTTCTCAAGTCCAAATAATAAAATAAATGAAAACACACAATTATTGAGTAAACTCACGTATTATATCAAGGAAAATAACTCAAAACCTCAATACAATAATCTCTCATACATAACCCTAACACGGTTGATGTATATATAATGCTAGACCCGACTTGGCTAACAACAAAACTAATTAAACCCCAATACCCCCTTAAGCCCAAACCAACATGTTTAAGACTCCTTGGGCCGACCCCCCCTTGGGTCCGACTTGGATTAATTAGCCGACACTTTCTATAAACAAACGCGTATTCTTTGAGTCCTGCTATGTTTATCGCATGGCTAGCGTATGTGTATTTGGTCACAAGTCTTGATAAGAATTCACATTTTTGAAATGTCAAACATTGTTTAAAATTTCCATGTAATTGAAAGCTATTAATAATGGGGGATTCTATTAAGACACGGAATATTTCTATTTGCACACGCCGAAACCCTATACGCATGCGTATAGACCAATACGCAGCGTATAGGGTTTAGTCTTTGACAAAAGAATGCCACGTGTCATTCCCTGTCTGGAGGCTGGGTCACATACGTGGCGTATTGCACTATACGCTGCGTATTGGGTCCGGGTTATATTTTTGTCTCAAAACTTTGCAGATTCTGGGTTATAAGGAAGCTATACGTGGCGTATTGTGCTATACTACACATATAGCAATTATTTTTTAATTTATATTATATTTATCTTTTTTAATTTATATAACTTTGTTATCTTTTATAACTTATATAATTTTTATCTTTGTTAGTTTATATATTTTTTTTTATCTTTTTTTAATATTTTTTTATATTTTTACATTTATAATTTATCATTTCAACCAAACAACCAAATAAAACATTACAACCAAACAAATAACCAAACATTACATATATTTACATTAAAACATTAAATATATTACATCAAAATGTTTTTACATACATAACAAAATAAATAAATATATACAAATAAAAACATCTACGCCCGACCGGATCCTGACCGGCGCCGCCCTGATCATGACCCGCGTCGCCCTGATCTTGAACGGGGTCGTCCGGATAGTGACATGGCGGTGGTAGTGGTGGTGGCTCGATGGCGGCGGCTCGTGACAAATCCACGAGACGATCAACCGCCCACATCATCAGGTCCTCCATACGGTCGCTATGACGAGCCTTTCGTCATGAGTCGGCAACAAGTCCATACGTACGTGTCGGGGATGCTGTGGCGGCTGGTCGTTGCCGGGGCCAACGTGCGGCGGGTCCTGAAACGCCACATCCAGTAGCGGGTCAGGCATAACCGGCGGGTATTGTCCCGGCATCTGCGGCAACGGCTGCGGGACCCAAGGGTGGTCCCGGTCGGTCCCTATAAACCGAAGGCCGACCCCATTGAATCGGCGCGTGATGCGCATGTCGTTCGCCGTGCGGCGATCTAATCAGACAGGCGGGTTGGGCTCGGCCATCTGATGCACGTGATCAAGCCACGGGGCAAGAACACGCATCAGCCGTGTGATAAAGGCACCGCCATACAACAGCCAGCGCTTCTGCCTGTGAAAGGCAGAAGCAAAGTATAGCGCCAGGCAGGTGGCTAGGGCGCACTGCCAGCCGGTAAGCAAGCAGAAGAGAAAGAACAAGTCTCTCTTTGTGCACCACTCACGGCTTTTCTGACGCGGTGCAATAAACGTCAAAATTAGCCGGTGTAAATATCTGTAGAGGGGGTCTCTAATCCCCGAGACCCTCCCCTTGGTCCTCAACCATGGGCTATCAGAAATAAGACCCCAAAATACAAGGAGGTCCTCTGTGTCCACCTCGGTCACACCCTCCGTGTAAAGTGGCGTGACCGTCTCGGGCTCGTGATATAAGCCTGTCGCGACTTCCCAATCTCGGAGCGTCATACTGTAAAAGCTGGCCAAACATACGAAAGGAGATCTGATCCGGCTCCTCTAGCTGCTGGTCCATCTTGGCATCAGGCGCCGGTGCCGCCGGCTCGGTGTAGGTGAACGTCGAAGGAAACTCGACAACGTCCTCTCTGAACGTCTCCGTGAAGCTAAGATTAAACAAACGATCCCACGGCGTGTCGTCGCCTATAATAGCCCGGACCCGCGCTTCCTCGCCAACCTCCTGTAGTAAATCCCAATCCACTACCGTCCGCGGGCCCATGGTCACCTGCCGTAACTTCTAGCACCGACTAAATGCATCCGAGGCGGGCGGGAATACTAGATAAGGGTAGTGGGCAAGATCGTCCACCTCCACGTCCTCCAAATGCATATCGTTCTCTTGATCCGAATCCGCCATAGCTGAAGAAAATAGTAATAAATTGTTTTTTATTTTAAATAATATTAAATAATAATAATAAATTGTATTTAATTTTAAATAGTAATAAATTGTTTTTTTCTTTGAAATAATAATAATAAATTGTTTTTAATTGTAAATAATAATAAAATGTTTTTTTTATTTTAAATAATATTAAATAATAATAATAAAATTTTTTTTATTTTAAATAATATTAAATAATAATAATAAATTTTTTTTAATTTTAAATAATAATAATAAATTGTTTTTAATTTTAAATAAATAATATTAAATAATAATAAAATATTGAAAAAAAATTAAAAAAAAGAACTATACGCCACGTATAGCACTATACGTGGCGTATAGGCTGTTACCGAGTAAAACGAGTCATACGCAGCCAAAGAGGCCATACACTAGGGGTGTTCATTTTACCCGAAATCCGAATACCGAACCCGACCCAAATTAACCCGAACCCGATTAAGATGGAACCCGAACAACCCGAACCCGTTTAAGATGGAACCCGAACCCGAAGATAGTATTCGGTTTGGTAATTGGGTTAAAAAAAGGTTAATCGGGTTAACCCGATTAACCCGAATAATAAAAAGGTATTTTATTATTAATAGTTATTTGTAATCTTAGCTCAATATACATCTAAACATTTTCAATGTTTATTTTATTTCACTTTTTTTATCATATGATTGAAAACGGACGAGCAGACATGAAGGTGAAAATTTGAAGAGTGAACACTGTTAATGAGTTTATTGGTTGATACAATTTGTGTTTTTTTTAGTTTATACGATTGGTTAATACACTTTGGTTTTATGCTTATTTTATTTAATTTTTTTTAGTTAATATACGTGTTTAGTGCATTGGATTGAACGAAAAATCATATTGAGAGTGTTTTTATTTGACATTTTGTGCTTATTATTTAATAAATATCATGTTAAGTTAAATAATAAGGTATGCGTTGCAACTTGTATTTAGAAACCCGAATACCGATTAACCCGACCCGAATAAACCCGAAACCGAATAACCCGAAACCGATTAACCTGAATCTTATTTGGGTCGGTAAACGGGTTGGATTCTTATAACAAAAAACCCGAATAACCCGAACCGAATAACCCGAAACCCGATTAAAAAACCCGATGAACACCCCTACCATACACAGCCCTTGTGACCGGGTAAAACGAGTCATACGCAGCCCTTGTGACCGGGTAAAACGAGTCATACGCAGCCAAAGGGGCCATACGCAGCCCTTGTTACCGAGAACACGAGCCATACGCAACGTATAGCACTATACGTGGCGTATGGCTTCATCGTCTTCCTCAGATGAATTATACGCCACGTATAGTGCTATACGCGGCGTATAGCGCTATACGCGGCGTATAGCTCATAAGTTTCAGTCCCAAATCGCCCTAATCTACCCAGTTTTAACCGCTAATAATCAATATAAACATAATATTATTGATCGAGAGTCTGAGATACGTACCTTTACAAAGATTTTTGAGCCGACAATCGCAATCAACGAGTGTATTTGTGGGTAGCGTATGTGTTTGGATGCGTTTGGGACTGTACGAGGGCAAGGTTGTGTATATCAGAAGGGCTATACGCCACTTATAGGTCAATATGTGACGTATAGCTCGTGACCTTACGCCACATACTGTCCTGTACGTTGCGTATAGGTGTAAAATATCTGGTTTTGAAATTTAGAATGTCCCTCCAATTCTATACGCCACGTATTGGGCTATACGTGGCATATAGTATATTTTTAAAAAAAAAATTAACTTTATTTTAATATAGAAATAATTAAAAGTTTATTATTAATGTATTTTATTATACAAATAATTAAAAAAATGTATAATATTATAAAAAATTAATGAAAATTCGTCAAATAAAATACAATTAGAAACAAACACCATCCAACATTCGTGACGTATTGTGGAAATTTATGTGTAAGACTAGCTATTATTTTCTTAAACCGTTCGATACGATCACTGTATATATTTTCCCATTCTGCTGCAGCATCATTTCGGTGCAAATTCCAAAGTGCATTCGGCATGGGCATCGGAAAATCTCCGTCTAACTTGACGTGGATGAAATGAGCATTGTTGGCATGAACGAACGATACGGTTTGATGTTGAGCGTGAACGTTAGGACCAAACCATAATGGGAAAAATGTTTGACTACCGGCGATGCTTAAAAGTTGAACAATCACGCCATATCTTTGAGCAATTAGGAGTCCTGTGTATGGCATCGACATCCAACGAGTAACGGGTGTGGCTTTCACATTCTGCCAATCTATCGTGTGACGTAGCTTATCATACTCTTGAAAGGCGACTCTGTCGAAAACAGTTCTCCACCATTCTTCTTTACCGTCCATCTTCTGTAGAAGCTGTTGTCGAATAAAAAGCCACTGGTTTTCATTTAACCCTAAGCCCACAGCTACCGATCGAAAACCACAGTTACCGTCGGGCATTACATCCTGTACATGTGAAATGTAGGGATGAAACAAAGATGGAATGGAATCCTTAAAACAATCTATATTGTTAACTGCATCATCCCCCATCATCAATGGAAACCCGTTATCATCTTGTGGTTGCTTTCCTTTACCAGTCGTTGAACGACGGTGTTGCATGACGTGTTTATTCGACTTTACGACTGAATTCGCTGGTCGAGAGTACTATGACGGGTTATACGAGCTATGTCTCGCAGGGTCACATCTGCTTTGTTGGGATTCTGTGAACGAGCTGTTTCTCGTGACATCCTGTTTCCTTTATTGTTGCTTTTTCAAAGTTGGACGACCACGAGTATCTTCTTGTACCACAGGCGCTTTTTTGTTAGTTTTGCTTGGAAAGACCACCCCTGCGATTCTCGACAACAGACTTTTTTTTACCTGATCGGGTTGTGACATAATTTTGTTTTTCACAAGACCAAGTACTTTATCCACGTCTACATTTTCATCATCGACAAACGACGGTTTTAAATCAAGCTTCCTCCGGAAGACGTCCACCGCATCTAGCGGAATTCTGTCACCTGTATTAAAACGAGATAGTCAGAACAGTTTGGAATTAGAAAAAACAAGATAAATCTTAAAAGGTTGTATTTATGACCTGTAGCTTCGATATTTGCCAGACGACAAGCACACGGCAACCCACAACTACTGAAAAGCTGGCAACCACACGTTGAATTTGGTTTCCGGATAGTTGATAACTTGTACCACCCGTTTTCTAACAAATCTAGAGCTTTATGTGAAATTTTACCGTGTAGGTTATCAAACAATTCAATAGCCTGGTGGTTGTCCATTTTCCTTATCAGGCTTGTTCCAAACTCAAACTGTAATTGCACATACTGATAGTTTACAATTTCATCAACAAACCCAACAAGTCTATCCAGCGAGCTGTTAGCATTTCTAAGATAGCTCTTTAGGAGCGAATGCTGGCTCTCGACTCGGTTCGTTGTACGTTGACCAAAATTGAGGTTTCTGTTGGACCATGCTGATACAAACTTTTCTTTATATGGGTCCAATCAATTTTTGATCACATAGTCTATAACTCCTGGAAAGTAATATTTATAATTTAAACCCTAATAAATATTTTAAATTAAAAACAATATATATATAAGGTAAAAATAAAAATTTACTTCCTCGTCTGGCTGCATACATTCGTTCGTAAAGTCGGTTGAAGTTGTACTGGTATACATATGGCGTGGGAGACTCACACAATACCGATCATGAATACTTGAAATTTGCCCAGTCTTCGTCTGTAAACGATCCCTTGCAATGTTTTGAGATATTCTCGTGTATATGCCACCTGCATAGGTACTTGGAAGTGTCCGGGAATATTTTATCACACGCGTTCATAAGAGCTTTGTCCCTGTCTGTTACTATCACGCGCGGCTCCATACACTTTTCCAACATACCTTTGATTTTCAGTAGCACCCATATAAAGTTTTCCTCCCGTTCTTTAGATATAAATGCATGAGCTACGCAAAACGACTAGTGTGTGGAGGTCACACCGACAACTTGGACAAATGGAAGTCTATACATGTTAGTTTGTACGTCGCGTCGATCATCAACACGTGCGGGAACGCACGCCACATCTCGTACGATTTCGGATGAACAAAGAATACCTCCTCCATGACATTTATGGCGGGATCCTCCCGGGTATAGTAGACATACTCTTTAGAAGACAACAGGTACTCCAGAACCTGCATTGGAGTTTCACCGAATCTCGATTCGTTTTTTATATTTTGTATCACATTATAAATGTCCTTTTTAATACACCTACTCTCTGGGTTTTGTTCCCTTTTGGTTGCCAGAATGTTTCGTGGCAACATGTTTTGCGAATACAGCTTCGCCACCAAAAGTTGTTTCGACTGAGACAGTCTCCTAGCAAACGAGTATGCCTCAAGATGTTGAATAGGATCGTGGTTATGACTGTCATCCTTCACCGTTAACTTCCAATCACCAGTCTTTTCTTGGTACTCTCCTTCCAATTTAAAGGGACAACCTATTTTCTTGTTGCCGGCACGTCTAACCGTAGCAGTAGACGCACGTTCGCCGTGACGGTCACACACAAGCCACACCTTGATCACCGGTGCCGACAGGTCGTTGCCTTTTCTCCTCGATCGTCAGGTGACAATGACGTAACCATTCTCACGTCATCTGCGAACAGCCCAATCCACCAACTGTTCACGAGACTGAAAATTATGCAACAACGGTATGGTTAAAGTTAATAAACAGCAAACTATATGTAGGTATATATATCTAGGAATGTTATACCTGGTCAGTTTTATACGACACGGTTGAATGGGTTTGTTCCTCGTCTTTGTACTCGTTAGAGGATTGTGTCGGGTAAGATTGTTCACCCGCGTATACGAAGTCGTCGGTTTGTTGTGTCGGGTAAGATAGTTCACCTGCGTATACGAACTCGTCGGTGTGTTGTGAAGGGTAAGAGACTTCACCATATACGAAGTCGTCTGTGGGTTGTGTAAGGTAAGAGGGTTCACCGTATACGAACACGGGATTGCTTAGTGGCTCGTTCAAATCGGGAAGCCTTACCCGTTGATTAGAATAAACGTCGGATGAGACCTCCTCCTGGTTCACACCTAGAACGCCAGAAATTTGTGGGTTGTTTTCCAGCGACTCGTTAGAATATACCTGAAAACCGTAGTTACCATCCCACCACAAAGACATAGCTATAATTTTTTGAGAAAATTGTTTGAAAAAGTTTTGAATGATGCGTTTAAATGAGAATTGTACATGGTTAAATACACAAATTTTGGCCCCTATACGCATCGTATAGGTCTATACGATGGCGTATAGGGTAATGGTCAAACCGACAACCTAGTACAACCCTGTCATTCCAACCCCTATACGCATCGTATAGGGCCATACGATGCGGTTTAGGGTACGAGGTACCTTCTGCAACTAGTCAACCATCACATCACTATATGCCACGTATAGTGCTAAAAATTAATTTGTTTCTTATTTACGTAGGTACAGATGAACTTAGAAGATGAGTTTAATCATGAAGAGGATACTTGCAAGTTTTGGAATTGGGGTCTGTATTGAGTTCCAACAGAGAAATAAGGCTTAAATTAGTGAGCTACGCTCGCTTCTAATTGATTGGAAGCAAAACCTAAACATCTCGGTAAGCTTTCCGGTAATTCTTTTTCATTTTAAAAGCGTTTAACTTGGTCTCTTTTGACCTAATATTTAATTTCTAGAAGATTATGATTTTTAACACATCTAATAAAGTTAGAACATTTTATATACATATAATATCTAAATAGAATTGTTTTTTGATTTGTGTACATACTTTTTACACATGTTTATTTGATTAATACGCATGTGTAAACTGAATTTACACATGTGTAAAAAGTTTTATTAATGTGTATATACAAAATGTAAACTATCTTCTACAAGTGTAAAATTAAATATATGGGTTTTACTATTTAAAGATGATTAGAATATTGGGGTAAATTGATTTTTACACATGTGTAAACTGATATGGGTTTTTACACATTTGTAAACTGATTTTTACACCTGTGTAAATTGGGTGTTCTTAGCCTTAAATTTTGGTTAAAATCCCAACCGGATGATCTTGAATTTATAGGTTTTACACATGTATTTTGGATTATTACATGTAACATTCGTAAAAATTTCATGTCCAAAATAATAAAAATATAAAGTATAGGGAATATAAATGTAATTACATGAAAGTACAAGGACTAAAAGTGAGAAAACTTGAAAAATGGATGGTAACGGACCGTCATGGCCCGTAACGATCCGTTACGGGCTGAGCACGCAGACAATGATGACGCGCCACGCGTCCGGTGACTAATGGCCTGAAAATGACGCGTGGAAACCCTATGACGGACCGTCACGGCTCCGTAACGGTCCGTCACGCCGCAATTCAATCGGAGGCTGACGCGTGCCTAGAATGGTGATGGACAGTCATCAGCGGTAACGGTCCGTTACGACCCAGCGGTGACGGACCGTAACCTCCCATAACGGTCCGTCACGGCCATAATTTGCCTATAAAAATAGAAAGGTCGAGTTCTGGTCATTCCTCACACCATAACTCGAACTTAAAAGTAAGTCCTAATATCCCACGTTCACAAATCCATTCCCGCTCGTACGTTTAAGTTTCGGAAGTGTCGGTTCGCTGTAGAGAAAGCCGAAAAGCTAAGAAACGCTCACTCTAAGAAACCAAGCTAATATTCTAAGCAGAGACGCTGCCCACTAGAACTCTCATTTTAGAAGATTCCTAAGTCCAACCTCTATCAAGGTGAATACTTGTATTTTTATAAAATGATTTCAAAACTGAAAATGGTTTTGATTATACTCTGACTTGAATGAATTAATATAACCATTGGTTGCATAAGGTGATTTACTATATAGCAGTCAGCCCATAGAGTCACGTATATATACACGTGTTATAGATGAAACGTTGTAACAGGGCTAGGGGTTGAACCCTTGGTTGTTGTAAAGCCCATCGCTTAAAGCGTAAGGCAGATAGACATAAAAATATTTCCAAGGTCCCTGGTGTGGCTAGTGGTTAGTCCGTTGACTGTGTAAATTGACTAGAAACTATGGAAAAATTATTCTATTTATTCACGTTTGTCAGATTATGATTTCAAATATACTTGTATTCACCGGCTTATACTGATAAAATATTTTCAAACGTTTTACAGGTAACCAAGGATGATTTTGTATGATATAGCCATATGATGACAAGAAATGAAAGATGTCATGAAAAAGGGAACGTCCACCCTAGACATCAGTTGATAAAAAGAATGTAGGAAATAAAAAGAATGTATGAGCTTTCGTACTTAATACTCGTGATGCTACAGCTGTTCCAGATGCAGTCACTGGTACATTCCTCATTGACAATATTTATGCTAGAGTGTTATTTGACTCTGGTGCAAATTTAAGTTTCATAGATTATAAATTTTGTAATCTATTAAACAAGCCCTTAGTTCCACTAGATAAGATTTATGAAGTAGAAACGGCCGAATGAAATATCATCAAAATCTCTGAATTCTTAGATGACTGTACTATCACAATATCTGGACACGTCATGCCTGTTTCAATTAATGCCTATGACATTAGCAGGATTTGATGTTGTCTTAGGAATGGATTGGTTAGCCAATAACCAAGCCCGTATCCTTTGTGATAAAAAGGCCATAGAAATTCGAATTCCTTCCAGAAAATCTTTAACAATCTTTGGCGACAAACAAAATCGACCTCTGGGAATCATCTCAATGCTAAAAGCAACTAAATGACTTCATAAGGGATGCATTGCATATTTAGTTCAGATTTTTACCAGTACAAAGGAAAATAAAATTGAAAATGTACCGGTAGTAGCTGAATATACGGATGTATTTCCAGATGAATTACCTGGTATACCACCTGAAAGAAACGTAGAATTCAAAATAAATCTTATACTAGGAACAGTTCCTATTGCCAAAACTCCATACCAATTAGCCCCAGCTGAAATGAAAGAATTGAAGAATCAATTGGATGAATTACTGGAGAAAGGATTCATTCGCCCAAGTTCATCTCCTTGGGGTGCTCCAATTCTTTTCGTTAAAAAGAAAGACGGTACAATTCGGATATGCATTGATTACCGGGAGCTAAACAAACTAACGATTAAAAATCGTTATCCTCTTCCTAGAATCGATGATCTATTCGATCAATTACAAGGTGCTTGCCATTTTTCTAAAATAGATCTTCGATCAGGATATCATCAACTGAAAATACAAGAAGAAGACATTTCTAAAACTGCTTTTCGAGCCAGATATGGACATTATGAGTTCACGGTTATGTCGTTTGGACTTACTAATGCTCTTGCCGCATTTATGGATATGATGAATCGTATCTGTAAACCTTATCTACATAAATTTGTAATTGTTTTCATTGACGATATACTTATTTATTCTAGAAATGCGAAAGATCATGAAAATCATCTCAAAATAGTACTTGAACTTCTGAGAAAAGAGAAATTGTATGCTAAATTCTCTAAATGTGAATTTTGGCTTAGAGAAGTACAATTTCTGGGTCATATAGTGAATGCAGAAGGTATTCAAGTGGACCCATCCAAAATTGATGGTATATGGAAATTCCTAAATCTCCGACAGAAGTCCGTAGTTTCTTGGGTCTTGCAGGATACTACCGACGATTCATTCAGGATTTCTCAAAGATTGCAATTCCTCTGACTACTTTAACTCGCAAGAATATAAAGTATGAGTGGGGAACAAAGCAAGAAGAAGCTTTCCAAACTCTAAAAGAAAAACTGACTCATGCAGTAATACTGGCTTTGCCAGATGGCAATGAAGACTTTGTAGTCTATTGTGATGCTTCTCACAACGGTCTAGGTTGTGTGTATTAGGAACAAAGTTATTGCCTATGCATCTCGTCAGTTAAAGACTCATGAAAGGAACTATACAACTCATGATCTAGAGTTAGGTGCTATAATTTTTGCCCTGAAATTATGGAGACACTATCTCTATGGAGTTAGATTTACAGTTTATACTGACCACAAGAGTTTGAAATATATCTTTGGTCAGAAAGAACTGAACATGTGGCAAAGAAGATGGTTAGAGATCTTGAGTGACTATGACTATAAAATATGTTACCACGAAGGTAAGGCAAATCTTATTGCAGATGCCTTAAGTAGAAAAGAAAGAGAAAAACCTAAACAGTTTCGTGCTCTCAGACTTGAACTTCGTGTAGATCTTTTGCCTCAAATAAAAGATGCTCAACATTCTGTTCAAACAGAAGAAGATTTAGAACAAGAAGGAATGGAGAGCATGATTAAACAATTGACTAAAGGAGATGATGAAATATTCCATATGAATAAAAGAATATGGGTTCCGATTACCGGAAATCTTCGGGAAAGAATACTCGAAGAAGCACATAAATCAAAATACATGATGCACCTAGGAAGTGACAAGATGTATAAGAATCTGAAAGATAATTACTCGTGGATTGGCATGAAGAAAGATATTGACATATATGTTGCAAAATGTCTTACTTGCGCTCAAGTAAAAGCAGAACACCAGAAACCCTCTGGTTTATTGCAACAATTAGAAATACCAGTATGGAAGTGGGAGATGATAACAATGGATTTTATTACTAAACTTCCTCCAAACAGTCGGGAAAATGATACTATCTGGGTTATCATTGACAGATTAACTAAATCTGCTCATTTTCTCCCGATGAAAGAAACCTTCAGTATGGATAGATTGGCTCGTCTTTATGTAAATGAGATTGTATCTTTACATGGAGTGCCATTATCCATAGTGTCAGATAGAGATAGTCGTTTTACATATCGATTCTGGAAAAGTTTCCGAAAAGCCATGGGAACTCTTCTGAACTTAAGCACTGCCTATCATCTACAGACAGATGGGCAAAGCGAAAGAACAATTCAGACATTAGAAGATATGCTCTGAGCCTGTGTGATAGATTTATGTGGTAGCTGGGATGATCACCTACCCCTAATGGAATTTTCATACAACAATAGTTATCACACAAGCATTCAGGCAGCACCTTTTGAAGCCTTATATGGTAGGAAATGTCGAACTCCTGTATGCTGGGCTGATATAGGAGAAAACCAGTTGTCAGGACCTGAGCTTGTTCAGGAAACAACTGACAAAGTAGCTTAAATACAAGAAAGGTTAAAATCAGCAAGAGACAGACAAAAGAGCTACGCAGACAAGAGAATAAAGCCACTAGAATTTGAAATTGGAGACAAGGTATTATTAAAAGTATCACCATGGAAGGAAATTGTTCGATTCGGAAAGAAGGGTAAACTAAGTCCTCGATTTATTGGACCCTTCAAGATTATTAAACGAATTGGACCAGTGGCTTATTAGTTAGAATTACCGGAAGAGATGTTGGACCCTTCATGTATTCCACATATCTAATCTTCGCAAATGTTTGGCTAATGAATCTTTGATAATGCCTCTATAAGATATAGAGGTGAATGAAAAACTAAGATTTGTAGAACAACCTCTACAAATAGAAGATCGTCAGACTAAAAAGTTGAAGAAGAAAAGATTAAAACCGGTCAAAGTCAAGTGGACTTCTAGACGTGGTCCTGAATACACTTGGGAACTAGAATCAGAAATGAAGAAAAAGTATCCACATCAGTTTTAGTAATCTCAAGGACGAGATTTTTCAAAAGGTGGGGAGAATGTAACATTCGTAAAATTTTCATGCCCAAAATAATAAAAATATAAAGTATAGGGAATATAAATGTAATTACATGAAAGTACAAGGACTAAAAGTGAGAAAACTTGAAAAATGGACGGTAGCGGACCGTCATGGCCCGTAACGGTCTGTTACGGGCTGAGCACGCATACAATGATGACGCGCCACGCGTCCGGTGACTAATAGACTGAAAATGACGCGTGTAAACCCTATGACGGACCGTCACGCCGCAATTCAATCGGAGGCTGACGCGTGTCAGCTGACTCGCCAACCTAGAATGGTGACGGACCGTCATCAGCGGTAACGGTCCGTTACGACCAAGCGGTGACGGACCGTCACCACCCATAACGGTCCGTCACAGCCGCAATTTGCCTATATAAATAGAAAGGTCGAGTTCTGGTCATTCCTCACACCACAACTCGAACTTTTAAGTTAATTCCTAATATCCCACTTTCACAAATCCATTCCCGCTCGTACGTTTAAGTTTCGAAAATGCCGGTTTGCTGTAGAGAAAGCCGAAAAGCTAAGAAACGCTCACTCTAAGAAACCAAGCTAATATTCTAAGCAGAGACGCTGCCCACTAGAACTCTTATTTTAGAAGATTCCTAAGTCCAACCTCTATCAAGGTGAATACTTGTATTTTTATAAAATGAATTCAAAACTGAAAATGGTTTTTATTATACTCTGACTTGAATGAATTAATATAACCATTGGTTGCATAAGGTGATTTACTATATAGCAGTCAGCGCATAGAGTCACGTATATATACACGTGTTATAGATGAAACGTTGTAACAGGGCTAGGGGTTGAACCCTTGGTTGTTGTAAAGCCCATCGCTTAAAGCGTAAGGCAGATAGACATAAAAATATTTCCAAGGTCCCTGGTGTGGCTAGTGGTTAGTCCGTTGACTGTGTAAATTGACCAGAAACTATGGACAAATTATTCTATTTATTCACGTTTGTCAGATTATGATTTCAAATATACTTGTATTCACCAGTTTATACTGATAAAATATTTTCAAACGTTTTACAGGTAACCAAGGATGATTTTGTATGATATAGCCATATGATGATAAGAAATGAAAGATGTCATGAAAAAGGGAACGTTCACCCTAGACATCAGTTGATAGAAGTGGCTCCTGTAAACCTTGGTTTTGTAAATTAAAACGTTTGTATACACTATCAGGGTTTATCCCTGTTATAATGAAATGTAACGGGAGATTCCCCGTCTTTTGAAAAGATCCTGAGTATTTGAAATATTCCGAGGTGTTTATAAATCTCTGATGATATAAAATAAGAAACAGGTACCAATCGTTGGTCGCACGCCCGGATAGGCTAAAATCCGGGGTGCGACATTACACATGTGTAACTAATTTTACACATGCGTAAATCGGGTTAAATCTCTGTTTTCCTTTTTCATATCTACATTTTCTGGGCTTTACACATGTGTAAAAAGTTTTTGTTCATGTGTATATACATATGTAAATTCAAGATCTACATTGTTTGATACAAGTAAGACAAGAAGATCTGGGTAAAAGAGGAGGTAAAAGTCAAGATTTTAAAGGATCTAGGTTCAAGATCTACATGGTTTCATACAAGTAAGGGTTCTAAGATCTTCCAGAATTTTTTTTTCTGATTTGTGTATATTTTATTTTATAAAAATATTTGTATATTTGGATGTGATTTTCTGATTTGTGTATATGTGTAAACTAATGTTACACATGGTGTTCTTTAAAAATAATTTCTTTGTAATTGATCTGGATATGTAGAGAGAGAAAGAAAATAGAGAGAGAATGATTTTTTGTTAAATCAAAGCATGTAAATTTACTCATTTACCCTTTTGGGGGTATTTTAAGAATCTTAAAAAGAAAAAAGAAAAGGAAAAAATACATATTAAATCTCAGTCATAAAATAAAATATACAAAACTAAATGTGTGGTACAGAATGAGTTTCTGGGTTTTCATTACAACTCAAGATTTTAATTTGATAAGTCCCCTATATATATATATATGGAGAAGATCATAAGAAAAACTCATTTTAATGAGAGGACCAAGAAACTCCTCATTAATGGCATTTTTTGTAAGGAAAAAAAAACCCTCGAAAAAAAAATAAAAAAAAATAAAAATAAATTAATAAAACAAAAAAAACTAAAAACTAAAAAACCAAAATGTTTCTCTTGTTTGCCTCGTTTCATAAAAAAAAAATTCAAAAAAATTGTCGGTTTAGTTTAGCTTTTAGGGTTAAGTTTTAGAAAAAACCCACTTTGTAGGTTACCATTATCAGCACGGTTATATCATATAACAACACAGTTATAAATGTTAAAGTAGCACAACATATATCATACAAACGTGTTGTTTTTCTGCGTGCATAAATGACGCTAATACCCTTCACCCATGGAATCAGTACCATACACGTGGCACATTCTTCTTGCTTCCTACACTTTTTAGGAAAAACCCACTTTGTAGGGGAACCTTCCTCTATATATATATATATATATATATATGAATCAATTGTAACTTTATGTTATTGTAAAAACCCCAAACCAAATCTTAGCCACAACTTTTATTTCTTGGTTTTTTGTTTTATTTTTAACCTGGAGGTGTATATAGGTCATTTTCTACTCTCTTTAAACCCTATATCTATTATATCTCCCTCTTCAATCGCATCTTACCCCTCTCTCTCTCTCTAAAAAATGCAGCCTCCATCTTCTTCTCTCTCTAAGCACCCCCATCTTCATCAAATCCGGAGAAGAAGTTCTGGTTGTGTTCAAGCTTAGATCAGCCACAGGTTGGCGGCGGATCTAAGCACGAGTGGCGGCTAGGGTTCTTGTGGTGTTCAAGGTTAGATCGGCGAAATGTTCATGGGCCACACCGTCGCGTGAGTGTCATGATTCATCTCGTGTTAAGTAAAGGAAGAATACTCCTTGGCTCCATAAAAAAAGGGAACATGACTTTTCTGGTAATCTGCTTCTTTTCTATTTTAGAAGATGTTGAAGTAGGGAGAAGAAGTAATTTTGACAGAATAAACTTTTCTGAAATATTGATAAAACTTCTCATGACTATGTACCGGCTAATATTTTTTAGTTTAGGTTAGCTCTTTTCTAAAATAAGTTGCCGGTTTATTCAGGGGATTTCTCTCATGCTGTGAACCCTTTTTTTCTCAAAACATGACAAAGTGTAAGGCCCCAAACCCGGGAGGCATTATGTATTGGGTTTACTCATTCAAAAATAGTTCTTAAACTTAAAATGCATTCATAGCAGCGGAATTTAAATGTCATAGATCATGTCAAATTGTCAACTAATTAAAAGATTAAAACTTTTGTGTCAACTATTACATCTTTCACTCAAATTAAATGGGATGCCAGAACCCTTCGATACCGGGTAACTCTCCTCAGCTAGCCAAGCAATCCAAAGCTTTCTTCATACCTACACTTAACCTGATATGCATACTAAAAGTCAACTAACGCATAGTGAGTTCTAGCTTTACATAAAATGTTTATATAATAAAAGAAGAAGGATTTACACTTTCTTACACAATGATGGTAAAGGTAAAACTTTCACTGCACATTACTTTCAAGTCATACATTTGTTGTTTATACGGTATACATCATAACTTGGGAAATCTCATCACAAAGACTTATCACACAAACACTTGTCACACAAACGCTTATCACACAGATGCTTATCACACAGACTTATCACAAAGGCTTATCACGAAGGCTTGTCACACATACACTTATCACATAGACACTTATCACACAGACGTATCATGAAGGCTTATCACGAAGATGAGGTTACGTTTACCTCATGAGAAACCGTCGTTACTCCTTATCACGAAGAACCAGTTGTACACAGGACATACGCATGACATACACAATACATTTCTTCCCGTAGGAACCTTTCCCTTCCCTTCCCAGTTATAGACAATGTAATGACTTCATAAAAAACTTACCTTCTTAGTTTATTAAAATCATTCGTCGGACATACGTTTTGCCTCTTTTCAAACCTTACTTTAAAACCTTTCTTTTCTTTACCAACACACAATTATGGTAAATACTTAACACGCTTTTTGTTTATTAACACACTTTTATAATAAACACATACATTATGCACACCACCCCAAAAGTAGGCATAAAAGGGTCTAGAACTCATCTGACAAGCTAGTTCAAGGATACTATCAACGGTCCAAAGCGTCGCTCTCTCAATCTGAATCAACAGTTATTAACTCATCAATTCTATACTTTTAACATCCCAAGCGAAACTAGGCAGTTTCACTTCCTTTGGCTAGGCGAAACTAGGTCAGTTTCGCTTCCTTAAAACTAAGCAGTTTCGCTCCATGTGGTCCCACCGAAACTAGGTAGTTTCGCTTCTTACTCCAAGCGAAAATACCTGTTAGTTTCGGTTGATGGTCTTCTCTAGCAGAAACCCTAGTTTCTGCATGGAGATGGCGGCTCAAGCTTTTTACGTTCATGCTTCTTACTTTTCACGTTCAAAACGTGTGGTTTTCTCTCGTGATCTATGATCCTTTTCTCGTTTAGCCCGTAAAAACCCGAACTTTTATCCAAAAACCCATAAAACCCATATTTAAGAAAAACTCAAATTTGGAAGGGTTTCTTACCTCAAAACGACTTGATTCTTCAGCAAAGCTTCACACGAAAAGTCGAGATGAATGATGGAGCGGTCTTGGAGCCAAACCATAACTTTCTCTCTCTACGGTTTCTCTCTCTAGGATGAGTAGGGAAGATGGAGTGAAAGTGAGGGTGTGGGTGGAGACTTAGGGTTTTGGAGGGCTCCCCCCACCCCTAGGCCCATGCGCCATCTCCCCCCGGCCCATCTTGTTCTAAGACTCGTTTAAGCTAGATCCCGTATCGAAAAACCGTTTAAATTTCCGGATGTTACAGGTCTACCCCACCTTACAAGAGGTTTCGTCCTCGAAACCAGTTATACGCTAAAAAAATTTCAGGTACAACTCCTTCATCTCATCCTTGGACTCCCACGTCGATTCCGAGCCCTGCTTGTGCTTCCACTGAACTCTAACTAATTGTATCACCTTGGTTCGTAGACGTTTTTCCTTTCTATCAATTATGGCCACAAGTTCTTCGATATAATTCAGACGATTATTGACCTTGATGTGCGATAACTGCACATGAGTGGTGTCGCCAGCTAAACACTTTCTCAAGTGTGACATGTGAAAAGTAGGCCCACTCAGTTAATAAGGTAATTCCAGTCTGTACGCCACTTCGCCAACCCACGCCAAAATTTTGAACGGTTCAACAAATCTCGGACTTAATTTCCCCCCTCTTACGGAAACGGATTATCCAAGGAAGATACCTTTAACATCACTTTATCATTAATAAAACTAGATCATTAATAGAACTAGAAACTTATTTCCATGGAAGACTTGGAAGTCAATGCGGCAATTTGCATCCACAAACACGTATTCTTTGGGACTTGGAGTATTTATATGTTTCTTTGGGAAATTAATGTGAGTAGTTGCGAGTTGCGACAAGTGTTCACACAATGACTTTGAAGTTTAAAATCAACGGAGGAAACTCTTTTGGCAACATTTGTGTTTTTTTTTATATATGCATTGTAACTTTTTTAAAATCTTTACAAATAGTTTAAAACGTATTAATATCAAATTTTCTTTCATCCATATTAATTGTCCTTTTTAACATTAAAATTCATAAGAAATATGTGCCTTAAGATTCATAAGAAATAGAGTTTGAGTTTATTTAAACAATTAATATGTGCCTTAAGATTCATAAGAAATAACCTTCAAAAGTGATGGTGAGGTAAACATCTAATTTCATTTTGGCCCAAATTATTATGTTGCTTCATGGGGGCCAATCTCCAAAAACATATCACAAGGGGGCCAATGGTCATTGCTAATGGCGATGAAATGGTATTCATAGGCTTGTCAGCTGCAAGACTATCCAAGTGTACCATTCACACCAACCTCGCCATCGCCATTGTCAATGACGATGAAATCGAACTCAAGACCTATTAGGCCCTGAGCTCTACCCCAACACCAGACTACCACCGAGGCCCTTGGTTTTAAAAAGCGCGCCTAGGCGTGAGGTGACCTAAGGCGCAAGGGCAACGCTTTTGGTGACTTAAGACGCATGCAAACATAACGCGCACATTAGACGCGATTTTTTGGCAAAAAATTGGCCTGAGGCGCGCGCTTTATGTAAATGAGTCTTTTTTGTGCAGCAGAATGTTGTACAACAAGCTTTTTAGGTTGTATATGTAGGTAATTTACATGTTAAAACAGTTTATTATAGCTACATTTTGAGTAGGAGATGTTAAAAACCTATGATATATATACAAAAAAATTATATAATTATTTTGCGCCTTGCGTACGAAAAGCTCACCGCTTTTACGTTTTGCGCCTCAGTTTTAGTCCCTATCGCTTTTGTGCGTTTCTCGTTTTTTAAAACCAAGTGGAGGTTGAAGCCTCGGTGGTACTCTTAATCTTATATGGCCGGCCTCTATGGTACTCTTAATCTAAGGCTATGGGGAGTACCCACCTTTTTCCACACCTCCACACCTTTCAACGTCAGCGTCACATCAGATTTCACGGCTTTTTCACACTCTCCACATTTGAGGAAAATGGTTCCACATTTTCACACCGCCACGTCATTTTCTTTTTCTAATTTAATTTAATATTAATTTGTTTTAATAATTAATAAAAAAACATTAATAAATTAAAAAAGACAATAATAATTTTTTATTAATAAACTAAAAAAATACATCAATAATAAAAAAAACAAAAAATACATTAATAATTAAAATACATAAAAAACTTAATAATAAAACTAGACTTTAATTGTTGCCCGCGTAGATATGAAGCACCAAATCCCGCCGAAGATTGTTGTGTATCTCACAGTTGCGTTTATATTGTTCGTTTACACTTTGTTGGGCCTCGCTAACTTCCTCTAATCCAATTGTCGCTTCAAATTCTTCTTTCTTGAACTCACAAATTGCCCGGCCTTCATCCTCAATGATCATGTTATATAGGATGATGCAAATGTACATTACACGCCTTATTCTTTCGAGCTTACACGCCTTCATCCTCAATGATCATGTTATGTTGAATAGTGGGGATTGGTTAAGCACATTTATGTCGTTTGTTTGAACCCGCAACTTCAAAGAAAGCATGCCAAAACCATAGATCTTGTGATGTGACCGTCTCGAGCATAATTGTTGGAGTCGGATGGCCACCTCGCATATATTGCCCTCGCCATGCATTTGGGCAATTACTCCACTCCTAATGCATACAATCTAGGCTACCAAGCATGCTGGGTAGCCCATGCACCTCCTTGTGATGTTTGTATATTTGTTGAATGTCGTCAGGAGTCGGTTTGCGTAAGTATCTTAGCCCGTAGATATTAATTATACCTTTACAAAATTTGTATAAACAAATCCGTGCCGTTTTTTTGGTGATCTTTATATTTTCATCTAATTCGTCGGAGCCGGATTCGTATGCCAACTGACGCACATCGATGGTGCACTTTTGAATGGGGGTGAACCCTCTTCGACCTCTTGCATCCCATTTCAATTTGAAATAATCCATCTCTCGTTCCAAATCGTTAACAATTCGTAAAAATAAATTTCTACTCATACGAAAACGATTTCAGAATGTCTCCGCGTTATAAAGCGGCTCGGCGCAAAAGTAATCTTTAATTAAACGCTCGTGATCGGCTTCACGGTCTCTATTCAAAGTGGTTCTTCGTGTGTACGTACGCGTGTTCGAACTTTCGACATCGTCTCTAATTACTTCAATGAGAGTTGTGGCAATCGTTTGGAAAAACATTGGAGCGATACCTTCGGATTCGAAAGAGGGTGAATTGAGTGAATCCATTTGAGAGTGGGTTTAGAGATTGTTTGAGATGATAAAAATATGTTAAAGATTGGTTATATTTATAGTATAAAATATATATAATTTTTTTTTTTAAATCAGACCGTTTGAGAGGGGGTAGGCCCCACTCTCAACGGCTACATTCTCATTTCACGCTGTGGAGAATTGCACGCCATCCTCCCACGCTCGTGGACCACGCCAATGGGGCGTGGCGTTCCACGCCGGCCACGAGGCCACCTGAGCTTCACGCGATCTTTCACGGGTACTCCCCTAGGCCTTATACGGTGATTCAAGAAAAGCCCAATAGTTTTGACTTTTGACGGGTGGAATCCTGAAACCAACCCTAGACGAACAAATAGACCGCCTTTCGAGCCTCCGGGTTTTCCAAAAACCCTAAACCCTAAAAGTTTCTTTTCTTCTGGATCTCTTTCTCTGTTATTTTATTCTCGTTCGATTCACTGCACCAACGCCGTCGTCAACACCACCACCAACGCCGCCGCGGCCGCCATGTATCGTCTCGCCGCCAAGCTCGCGTCTAAATCAATGTGAGTTTCTTTGTAACATTTTAACCTAACAATTTTTGTTCAACAGCTAAAACTTATCAGTTGGATTAATTTTGTTGTTTTTTATTGTTTGATATTCAGGATCGCAAGAAACAATGCTCAGCAGGTATACAGTGTATTATAGTATATGTAATTCATTAACGTGCTTGTGATATTGTGTAAGATAAGTTGACGTTTGTAAATCTGTTGCATTGTGTGATTCAGATCAGCTCTAATTTGAGCTGGACGAGAAATTATGCCGCGAAAGACATTAAATTTGGAGTGGATGCTAGAGCTTTGATGCTTAGGGGTGTTGAAGAGCTTTCTGATGCCGTCAAAGTTACAATGGGTCCCAAGGTTTACTTGAATAGCCGTTTTTCGTTTCTCGAATTGCCGTTTTTCGTTTAGTTATTTGCTGTTGTAGTTCTGTAATGAATGTTGTAGGAAGATTGCTGTTGTATTGTACTTTAGTACTTCTTATTAGTTATAATATCTTTGTGGCAATAGGAGTTATATGTGATATGCTTTAAATTCTTGTTCATTTTAATGTTGTTTTTAGACACTATAGCTAATGTTAATGGTTGATTTTTAAAGGGACGTAATGTGGTAATAGAACAAAGTTATGGAGCGCCCAAGGTGACAAAGGATGGTGTTACTGTTGCAAAAAGTATCGAGTTCAAAGACAGGGTTAAGAATGTTGGTGCTAGCCTTGTCAAGCAGGTTGCTAATGCCACCAATGATGTTGCTGGTGATGGTGAGTTTTCTTTTTATAAGTTAAATAATTTTCTTAAAGCTGACATGATTTATTGTAATTCAGGTACCACTTGTGCAACGGTTCTCACGCAGGCAATTTATTCCGAAGGCTGCAAGTCAGTTGCAGCTGGAGTGAACGCCATGGACCTTAGACGTGGGATTACCATGGCCGTTGATTCAGTGGTCACAAACTTGAAGAGTAGAGCTAGAATGATCAGTACATCTGAAGAAATAGCTCAGGTTTGTTTGGTTTATTAATCTGAATAAGGGCTTTATTAAACTTTCTAGAAATAATGACTATGCCATTTTGTCTCTTTGGAATTTAAAGGTTGGGACAATATCAGCAAATGGAGAACGAGAGATTGGTGAGCTTATTGCCAAGGCTATGGAGAAAGTTGGCAAAGAGGGTGTTATTACCATATCTGTAAGTTCTGCGTGAAGTTCTTACTTTCATTAATTTTACCCATACAACAACTGTGCTTGTGAAAGTTCTAGATATCTAGTGGTGTAAGATATTTTAAAGCTTGACCTTTTTATGTTTTTTTTCTTCTGTTATATGTTCTATTTAGGGTTTATAACACTAGAATGTACCATACTTTCATCTTTTGGTCATCGTGTGCAAACTGTGCATGAATATTGTCCCCCTCCCCCCTTTATGAAACATACTTTCAGTTGTTTACCATGGTATTGTGGCACACCCCCATGTCATCAAGAAGCTGGTGCATCATCATTTTACATGCTATAGAAAGTTACATAGTTACATACAATGATAGAAAAAATTCAAAGCATATCACATATAATAGTAAAAACATTTTTTCTTACATACAATGACAAAAGGATGGAGGTAAGTTCCATTTTGGTGTAATTAATCCCTGTTTTATGATTTCCAAATAGGACTGATCTTTACCGATTGAATTGAAGGTTATTCTCATGTTTATTCAATTGCTGACTTGTAATGCTTTATATGTTTGATGGTTTTAAGTGTAATATTGTTCTGTTTTAGGATGGGAAAACACTTAACAATGAATTGGAAATGGTTGAGGGAATGAAGTTGGACAGAGGCTATATATCACCTTACTTCATCACCAATACAAAGAACCAAAAATGCGTATGCATTGAAATTCTTTGAAAATACTTTCTATATATTCTGCTGTTAATTATAACATTTTTTTTGATGATTTCTCTATTTGTACAGGAATTAGATGACCCTTTGATTTTAATACACGAGAAAAAAATCTCTAGCTTACATTCTATCGTTAAAGTCCTAGAGTTGGCTTTGAAGGTAATGAATGATTCAATGTATGTGATTGCCGATAATAAAAGCTTGTTTGTTATTTTTGGACTACTTTTTTACTATTTTTAATTATTTCAGAATCAAAGATCACTTCTGATTGTTGCTGAAGATATTGAAAGTGAGGCATTAGCCACTCTCATTCTTAACAAACTCCGTGCTGGTATTAAGGTATAACATATGAATTGAGTTGATTTGGGCCATGTTTTTTTTCTAACGGGTAATTTAAAAAAGAGCCTAAATGGAAACAGATCGAATGGGTCGAAAGTCGGGCAAAGTGTTTCTTTAATGCATAAACGTATTAAATCGTTTGATTCAAAAGCCAGATTATTATTGAAGTAATATACTTTTCACAATCATATTTGAAACAGTCATTATCTACAAAAATATTCTTTAGGACAAAAAGTGGATCGGGCTAACCTGACCGTCTGGTTCGACCCATGATCCCAGTCCAACACAAAAGTTGCATGGTTTAACTGCATTAAAAGGAAATTGGTATTTAATAATAGAAAATTGGATCAAATGAACAAGAACACAACAGATTTTAGGGGGACTCCCAGACTCTTTTATATATTGATTCAAAGAAAAATACTGGTACATTCTAACAAGTAATTCTACTCCCTATTTATAATGAAAGATAATTGCTTTCTAATCTACAAGAAAGGAAATGACCCTAAATTGCATAAATCATGCTCTAATTGATTCTGGCCAGAAGTGATCAGACAGCCTGTCAAAAGGCTGTCATTGACGAGCTGGAATTAACCTATCAATCACCCCCTTAATTCCAGTCCTTTTGCATCCTTCTCTTATCTTTGTTCTTCCACTTCATTTGTTTGAAACAAACCTGCTTGACATGTTCTTTGAATTCTGCATTCTTTCCTTCAGCTTCTAACTTTGATGTAACTTTGCTCTTTATTTTCTTGGCTTGCGCTTTTCCATCACCGGACATTTGCATAAGTTGTTCCATTGTCATATTAGTTGACAAGTTTACCTTCGTGCTAGCTTCCTTTCCTTCCCTACTTTGATCATTCAACGGTTCATGGTTTCTTTTCGCTTCACCAAGACTTTCTGCTTTCACCCCATAACATGCAATTGGGCTGTTCTTGCTATCTTGGACTGGACTATCAATCAGATTTGCTGGACTTTTCTTACTAACATCTGGGTTTCTGAACTGGGCCACAGGGATTGTCCCAAACTGAATTGGGCTTACATACAATTCTGGTTTCTTCTCAATAGTTACTGCATTGCTGATCTTTTCAATTGTTGGCTTAATATTTGGTACTGATCTTGAGCCTTTCATCTCACCAGGTACTGAACCTTTCTTTACATCAGGTACTGATGTGGTCTGGTGCTGTTCACTGGTCTTAGTTGTTTCAGAAAGTAAACATACCTGGAGCTTCACTTTGTACAATCTATTCTTGCTTCTCTGAACCTTCATCAGCAGATTGTTAGATCTTTCATAAAGCTTTAAAATTCCGTCTGCCATCACCACCTTACACCCCCTTTCATCTAACTGCCCCAAGCTAAGGATGTTGTTGCTTAGTTTAGGTATATAGAACACATCGCCAAAGACCCTATGATCACCGTTCTTACACTGCACGGTTACATAACCCTTACCTTTGATTTCAACCGTTGATCCATCCCCAAATTTTACTAGACCTGTTACTTTTTCATCCAATTCAGAAAAATAGCTCCTTTGCCCGGTCATGTGGTTGCTTGCACCGTTGTCTAAAAACCACGTTCCATCTTCACACTTATCTTTTGCATACACCTCAGGAAACACTCTCTTCTCGTTCAAAGTCACCTTCGAGCATACTGCCATTAGCAAGGTTGGATCGTCATCCTCTTCTTTCCATGCTAAATTCACCTCTTCTTTCCCTTTGCTGGGAGCTTTACACTCGCTTGAATAGTGCCCGATCTTGTCACAGTTATAGCACCTTAGATTCTTCCTTCTGTCTTGTCTCTCATTCTGATCTTCAAAATTCATTCTTCTGTCTTCAAACTGTCCTTCTTGCTCAGATTCTCGATCATTGTTCCAGGAATTTTTATTTCCTCTTCCTCTTCCATGAAACCGACCTCTTCCTCTACCTCGACCTCGATAGTGATCTGTTCTTTGATTATTCTGGCCTTCAGTTTGGGTGAACATGAGTTTCCCTTGGGATGACTCTCCATTCACACCTTTGAACTTGTTCCTTTCTTCATATGCCTTTAACCGCCCAACTACCTCTTCGAATGACATGCTCTCGATTTCTGCAAACTGCTCAATCGAGGATACAATAGGCAGATACTTATCAGGCATAGAGTTCAAGAATTTTCTTACCAGTATTTCATCTTCAAGTGATACTCCTAGAGTCTTGTATTTGGTTTGCACACCCCCCAACTTGGCAGCAAAATTATCTATAGTCTCTGCCTCATCCATCTTCAAGGCTTCGAGCTCGCTTCTTTGAGTTTGTAGTCGAGCTTTTTTGACCCGGTCAGCCCCCAAATACCGAACACGCAAAGCCTCCCACACATCCTTAGGTTCGGTGTATTTAGCAACTTGGAGAAGGATTTCTTCCGGTATTGATTGAAAAATCAACGCCAAAGCAGTGTACTTCTTCTTCTCCTCTGCTGTATTTCCTGTAATGGTGTCTTTCAAGCCATTAGCAGCAAGAATCGTCTTCATCATAATCGACCACACCGTGTAGTTGGTCGACGTGAGTTTGGGACACTGCAAAGAGACGTTGCTTGTCTCTCTTGCAGTCTGTACCAGTGCGTTCTCATCATTCCCTCCTGGCATCGATGATCACTTCCTTTTTTCTTCTCTGTCTTCCTCGAACCAGCGATCTTGGCTCTGATACCAATTAATAGAAAATTGGATCAAATGAACAAGAACACAGCAGATTTTAGGGGGACTCCCAGACTCTTTTATATATTGATTCAAAGAAAAATACTGGTACATTCTAACAAGTAATTCTACTCCCTATTTATAATGAAAGATAATTGCTTTCTAATCTACAAGAAAGGAAATGACCCTAAATTGCATAAATCATGCTCTAATTGATTCTGGCCAGAAGTGATCAGACAGCCTGTCAAAAGGCTGTCATTGACGAGCTGGAATTAACCTATCAATCACCCCCTTAATTCCAGTCCTTTTGCATCCTTCTCTTATCTTTGTTCTTCCACTTCATTTGTTTGAAACAAACCTGCTTGACATGTTCTTTGAATTCTGCATTCTTTCCTTCAGCTTCTAACTTTGATGTAACTTTGCTCTTTATTTTCTTGGCTTGCGCTTTTCCATCACCGGACATTTGCATAAGTTGTTCCATTGTCATATTAGTTGACAAGTTTACCTTCGTGCTAGCTTCCTTTCCTTCCCTACTTTGATCATTCAACGGTTCATGGTTTCTTTTCGCTTCACCAAGACTTTCTGCTTTCACCCCATAACATGCAATTGGGCTGTTCTTGCTATCTTGGACTGGACTATCAATCAGATTTGCTGGACTTTTCTTACTAACATCTGGGTTTCTGAACTGGGCCACAGGGATTGTCCCAAACTGAATTGGGCTTACATACAATTCTGGTTTCTTCTCAATAGTTACTGCATTGCTGATCTTTTCAATTGTTGGCTTAATATTTGGTACTGATCTTGAGCCTTTCATCTCACCAGGTACTGAACCTTTCTTTACATCAGGTACTGATGTGGTCTGGTGCTGTTCACTGGTCTTAGTTGTTTCAGAAAGTAAACATACCTGGAGCTTCACTTTGTACAATCTATTCTTGCTTCTCTGAACCTTCATCAGCAGATTGTTAGATCTTTCATAAAGCTTTAAAATTCCGTCTGCCATCACCACCTTACACCCCCTTTCATCTAACTGCCCCAAGCTAAGGATGTTGTTGCTTAGTTTAGGTATATAGAACACATCGCCAAAGACCCTATGATCACCGTTCTTACACTGCACGGTTACATAACCCTTACCTTTGATTTCAACCGTTGATCCATCCCCAAATTTTACTAGACCTGTTACTTTTTCATCCAATTCAGAAAAATAGCTCCTTTGCCCGGTCATGTGGTTGCTTGCACCGTTGTCTAAAAACCACGTTCCATCTTCACACTTATCTTTTGCATACACCTCAGGAAACACTCTCTTCTCGTTCAAAGTCACCTTCGAGCATACTGCCATTAGCAAGGTTGGATCGTCATCCTCTTCTTTCCATGCTAAATTCACCTCTTCTTTCCCTTTGCTGGGAGCTTTACACTCGCTTGAATAGTGCCCGATCTTGTCACAGTTATAGCACCTTAGATTCTTCCTTCTGTCTTGTCTCTCATTCTGATCTTCAAAATTCATTCTTCTGTCTTCAAACTGTCCTTCTTGCTCAGATTCTCGATCATTGTTCCAGGAATTTTTATTTCCTCTTCCTCTTCCATGAAACCGACCTCTTCCTCTACCTCGACCTCGATAGTGATCTGTTCTCTGATTATTCTGGCCTTCAGTTTGGGTGAACATGAGTTTCCCTTGGGATGACTCTCCATTCACACCTTTGAACTTGTTCCTTTCTTCATATGCCTTTAACCGCCCAACTACCTCTTCGAATGACATGCTCTCGATTTCTGCAAACTGCTCAATCGAGGATACAATAGGCAGATACTTATCAGGCATAGAGTTCAAGAATTTTCTTACCAGTATTTCATCTTCAAGTGATACTCCTAGAGTCTTGTATTTGGTTTGCACACCCCCCAACTTGGCAGCAAAATTATCTATAGTCTCTGCCTCATCCATCTTCAAGGCTTCGAGCTCGCTTCTTTGAGTTTGTAGTCGAGCTTTTTTGACCCGGTCAGCCCCCAAATACCGAACACGCAAAGCCTCCCACACATCCTTAGGTTCGGTGTATTTAGCAACTTGGAGAAGGATTTCTTCCGGTATTGATTGAAAAATCAACGCCAAAGCAGTGTACTTCTTCTTCTCCTCTGCTGTATTTCCTGTAATGGTGTCTTTCAAGCCATTAGCAGCAAGAATCGTCTTCATCATAATCGACCACACCGTGTAGTTGGTCGACGTGAGTTTGGGACACTGCAAAGAGACGTTGCTTGTCTCTCTTGCAGTCTGTACCAGTGCGTTCTCATCATTCCCTCCTGGCATCGATGATCACTTCCTTTTTTCTTCTCTGTCTTCCTCGAACCAGCGATCTTGGCTCTGATATCAATTAATAGAAAATTGGATCAAATGAACAAGAACACAGCAGATTTTAGGGGGACTCCCAGACTCTTTTATATATTGATTCAAAGAAAAATACTGGTACATTCTAACAAGTAATTCTACTCCCTATTTATAATGAAAGATAATTGCTTTCTAATCTACAAGAAAGGAAATGACCCTAAATTGCATAAATCATGCTCTAATTGATTCTGGCCAGAAGTGATCAGACAGCCTGTCAAAAGGCTGTCATTGACGAGCTGGAATTAACCTATCATTTAATGCTTTAAACATATTAAACTTTTTTAATTAACATATAGGTTCTTACTGAAATAACATACTTTTTGCAATCTTTTTGTGATACTAATATTTTAATTAAAAAAAAATTGATTGTTACTGGAATAACATACTTCTCACAATCTTTTTGAGATACTAATTATCTATAATAAATTAGAGTTATGGACAAAAGTCGTTTGGTCCGACCTGAGTACCTGACCTGACTGCTTCGACTCATACAAAAGTTACCCTCCCGAACAGTCCATCTCTAAGTATTGAATCATATCAAATTACTTTCTTTGCTTTGTATTATCCTCTCAATCTATAAAACATTTTTTGTAGGTCTGTGCTATCAAAGCCCCTGGATTTGGAGAAAACCGAAAGTCAAATTTTCAAGACCTTGCAACTCTTACCGGAGGAGAGGTACTTTTTTGTACCTAACCATGATTCTTGTGTAACCCGTTACTGCTTTTGGAATGTGTATTTTGACTGATAAATAACAATTTCTTCTCACAAATTTGTTTTAGGTCATCACTGATGAACTTGGCATGAACCTTGAAAAAGTGGCACCAGACATGCTAGGGACTTGTAAAAGGGTAAACCCTAGCTTTCTCACCATTAATTTTGCTTACTAAATATATAATTTACAAATAAATGCTAATTTTTGGAATACATATATAAATTCAGGTTACAATATCAAAGGATGATACGGTTATTCTTGACGGGGCTGGTGATAAGAAAGCCATTGAAGAAAGATGTGAACAGGTTTGTAATCCATCCCATAGTTATTGATAAATGAATAAACATATGACTTACATGTATTGTGTGTTGATTGTTTCAGTTGAGATCATCAATCGAATTAAGCACTTCTGATTATGATAGAGAGAAGCTGCAGGAGAGATTAGCAAAGCTTTCTGGTGGCGTTGCTGTTTTGAAGGTTTGAATTTTGTTTTAATGTTCATTTTACACTTGATATCAACAACTATATTTCTTTATAAAATTGAAAATAAATTATAAATTTGATCAGATTGGAGGAGCTAGTGAAGCTGAGGTTGGTGAGAAGAAGGATAGAGTTACTGATGCTTTAAATGCTACAAAAGCTGCAGTTGAGGAGGGAATCGTACCAGGTAAACTCCAATTTTTCAGCTAAAATGAAAACAGGTCAAAAGGGTCATAAGTCACCTAAAGCGTATTCAATGTTTAAAAGAACGGAAACGCGCCTCGAGGCGTTTTCCCTTCGCCTCACGAGGCGAACCGAGGCGTAAGCCCGAGGCGGAATTAAAAAATAAATATAAAAATTATATATCTTACAAAAAATAAAATACTAAACATCAAACAATGTTTGTATCTTGTTTGTTGACTACATCAACCCCTTCCAAACCTTTCCTAGGTGTGATGTGTGAGAAGAATGAGAAATTAGGTCAAATTAAGGAGAAGAATGAGAAAATAGGTCAAATTAAGGAGAACCAGACGCTAATTATGGACTTTTGACCCATTTGAGTTGTGTATTTCGTTAATAAAACGATATACACAGCTCAAATGGGTCAAAAGTCAAATTTTTCCATTTCTACTGCCTCACCGCCTCAGCCCCGCCTCAGCCCGCCTCGACCGCCTCAGCCCTAGTGAGGCGTACGTACCAAAATACCTTGTGAGGCGTACGCCTCAGACTCGTTTTTCTACCGCCTCGCCTCGAGGCGTACGCCTCGACCGTTTTTTTAAACCATGAGCGTATTCACAATGCATAAGACCTCCTAAATTGTTTTATTTCAAAAATCTCATTACCATTGTGACAATATAGCTTTTCGGTCATATTTAATACAGTAATTATTAATAAAACTCAAGAAAAGAGAAGACAAAAAATGCTTGCAGGTCGGCACTACCTGACCTCAGTCACCTCACTAAAGTTGCCAATTTTGACCCTACCCGCCTTCTTGACCTATTGCCCGATCTGCCATTTTTCCACACCTACTATCAGTTACAGCTTGTATGTTTATTAATGCATAATTGCATACCATATTTTTCAGTATCTTTTTGTTTTCTAATCTTGTGACTTTTCTATGTGCAGGTGGTGGTGTGGCTCTTCTATATGCTTCCAAGGAGCTTGGAAATCTTCAGACTGCCAATTTTGATCAGAAGATTGGTGTTCAAATAATTCAAAATGCTCTCAAGGTATATTCTTGTGCTTTGTTAAAGAATCATGACATTCTTTTTTATTCTTTGCTTTGTGCCTTTCTAGCTCACTTGAAAGTCATATACTTGTTTTAGTTCTGTCACATCATGCTTATATTGTACATCAACTAACGTCATCATTTGCTGACTTTATTTTACGTTGGTTTTCTATCTGTAGGCACCGGTGCACACGATTGCTAGCAATGCGGGAGTCGAAGGTGCTGTTATTGTTGGAAAACTATTGGAGCAGGATAACCCTGATCTTGGATATGATGCTGCTAAAGGTCTCCCTCTCACTCTCTCCCTTATACTCGTGTGTCATGAAAGGGTTAAGGGAATGAACCTAGAGTATCACATGGAGAAATAAAAACCTAGTACCTTTTATGGATTTTTTGGAGTCCTTGTGGCTTGGCTAGAGTTGCAGATTTGACCTACTGACTTGTGAATGGGTGGATTCTGGTTATGTTTCATCTCTAGTGTGCCAAACAGGGTAAAATAAAAATCGTGACTAAAAGGAAACTGGGTGAAACTTGCTCTTAAGTATATTCATTATGCATGAAATTTCCTAAATCATTTTATTTAAATAATTAGATTATTTCTATGAGAGTATTATTTTTGTCATCATATTTGACACTAATTATGTATAAAATCATTTTGGACAAAAAATGTTTCGGGCCAACACAGTTCGACCCAGCCCATACCAAAGGTTACAAGTTGCTCAATTTATAACCTCTAGCCTTGGGGCTTCACAAGAGCAGGGGTGACAATTTGTGCTCAATTTATTTCATGTCATGTCGCCGGTAGCAACCCGTCAACTCCCCCTAAAAATGTCAAATCTTGATTCCATTATCACCCATCTATGAATTCATCGTCAAATAACTGATCTTATTACTCAACAGACTCTTCATGATTATTCTTATCATCCTTTAAATAGGTCAATACGTAGACATGGTCAAGGAAGGAATCATTGACCCCCTGAAAGTCATCAGGACGGCATTAGTTGATGCTGCAAGGTAAATTTACATTTACGCCCCTTTTATATAAAACCATACTCTCCTTATTCACATGCAGAAACCAAGTTTCTTTTATTGTTGTTTTCAGTGTGTCATCTTTACTAACCACAACCGAAGCTGTAATCGTTGAACTTCCAAAAGATGAGAAGGAATCACCAGCAATGAGTCCAGGCATGGGTATGGGTGGTTATTAAACTCAACAGTAACTCTTCATTTTTTCCATATAATTTTGATTATTTTCAAACTGTACAACGAGTTGAATTAGTACCTTTTTTGGTAGTTGTTTAGATCCAATTCTCCCAACCGATTTAAGCTTTTAGGGTTTCTTTTGTTTCGATATACGTTTCTTACGAGGCAACACCATCATATAATCATTTGGAGGGATCGGATTTTGGCTAGAAATTTAGGATAGCCAAGAACAATATTCATTAGGCCTGGCAAACTGGGCGGGTCGGGCGGGTTCGGGTCACGGGTCAGAACGGGTTCGGGTCAACACGGGTTAAGAGCAAAATGACTTCGGGTCAAAACGGGGTTGGAGCAAAATTAGTCCGGGTCAAAACGGGTCGTTTTTTTTAAAAAAAAATTATCAAGTGGCGGCGGTGATGGTGGCAGTGGCGTCGCCCTCATTTGCGCCCAGTGTTCATCCCAGTTATGATCGAATACGTATAGTTAGCATGTTCAGGTGTAGTGATCTTGTCAATCCCTTGCCAGTCTGATATAACAAGTAACAAACCCCTGAAGTCAAATTCAAACAAAAACTACAAGAATTACTTGTTAGTTATGTGCAACAGAACACTCAATGCAACTACAGAAGCCGATTTCTACCTTGAATTTGAGCTTGCTTTTGAAGAAATCAGTGACAAGACGACGGCTTGCGTGCATTTTGACCCCGTTCCAGCTGGAATATGAGGTCATAACAGTAGCAACACCCTTGACGACAGCATCATAGTATGCTGTCATGTGTAAGAACTCTTTCACATCTACGGGGTGCGAGTAGCGGCGGTGGCGGCGACGGACGGGTGGTGGGCAAAGGGTGGGTGACAAAGTTGGGGGACCTATATGCACTATTTTAAAGTTAACAAAATTTTATAATACTTGATCTTTTTGACCCTTTTACTTATTTAAGGTGACCCAAATTAACCCATTGAATACTTAAGGTGACCCAAATTGATCCGTTGACTAATTTGAGGTCACCCAAATTGATTTTTGCCCAAATGAATCCATTTTTTTGAAAGATGGGTCAAGATTATCACCCCTATTATTCATCATTGGTTTAGGGTATGAAATCAATGGTGCTCATGTTTCGGTAATAAACTAATGCCATATATATGATAATTCAACATAAGGTTTTATGATAGCTTTTTTGATTGGTTGTAAATGATTGTTCAAACTTCAAAGTGTAGGGGTGGCAAATGAATCCGGTCAGGTGGATTCGGGTTTCTGGTCAAACATTGTTTGGGTCGAGATGGACTTTTGCATGTCAAAAAGGGTTTGCCGATCAGTAAACGGTTAAATTCATATTTAATCGATACATAATAAACAAGTAACTGGTTGTATCGGTTGTCATAATTATAGATTTTGTTTCCTACTTATTTTTTCATTACTATCCTGGTAAGGAGTAGTTTAGAGTGGTGTAGTTTAGGAGTAATGTATGTTAGTCGTTAAAAAAAACTATTTAATATTTTTTTATTAACTATTTAATATTTTCTTTATTAATTTCTAAGTTTTTATTATTATTTAATATTTTCTTTATAATTCCTAAATCTTTATAACTAACCGTTGGCCATTTGATGCAATGGTAGCCCCAATACTTCCCATAGTGGAGGTCATGTGTTTGAATCCTGACAAGAGCAAAAAAAGGGTATGTGGCCAGGTCATGGTGTTTATCCAGTTTTGGGGGGGGGGGGGTTCCTTCTGTGGTGGGCTGCCCTGGATGTTCTAGGTGTTGCTCCAGGGAAACCCGATTATCCTAGAATATCTAGGTGTTGCCGTTAAAAAAAAAACTATTTAATATTTCTTTTATTCAACCCATCTTTTACATGGGTTTCTAACCTAGTATTTATATACAACTGACGTTATGCACAAAATAAATTATTACAAAAAACCACTAGCTTAGCTTAGTGGCAAAGGTGTATTACCTAAGACTTCACTAAAATGGTGAGGTGTTGGGTTCAAGTCCCACTTGTGACAAAAAAAAATGGGTCTAAGTTGGGACATGGGGTTTTCTCACCTATGGTAGGTTTCCTCCTGAAGGAGATGGAGATGATCGGGTGGGTCAGTTGACCGTCAGTGATCCAAATTGTCGTTCAAAAAAAAAAAATTATTACAAAAATATTTGATTTACGAAGTTCTGTTAAATTGAGGCAGGGGTGTTTATAAACCTTTAACATTGATTTAATCATTTTGGATTGGTCGGTGTAACCGTGCTAGTGGTTTGAAAACTTTGAAAATTTTCAATTGTAAATTGAAACTGTCATTTTAAGTTAATTTGTTTTTATTTTTTTTATGGAAGATACAATTATGTATAATATTTAACACCTATCTTTTATCATTTTAAAAATATCAATAAAATTAATGAATTTGAAAATAGATACAAAAGGTCAATTGAGATTGATTAACGGAGTCGGCTGGTGTGGTTTGTCTGCCCGTCACAACTAATCTGATAGGTTTGATTTACCTCTGTGTGAGGTGGTTTCGCTTTAGATTTTTGTAAAATGACCGAATCAGGCAATGTACACCTCAAGTTAGAGTACATCTTGTACGGACAATCAGACTACAACCTACTTTACATGTTCAACCTTATTTTCTTTAAAATTTTTAACTCAACCGATCTGACTTGTGGGACTCGAATCTCTCTTCGCGATACATTCAAACTCAAATCAAGACCCGAATCTTCCTTGTGTTAAACTCGAGCCTACACCAAGAAGAGTTTGCGAACAACCGAATTTATGAAATACGATCTTTGCCTAGGGATTGATCTTGTTTTGCTTTATTCATACAAGATCATAAAATGAAAATACAAGTACACAAGGATCCTAAAATATAAGAATGTTAATGACCTAATTTCCTGACACTTATATATTTGTGGTGGGGTTGTGGGAGACAAGTTGGGGAAGTTGAACCTCTCTGAGGCTAGGGCACATGCAAAGTATCCGGTGGCCATATTGTTCATATATTATTATATCCACTGCCCACATTTACTTTGATGCCATTCAAACCTCCTTTTTATCAATAGATCGTGTGCAAATAATTGCATCATGAGTGAATGGAATAACCAACTTTTTTTCATTTAAAAGTTTTTATTTTAAACAATTTATTTTACTTATTATATTTATATACATTTACAATAGTAAATGTCATTTTTGGTATCATTTTCTACTATTATTCATATTAGGAGATCTCTAATGTGTGTCGTTTTGTTGATAAGGTAGTTGTTTGGTAATAAGAAGCTTATTTATTGGATCGGTCATCGATCCTTTTGTTGTAAATAGTTAAGGATATCGAAAGATGATGGAATATTGCTAAAAAGACTTTTTGTTGTAACCGTGAGAACTCGTTGTCGGAAACCTCACGGGACCTCACCAATACTCATGAGATCATGTAGGACACAATTTGGGCTATGAAAACGGGTTTCAAGGTGGTAAACGTAGAAAAATTGTGGAGGTTGGATTTGAACATGAAATGTCTACTAAAAGCTCAAGCACTTATCACTGTGACACTCTCTAGAAAGTTTTTAATTTTCATTATATAGAAATAGATTAGTAAAAGTAGTTTTAAACGAAGAAAACTTATCACTTATCACAATGAAGGTGGTTACCAACCGTAATCCTTCGAAAATCAGGTAGTTGGTAATTTGATTTCTGACAGATTGTTGAGGGATATTACTGACAAGTCTTCCAAGGTCGTACTCAAACGTTTTTTCTTACAGGTTACCAACGGATCCTTACTGAAAGATTACCGATTGACTAATGACAGTTTCTTTGAAACTACACCGATGAATGTTCCCTTGGTAATCTGGTTGGTGATCTTCATTTTTATATAAAAAAAATAATAGTAAATATATTGAACTTTCTTAATATAAAAAGAATTTATAAATGCTGCAAATAAAAAAAATACAAAACGTACAAATAATAAAAAATGTACCATAGACGGAAAAAATTAAAGGAAAACACCACAGAATAGTAACCAAGATTCAAAAGTGTTCCAATTAGGTAACTCACCATAGTATACCCGAGGGTGTATACTGTGTAAAATACGTATTGAGTGTCCTAATTGGAACACTTTTGAAACTTGATAACTATTCTATAAAGTTACCCCAAAAATTAATTACAATAAGGTTAAATACAAAATATATAAAAAAGGAAAAATCTAGCTAAGCAGGGAGATCCGGGTGGGTGTCGTTCCTAATTGTTGTTTGCTCAACAAATCTTCCATAATCCACAGTTTGTTTGAGCAGCTTCATCATCGTCTGGTTAGTCTCCATCTCCTTTTGTAGCCTCTACACCTCCGCGTTAGGGGTGTTCATGGTTCAGTTTAAAACCGTGAAACCTTCAAACCGGTCATCGGTTTGGTTCACGGTTGGTTTTATTTATTAACTTTTGGTCGGTCAGTTTAAATATTTTCAAACCGTGACGAACGGTTTGGTTTACGGTTTCAAAATTTTCAAACCGTATAAAACCGGATCGGACCGTAAGATTTGAATATATTTTAAAAATATTTTATAGTACATATATTTGATTATTTATATTTTATGTTAGGTTTAGTAAAAGTAAAACTAGGTTGTCTTATGTTTGAAAAAGGCTTTAATAACAATGCTAATTGCACCTTAATGACTACTTCCATTTTGATTTTCACAAGTTTCAAATGAAATTGTTTAATAAGCTTTATAGTTACATTTTGATTTTCAATTAACAGACATTTCAAATGAAATTGTTTAGCATGTTTTAATGAAAACTCTTTAATGAATTGTTTAATAATCTGTAATGACATTGTTCCCATTTCATACTCTTTCGTGTTCTCTTTAATTGTTATATATGTTTTAATGAAAACCGTGAAACCAAACCTTTAGTAACGGTTCGGTTTTAATTTTCAACGGTTCGGTTTCAGTTTTCAATATCCAAAAATTTCTAACGGTTTGGCTCGCGGTTTGACAATTTGACCTAAAAACCAGACCGTGAACACCCCTACTCCACGTCCCATATCTAGTTATGTGCAATCACTTCTAGGTTTTATGCTTTTATGACGAAACCAACATCACATTTGTCAATCCATCGGGAAACTGACCAGGACTAAATATTAATCTGCTATATTTGTAATTCAGGAAGGTTGACATTTATAAACTTTTTTATAATATAATAAATATCATCAATAACTTCTACTTATCCTCGTAGAGATCATCACTCTTCTCTCTAATCAAGTTATGTATCACTTTTACAACTTCTCTTTTATCAAGATAAGATCACATTTAAAACTTCTCTATAATCTTTGTAGGGACAACCACCCATAAAACATTATAATTATAGTTTAACTCAAAAGACATCTCATACTAATATATGATCTCACTTCTGATATGAAAAGTGTACGAAAAAACTTAAGATATCACTTAAAAGTATATATGAAAGTTGAAACAATATGTTTGTAAGAGGTTAATTCAAGTATTAATTAATAATAATAAAAAGGAGATTATATTGGGATTTTAGTCTAATAGATTATTCTTTTCAACCAACTTTTTTTTATCAAAATAAACTTAGTTGTACAAATAACCTTCCAAATGGGTAATTTGTATCCAAATTGAATTGAGCAAATAATGCACACATTCTTAAATAGACATTTTTTAATATGCCCTCAACCCTTTTGATAAAGCTTTATATACGCACATTATTATAAATTCTAAATGATTCTATAACATCCTAAAAATTTTGATATATATTTTATATTATTATATTAAAATTAAATAAAGACATGAAATTAAAAAGGGACTTACAAATTTTAACATTTATAATTGTGTAATGAAATAAAACAAAATTAAATAAATATCATCATAAAAAATATGTATAATTTAAACGACAATAAATTATTAACCCTATCATTCATTCATAAATTATGCGAAAGATACAAAATATGTGTTAGTGTGTCAAGTCAGCCTATTTTAACTAAAATTTGTTTTTACACGTAGAACCCACATCGCACATCCCTTCTATCATATCTAATTAACTCAAAATTTTATAAAGTTTATAAGTATTGAAAATATGGTTGCCCGATGTCAGAAACAAAATATCGTGTATAATGATTAATATCATAATATTAAGAAAGGTAGTCACAACATATGGCATATAATAAGTCCAAGGTGACAATGATATTGACAATTCAACCCTACAGTTTTGATTTTAACGTAAATGGACCCAATTGAATTGACTACTACAAAAATCAATGGTCCCCGATTGGTAAAGTTGATTGTAATCGATTCCATCATTCCCCACTCCTTCCAAATTCTCAATTATATTGGCTTAAAGAATAATGAGTAAACTGTAGTTTTCGTCTCTGAGGTTTATTGGTATTAACATCTGTTTGTGTTGGAGGAGATGACCAAATAATTAGGATACCCATATGATATGGTCTTTTACTATCATTATAAGCTTCCAAACTTGGATTTGGACGTAGGTCTAAGGACATTAGGTAATACTGCTCATGTAGCTAATTTCTGTTCACTAGTGTAAAATGTCAAAGAGATTGAAATTTATGTTGAACATTATCAGACAAAAATTAACATTTTTTTTCTTCAGCATCAAGTAGAGGTTGAATGTACTGATCATGTGGAACTAGGTTAGGAAATTGGTTCTGATGTAGATGAGGTAAAAATGCAGTCTTATGTAGATGACAAACCTAAGACTGATTTAGATGACAAAGCTGGGACTGTTTTAGATGACAAACCTAGGTCTGGGACTGATTTAGATGACAAACCTAGGTATGATTTAGCTGATTAAGAAGGTGATGTTGGGTCTGATGACAAGGAGGAGCTTGTGTATGATGATGATGATGTTGGGTCTGAAAAAAGTGGTGAGCTTGGGTCTGATGAAGATGAAGATGACTCTGATTATATAGTAGATGGCAACCTTGTAGAGGATCCAAAAGTGGACATGAAGGACTTCGGGTCTGCTGTTGATGACTTTGATGAGGATTTAGAAGTGAGAAATGAGAGCATGAATGAGGATACTTTGAATGTTGACATGGAAAATTTTGAAAGCAATAGTGAAGATGAATATCATGTGCCACCATTAAAGAAGGCTTTTAAGGAAATGAGGCAGAAAGCAAAAGAAGGCTATATTACAACATCTCCATTCTATGTTGGACAACTAATTCATGACAAGGAAGAGATGAAGTGTATAGTAAAGGAGCATGCCATTGAGACTAGAAGACAACTTTTCATTGAGAAAAATGACAAGTTCAGGTTTAGAGTAGTGTGCAGGGGTACTAATCCAGATTTCATAGGTGGTGAGTGTTCAAATACTAGTAAATTAAAGGTCCAAAAAAAAAAACTGCCCCAAAAGTACAGTTTTCCACAAGTGGTCAAAAAACATTAAAAAGAAAACCTACCCCACCTAGGAAAAAGTATCCAAAACCCACTTTCCATTGGTCTTTGCATATCTCTATGAGAGATACTTCAAATCCATGGTGTGTGAAAACTTTAAACATGCAACACCAATGTTTACAAACCCGAGAAATTAATCTATACATCATGGGATTTATAGTAAGAGAGATTGCACCTTTAATTGACGGTAACCCCACAATACCATTGGCAGCTTTGCATGATCAACTTCAAAAGAAACATCAGATCCAAATCTCATTGATGAAAGTGTCCAGGGCTAAAGACATTGCCACAAGGAAAATGTTTGGTGATTACCAAGACCAGTATGGGTTATTGAGAGGCTACTGTGAGGAGTTGATTAGATCCAACCCTGGGTCTACTGTTAAGATTGATGTTGAAACTGAACCTAATACCAGTAGTCCAACTAGGAGGTTCAGGAGGGTGTACATCTGTTTTAATGCTTTGAAAGTAGGTTTTAGGAAGTGTGGGAGGGAGATTCTTGGTTTGGATGGATGTTTCATGAAAGGTCTATACCCTGGACAAATATTGACTGTTGTAGGTGTTGATGCCAATAATGGTATTTATCTAATTGCATATACACTAGTTGAAGCTGAAACTAAAGACTCTTGGACATGGTTCTTAACATGTCTTGGAGATGATCTTGATCTAAGTTCCAGGTCTAATTTCACATTCATAAGTGACAGGCAAAAGGTACACCTGTTTTAATCCTGAATCTGTTATATTCATAAGTGTACATCTGTTTTAACTTGTAATTCTTATTTTGGATGTTAGGGCCTTGTACCTACATTATCCCAGATGTTCCCTAGTGCTGAGCACAGGTACTGCCTGAGACACATTCATGACAATATGAAGTCAAAGTAGAGAGGAGTATTAAAAAAACATGCTTTGGAGCTGTGCTAGTGCTACCACTGTTCCTGTATTTGAAAGAAAGATGAAGAAAATAAGACAATTAGATTCCAGTTTGTATGGTTGGCTGAAGCAAATTCCACCAGGCAGTTGGTCCAGGGCACATTTCAGTGGTAATTATCTTGTATTCCAGTTTTTATTATATTTTATTAATTGGATTCCAGTTTTTATTATATTTAATTAATTATTAATGAACAATTAATTCATGTTTGTTGGCTTAAACAGGAAGGTCAAAGTGTGATATGATACTTAACAATCTTTGTGAAGTTTTTAACAAGCAGTTAATTGGAGCAAAAGACAAGCATGTCATAACATGTTTAGATTTCATAAGACAATACATGACAAAAAGAATCATTGTGGTGAATAGGGTGATTGCAAAAAGTGAAGGGCTATTGACACCTTATGCAACTAAAATGTTCAATGCCATTAAAGAGGAAGTCTCTAAATACAATGTTCTTATGGCAGGTTTCCACAAATATGAGGTAACATTCCTGTTTGTTTCATAATAATATTTGTAATGATGTGTTCTGAAATATGGTATAATGTCTTAGGTGAGTATGCCTGGGTCTGATCAACGTGTGGTGAATATGGACCAGAAGACATGCAGCTGCAGGAAATGGGAATTGACTAGCATGCCCTGCAAACATGCAGTGGCATACATATGGGACATGGCTCAGCATGGTTATAATGTAGAAATTCCAGAAAAATGGGTTTCTGAGGTTTATTGGCTGAAAACATGATGTATACATGAACACACTTGAGCCAATTAATGGTAAAGAATTGTGGATCCCATCTACTTGTCCAACCAAACTGATTGCGCCCAAACATCATACTCAGATTGGTAGACCTAAGAAGAAGAGGAAAAAGTAAGTTTTTGTGGTGCAAGAACTTGTTTCAAGCCAAGGGAAGTTGAGCAGGAGAGGAGGTACTGTCAAATGTGGGAAATGCAAAAACCTTGGTCATAACTCTAAAGCCTGTAAAGTTCAGAGTCAGGCACAAGGAGGGTCACAGTCTGCATCTTAGTCTGCCCCAAAACCATCTCAGGGTTGAATTGGGCTTTTGCACTAGCAGGGTTGAATTGGGCTTTTGTTATTTTGGTATGTAGTTTATTTATGAACAATGGGTTGTAATGTTTGTTATGCAATTTCTGAACAATTATGGTAGTTTGTAATGTTGGTAATTTCTGTTTTATGAACAATTATGCAGTTTGTAATGTTGGTAATTTCTGTTTGTAATGTTGGTAATGTTATTGGTATCTGCAGCCTCTTAATGGTAATGCTATTTTGTAATGTTAATGCTAGTTTGTAATTTTAATTTGTACAGTTTGTAATGTTAATGCAAGTTGGCATCTGCAGCCTGTTTTGGCATCTGCAACATGTTTTGGTTTTTGCAGCCAGTTTTGACATGGCATCTGCAGCCTGGTTTTGGAATCTACAGCCTATCAAATAGTATACTCAAATAGAAATGGCATCTGCAGCCTCTAACGGTCATTATTTTGACATCTGCAGCTTCTAACGGTTACAAATGCAACGCTCATTTTTTTGGACTACTACATATGTTGTTGAGGTTGTAGACTTTAACAAACAGTTCACTCAAATGGCCGAAAGTGTGGATTCTAACTATCTACAGGTGCATCAGGTTGATGAGGTGCATCAGGTTGACGAGGTTGTGGACTCTACTAAGAAAAGTGTTGAACAAGAGCAAACACATGTGGAGCCCGAGTACTGTGATCCATACGAACATTATGACCCTGAAGTATTGAAAAAGGCTTGGGATTATAACAGCCCTAAAGAGGATGTTGAGCCAGAGTACCATAATCCATACGCGGACGAGCATGATTCAGAACTAAACTAGTCAAATGATGACTGTAATTGGACATAATCTTGTAATTTGGTCATGTAGCAATCTCTGAACTTGGAAATAATCTTGTAATTTGGTCAGTATGGTATGCAGCCTGTTAAACAGTTTACTCAAATCATGTAGCAATCTCTGAACTTGGAAATCATGTAGCAATCTCTTAAACTGAACTTTTATTAAAATTAAACAGATTACAAAATCAAACATTTCAAAGAAACACATTACAAAGAAACTGAACTGTACATTAAGTACATTACAAAGAAACACCAACTAAAACCTATGATAATCTTCAGCTTTCTTGTTTCATTAGCTTTTGCAATAGCTAATTCCTGATGTTCGTTCATTCTTTTTAGCAGTCCAGGTATAACCTTTTTTGACCTTGCACAAATTGGAGGATCTGGCCATTTCACAAAATCACACCTTGATCTCTGACAATTCACCAAACCACACATCAGAAAAAATACAAAGTAAAAGACTAAGGTTTAAGTTTTCTTACACAACAATGGAAGTCACGGCCAGGGTTTGCTTCAGTCCATGAAGTTCGAATCAATGTAAGAGACCCACAAGAACAAATAGGTTGTGAATCGATACCGTTTGAAAAGAAACTACTTTCTTGAGGCCAATTGTTGCTGGAATTGGACATCCTAGAACTCGTAAACCTTGAATTTGGGATTTAGGAACGATGACAAAATAGGTTTGATCAGCTGAATTTGGGGATTTTAAGATGAACGTTGTATTATAATCGTGGCTAAATGACGAAAATACCGTGAGGGGGAAGTAATGGCAGATTGGACGGGCGTTAGGGCCAGGGATGGAAACTGTTAAGAAATGTAACATTAAGGACTCATACTGTTAAGGGTGTACTGAACTTGTTAATACCAACAAACCTCACTGACGAAAACTGCAGTTTACTCAAGAATAACTAAATATCTAGAAATTATTATATTTACATGAGTAAACTGCAGTTTTCGTCCCTGAAGTTTGATAGTCTTAACAGGTTCAGTGCAACCTTAACGCTCTGAGTCTCTAACGTTTAAATTTTTAACAGTATGCGTCCCTGGACCTAACAAACGTTAAGTTTCCATTTAGTTTTTGTGTGAAATTACCGATATACCCCCATCTTCTCCGACCAGCCCTCACTACCACCCCACCCCCACCAGCCACCACCCCCATCCCCACCTGCGCTACCAGCACCATTGTTATCTTTTTTCCAGATCCTTTTCTGATTTTGGCGATGAAGATCCGATTTTGTGTGTTCGTTTGATTTTGTGTGTGTGGGTTAATCTGGATCTTGACCTAACGCCTCTTGGCGTTGAAAAAAAATTACACCCTTTTTAAGCTTGTGGTCAGCACCACCCAACGCCGCCGCCGCCGCTGTTCAGATCCTCCAGAACCCGTCGCCATCGTGTCAAGCCGATCAGACGCTGGTGACCTTCCCCCCACCCCCACCAGCCACCACCCCCGACAGATTAGGGTTCCGACGAAACCGTTTTCCGGTGAGTCCTTTTTCCAGATTTCTTGTCATTTCCGGGAGTAGATAACAAGAACAAACTGTATGATCAAGTAAATTAGGACTATACATACATGATGATATATACATATACAAAAATAAGGTCAGAGTTTGTAAATGTTAATAAATCTGGAGTGGGAGTGTTGGGTTGATCTAGTAAGGGGGAACCATGATAACAACGGTGTGGTTCCTCTTATGGTAAATTATGATTGGGCCAGGCTTTTGAGTTTTGAATATTAAGGGCAAATCGGTAATTTCAGACAAAACTAACTGAAAACTTAACGTCTGTTAGGTCAAAGGACGCATAGTGTTAAAAATTTAAACATTAGGGACTCAGAGTGTTAAGGGTGCACTGAACTTGTTAAAACCATCAAACTTCAGTGATGAAAACTACAGTTTACTCTATTTACATATACTCATCAGTAAATAATGTATTCATTTAATCTTTTAATTTTCTACGAGTAGTATGTTCATCAGTGAATAGTTACAAACGATTTAACATATAGTGTATTTGCTATACAAAGGTTGTTTTAAAAAAAAAAAAGTATTTTCATTCATTTATGTACATATGTTTTTGACACTCACATCCACACCATGTAAATACAGTAATCAAAATCAATTACAGTTTTGGATACACATTCTCGTCGTGTAAATACATTAGATACATATTCACATCGTATAAATATGTTACAACGCATTACACATTTACACTTCTTTAAAAAAAATGATATTTTTTATACAAAAGGTACTCCTGTTAAAAAAATAAAATTCTTGTTTTGTTGTATGGTTTTTTCAAATATTATAAAATATATAAAAAGTTATTTTAGTTTAAAAATGTTGATGGGTTTAGATTTTAATAAAAAAGGTCAACAACAAAAGGCCGGATTCCTTTTTTTATACCTCACTCATTACGAATTTTTAGATAATTACGAAATTATCACTAATCAACTAAATCATTAAATATTTGACTAAAAAGGTAAAATCTGTCTTAAGCTTTCTAAGAAAATAATTTTTATATTTCTGACCTCTATAAATGAATTTGTGTTTATGCAATTCTAAAATCTAACGTTGTTGCAAGAACACGAATAGAAAAAAACAATATGCAAAAAGAAAATACCCGTTATAATATTAGTTATATTTTAATAATAAGATTAAATGAATGAGATGATAAAGTCTTAAATATGAGGTCAACTAATTAAACTTATTTGACTAATATAGGGTTGTTAAGCACTTAAGTAGCTATCATTAAGATTTGGTTGTGTCGGTTGACGTCACAATATTTAATTATTTCTTTTTGAATATTTTATTTCGTTAATATTTAATTAATGAATCTTTGACATCATTAACTTGAGATTATAATTTCATGACAAAATTAACTTAAGGAAAGTCTATTTACATAGCCTTATATGTCTCGTATGTTGACACCTTTTATACGCCTCGTATAGCCTTATACGGGGCGTATAACGTTCCCAATTTCCAATGAAATATATCTTGCAGGGATTACATCGTATCCTATACGCCTCGTATAGGCCTATACGTGGAGTGTAGCGTACAAGGCTAGGTACCTCGTACGCTATACGCGACCTATAGGATACGATGTAATCCCTGCAAGATGTCTTTCATTGAAAATTGGGAAAGTTATAAGCCCCGTATAGAGCTATACGAGGTATATAGCTTCATCCACAACCCCTATAAACTTCTCCGAATTCGTTCGATCGATATACTCAAACATAAAATTTCTTCAATTTCTCCAAATTCGTTCAAAACCCTCCCAAAATTAACCCACATGCTCAAGTATAGCGATTTCGTTTTGGGACGGCCAGTATGTTTTTGGCGAATATTCTAACGAGTCATGGGAAAACAACCTGGTATAACATTTATTCACTTATTTGTTGTTTTGTTTATAAAATACTTACCATATTGTTGTTTTAGGAGGGGTCTTGCGTTCATTCTACTTACGAGATGTAACACCCAAATTTTCAACCCAATTTAAACTTTTAAAACAACGCGGAAGTTAGGTCCCAAAACGACATTTAACGTTTTACAAACACGAATTAAACTAACATGATCACCTTAATTAGTTTAAACAAAAGTTATAAACAAGTTATCCACAACTTGTAACAACCCCAAATAGTTTGTAAAAGACTCCATATGAGAAGATTAACAAAACCAATTGCTAAACATGTCCACGAGAATCCAATCCATTTGATTCGAGACCCGAGGACTAATCCAGAGCTTTTCCTACATCAAAACATCCTACAAATCAAGTTAGTAATGATATAAACATCCCCCGGGAGTCCCAAGAGTTAATACAAGGTAAAAATCCAAAATTTCAGTTTAGGCGTACGGGTCACCGTACCGGTCACTGTACGGGCAGTAAGTTAGGAGTACGGGTTTTTACTATAGCGTACCATATGCCAAAACGGGCGTATGGTACACCCAACCTGCAGATCTTATGCCCTTTTCAAATTCCTCATGTCAAGGCACCCCAAATTCATATATTATGGGTTTCGTAGTTCATTTTCTAGCCCGAAATATACTTATTAGAAGTTTTGGGCTTTTCCCGACAACATATAATGACATCCTTTCATGTCAAATCCCGACCCGTTTGAATAATTAAGCTATTAACCATCATATAAACTTACCCACATATACTAACATCAATTTGTTAGTTATCACCCCTAAACCCGAGTACCACTACTCGTTTTTCACTCTTGAAGTGTTTAACTTCAAGTTTTACCAATTAATTATTTAGGCATACAACGACCTACAACTTAGACATGTATTGACCCATACAAGTCCTAACTTTTCACCATCCGTCAACTTGACATATCCACATGTCTATTGCGAGAACCACCACTCGCTTTCTCGCATGGAGTATTTGATTCCATGCCGACCCACGAAGTATCCACACTTCATGTCAATCGTGAAGTATTTGACTTCACTTTCACCCGTGAAGTACTTGGCCTCACTATCACCCGTAAAGTATCCACACTTCATGTAAACACCTCTATGAAGTATTCACACTTCATGTAATCAACCAATTTACCATTTTACTACCAACGGTTGACTTTTACCATATTAAGTCAATTTTAGTCTAATGTTATCACATTCTACATTTTAGTTGACTCTTGATCACATTGAGTCATTTACACCATTTATCCACATATCACACATTAGTTTGACTAATAACCACATAAGTCAACTTACATCTATTTACCACCTTTGCACAATCAAGCATGACTATTAACCACATAGTCTAATTATACATATTTACCACATTTGCACATTTAAGTTTGACTATTAACCACATAGTCTAATTACACCAATTTACCATATTTTCAAATTAAAGTTTAACTATTAACTGTTTGGAATCAGGGTACCAGTTTTAACTTTTAAAACAATAATTATTTAAACCTTTTAAATAAATAAATCAGATATATTTTGTGAAAGCGATTAAATAGTACCTTTACCGGATCGGATCTGGATTCCTTTCAGTGATCCGATTACACGCGTATAAACAATATAAAATAACCAACCATAGGATGCTCAGATTTATACCTTTGACGATAATCAGATCTGAAACACCTTAATTCAACAAACATCATGCTAGATGACACGTACACGAAAAACCGCAGCAAAATGTCACACGGTTGCGCAGAGGGAACCCGGTCACAGCGGTGGTGACGTGCTACGGCGAGGGGGCTCCGGCAACCGGCGACGACTGCGGCGTGGGGCGGTGGCCGGTGGCCAACAGCGGTGGTTGCGCAGGGAAAAGGGGTGGCGGCTTTTTGAGGTGTAGTAGTATTAGGGTTTGTAGATTAAGGTTATATTTATAATCTCCTTAATTACAAACCACACCCTTGTGAATTAACATTTAATTCCTAGTAATTAACATTCAATTACTTTTAACCCTTGTAGTTTACTCATAACAATTTATTAGTAAAAACCAGATTAATGTTTAACATTTAATCATTAAACTCCTCGAATATAATTATTTCACTAAATAATTAATCAACTCAATCACCGATAAATATTTCTTTAAATATTAATTCGCCGTATAATTAATCCATCTTTCGTGAATAATATTTAACAATTAAATATTATGAATATATATATGTTCGTTGCCTAAGATGTAACTCTTTGGATTGTACCTCAATAGTAACATTGGCTTAATTGACGATCGGACATTATATATCCAAGAATCTCCCACTTGGTCGATTCTTCAATTAATCTATTCAACGTAGACAGTGGTGGACGCCTAGCTGCATCTCACTGCCCCTAGCAAGGTATGACATATTTACAATCGTCAAACTATTTTCTTGTGTACAAGTAACCTTTACTTTACCAATTCTAACAGTCCTAGTAAGCATATGTATCATTTCTGTTTAGGGCATCCGTTGAACATGAGACATGGATACAATTCACTTCTCATATGTGGTTCAACTATTCTTGTTCTCGTTCTTCAATTCAAAGTGGTCTAAACAAACTACTCTTTAGTTTGAGCATGGCCATGCGTTTCACACCAGCTTGAATTAACGAGGGCGCCAGAATGTCCAACTCCTAATTAAAGAAGAACATAGTTCCTTTGGCCACGTACAACTCCTACTAAACTTTGGATCACTCCTGATCATACCCTTATTACTGCCTGTTAAGGTACATCATTAGATAAGATCAAAGAACAACCTTTAGTCAGAGTTAGTTCTAGTAAGTGCCTTGGGTCGAGGATCGACAGATCTTACTTTATTCAAAACATCTCAAGACATAGATCCATGAAGATAGTTTTGAAACGAGTTACGTCTAATAATTATTCTCTAATGATTATCTATGAATATGGTTTCCAACTTCTTGGTCTTTCATTCACAATGAACCAACCATCCGATTCACAATAGTCTTACGTTCAGATTGATTCCCATGAATCTGATCGACTACGGACATTTAGAATAATCTATATATTCAAGGATTTTAAAACGTACAAACTATCGAACACAGTAACATCTAATAATAATGCATTTAACCATTAAATCATATATTAAAAATAATGTAACTGAATTGTTCGAAACACCAAATACTAAATACATATCAAACCCACTGTCTAGCAAATCTAAGGCCTATCTTGTCAGCATGCTCCTCATGTTTAGAATGAGGCATAGGCTTAGTGAACGGGTCGGCTAGATTCTGATATGTGTGAACTTTTTTTAACACGATGTCTCCCCGTTAAATTATATCCCGGATATAATGAAATCTTCTGAGTATGTGCTTAGTGCTGTGGTGTGACCTTGGTTCCTTAGCTTGATCTATGGCACCGGTATTGTCACACAGTATCTCGATCGGTTTCTGAATGCTAGGCATTACTCCAAGATCAGCAATGAACTTCTTCATCCAAGCAACCTCCTTTGCAGCTTCTGAAGCAGCAATGTATTCTGACTCCGTGGTGGATTGAGCAACAACACTTTGCTGAGCAACAACACTTTGCTTAATATTTTTCCAAGTGATCGCACCACCATTCAAAACAAATACAAATCCCGTTTGTGATCGAGAATCATCTCGATCAGTCTGGAAGCTAGCATCAGTGTAACATTTAACAACTAGTTCTTCTTCCAGTCCTCCATATATCAGGAACATGTCCTTAGTTCTTCTCAAGTATTTTAGGATGTTCTTTACAGCTATCCAATGACTCTCACCAGGATTCTGTTGATATCTACTTGTCATGCTTAAAGCGTACGATACGTCAGGTCTAGTACATAGCATGACATACATGATGGAACCAATTGCAGAAGCATATGGAACATTTTCCATTTTCTTCTTGTCCTCGTTAGACTGAGGGCACTGATTATTATTCAGTATGGTTCCATGCGCCATAGGCAAAGACCCTCTCTTAGAGTCTTGCATGAAAAAGCGTCGAATGACCTTATCAATGTATGTACTTTGACTTAAACCTATAAGCCACTTTGATCTATCTCTATAGATCTTTATTCCAGAATATAAGCAGCATCACCAAGATCTTTCATTGAGAAACATTTTCCTAACTAAGACTTTACGTCTTTTAGCATAGAGATATGGTTTCCAATGAGAAGTATGTCATCTACATACAGAATCAGAAAAATCACATGGCTCCCACTTGCCTTTTTGTAAACACACGGTTCATCTTCGTTCTTGACAAAACCAAACTCTTTGATTTTCTGGTCAAAGCGAAGATTCCAGCTTCTGGATGCCTGTTTTAATCAATAAATTGATTTGTTTAACTTGCATACCTTATTAGGATTCTCTGGATCTTCAAAACCTTCCGTTTGAACCATATAGACATCTTCTGTAAGATGCCCATTAAGGAACGTGGTTTTGACATCCATTTGCCAAATCTCATAGTCATAATATGCGGTAATGGCAAGCAAGATCCTAATAGACTTAAGCATGGCTACTGGCGAGAAGGTTTCATCATAATAAATTCCTTAAGTCTGAGTAAAGCCTTTCGCTACCAGCCTTGCTTTGAAGGTTTGCACATTCCCATCCATGTCGATTTTTTCCTTGAAAATCCACTTGCTTCCTAAGGTCTGACTCTCGGGAGGAAGACCAACCAAGTCCCATACATAGTTGTCATACATGGATTGGATTTCAGCATCCATGGCTTCAAGCCATTTCTTAGAATCATAATCTAAGATTGTACATTTGTAACTAGTGGGCTCTGCCTGATCAGCTATCAGGATATTGTCAATCTGGTGAATCCCGATATACCGGTCGGGTTCATAACGATCCCTAGCACTTCTGCGAACAGTTTGTGTTATATTTGAATCTTGAACATTTCTATATTCAGTTTCAACAGTCTCATGCTGAACGGCAGTTCAGGTTGTGGTTCTTGGATCTCATCCATATCCACACGGTTATCTCCAATCCCTCTCGCAAGAAGTTCTTTCTCCAAGAAAGTATCTCTGCGTTTAATGAACACACGATTTTCAATAGGATTGTAGAAGTAGTAACCGATTGTTTTAGGGTATCCGACGAAAACAATTTTATCGCCACGGGGATTTAGTTTATCCGTAGATTCACTTGTAACATATGCGTTACATCCCCAAACCCTAAGGTAGGACACTTTGGGTTTCTCCCCATGCCAAATCTCATAAGGCGTTTTGTCCACCTTCTTAGTAGGAGCTAGATTTATGATTCTCGTGGCAGTCTCAAGAGCAAAACTCCAGAAGGAGTGTGGGAGGTTTGTACGACACATCATTGACCGAACCATATCTAATAGAGTTCGATTTCTCCTTTCGGATACACCGTTAAGTTAAGGTGTTCCTGGTGGAGTAAGTTGAGGAATGTTCCCACATTTCTTTAGATGTTCGTCAAACTCTTGACTAAGATATTCACCACCTCGATCAGATCGAAGCATCTTAATCGTCTTACAAAGCTGATTTTGTACTTCGTTCTGGTATTGTTTGAACATTTCATGTTTATGCTTCATAAGATAAACATAACCATATCTACTGAAGTCATCAGTAAATGTCACGAAGTATCTCTCTCCACTTCTAGAAATTGTTCTGAACGAACCACACACATCAGTATGTACAAGTCCTAACAGATCCTTAGCCCTTTGACCGATACCAGAAAAAGGAGCCTTAGTTAGCTTTCCACTTAAACATGATTCGCAATCATCAAATGACTCTAGACCAGTAGAATTCAGAATTCCGGCGGTCTGGAGTTTCTTCATGCGATTCTTATTTATGTGTCCAAGTCTACAATGCTATAGGTACGTATCATTGAAATCATATTTCATACGTTTGGAGGAGATATTAAATATAACGTTATTATCATGGACTTCTATCTCATAGATCCCGTTATGAGGCTTTGCAGAAAAATAAAACAAACCATTCAAATATGCAGAAATGAAATCATTATCAAAAGCATAATTAAATCCTTGTTCCCGCAAAGCGGATACTGAAACAATATTCCTAGTCAAATTAGGAATGAAATAAACATTGTTCAAAATAAGTTCTAAACCAGAAGGAAGTAAAAGAGTGTATTCTCCTACAGCCTTCACAACAACCTTTTGTCCATTTCCCACATGGAGCTCCAGGTCGCCTTGCTTCAGTCTCCTAACCTTCTTTAGTCTCTGCAAATCATTACAAATGTGGTAACCACATCCAATGTCAAACACCTAAGATTTGCTAGACAAAGAGAAGATCTCAATAACGAACATACCTGAAGATCCTGCTTCCAAAGCTTTGGTCTTCCTAGCAAGGTATGTAGGACAGTTACATTTCCAGTGTCTTATCTCTCCACAGTAATGATAGGTTTCATCACTTTTGAAAATAGCTCTCTTTTTGCCACGCTTTCTTGGTTCAGAAATCAAGGTGTCTATTTGTCCCAAAGTCATTTCAAAAGCCAGTAGCGACCCTCGCAAATCAGATAAGGTTTCTCCCACTACATACTGTTTGTAGTAATCAACGAACTCTTCGTATTCAACCGACAAAGATATCAGTATGAAGTCTATTGTCATATCCTGGTTGATAGGTGAACCAAGATCTTTCAGGCTGTCAATGAGTTTCATCATTTTAGAAAAATGTGAGCTCATTCATGTTCCTCTTTATATGCTACTTGTTAAAGACTTAAGCACGTTGAGATGCTCACTCTGATTTTGATGAAACCTTTTCTTCAGTTCGTGAGCCATATCATAAGCAGAGTGATATTCTAGCTCACGACGGAATTCATCACACATTGTAGATAGCATAAAAAATGACGCTTCATTAGAATCATTAATGTGTCGTCTCCAAAGCATTTTGGAGTCGTCATTGGGAGGAACTGGAGGAATTGAAATTTCTAGGACATATGATCTCTTTTCTTCCTTAAGAACACTTCTCTTCCTTAAGAACACTTCTCAAGATACGGTACCACTTAGAGAAGTTACCACTCAAAGTAGTTTCCTCCTCTCAAGATACAAAACCGAACTGCAAATTTTGGTTAATCGGTTATTTGTTCGGTTCGGTTCAGTTAATTCGGTTATTTGCTCACCCCTACCCAGAGGTCACTCATTCTTGGATTGCTCCCACTCAAGCACGTTTAACTGTGAAGTTCTCTCATTTACAATCAATGCGCCTAAAACACGTTGATAATATTTTAGCTCCAATATTACTTATGAACTCAGCATCTCTCATGTTCACGATCAAAGTGGGATTTGCTAGGGTATTACAATCACCCCCTTATGGACTCATCACCTTCGATGAATTTGCCCCACCATCCCACTCAGGAATGTGAGATTTCCTTAAAATGTCCCCTTGAACACCTCAATTATTATTTTAGGTAACCATTAGAATCTATTGTTACTAAAAAACTTACGAACTCTATCAATACTTGCTAACCAATAAAATTCGAACCCGAAACTCCGACTTTAGGCTTTTATCACTACATCACTATAAGATTTGATTATTATTATTATTATTATTATTATTATTTTCCACCTTTATGTTAAAAGTTAATAACATAAGTCAATGGTGGCTGTCTCCCGATGATAAAATGAAAAAACGCAAAAGCGGAGAGAGAGAGAGAAAAGAAAAGAGAGACACACACAGCACATACCTTATCTTCTTCCTTCGTGTTGAGCTGCAACAACTTCCCACCCACGAAAATACCTTCATGTCCTTTCTGTACCTCTAATTTTCTCATTTTTCATCACTCCAAGTGACAATCATCATATAGTTAGTGAAGCCTTGTTCATCATCCAATAGTTCTAATCGGATTCCGTTAATCAATCGAATCTGTTTCCTTATCAGCGAAGACGTTTTGATTTGTGACGATTTCAAAAGTTTGTTCAGTTAATCGTCTGTGAATTCTCGTCACAGTGAGATTTATAATTTATATATGTTTTCTTCGATTTTTTATCGGTGTTGAAAGTTGCAGAGGATGAATCATTATGTTCCTGATTTCGAAATGGATGAAGATTACTTGATTCCGGATTCTTCGAGTTTGAAAAGGCACAAGAAATCAACGATGTAATTTTATTTGATATTTATTACTTTAATTTAATTTCTCTTGTTATCGGTGATTTGAGATTGAGATTTTGTTTGAGCGTAAATTGAATTTTGTAGGGGAGATGAAGATATAATGGAGTTGCTATGGCAAAACGGCCAGGTCGTAATGCAGAGTCAAAACCAGAGATCCGGCGGGAACAAGAGGTCGGAAATGATGCCGTCGACCGCCGGTAGAGAGATCCGATCCGGTGTTATGGAGGACGACACGACACCGTGTAATCTGTTCATGCAGGAAGACGAGATGGTCTCCTGGCTTCATTACCCTAGCGATGATAACAATTTAGACATGTACCTTCATAATAATGATATCATGTATCCTGGACTTTCGTCGTCCGCTTCCGTCATCATTCCGGCTTCTTCTTCACAACCGCCGCCGCCGCCGGTAGTTAACGCGCCTTCTCCTCGGCCTCCGATTCCACCGTCTAAGCGCGTGGATGAGGAGCCAAGCCAAACGAAGACTGCAAACTTCTTACATTTCTCGAGGACTAATAAAGGAAACCTAACCGGATCAGCTCCGTCGAGCTCTAATAAGGCGTCACAGGCAATGACGCTGTCGACGGTTGTGGAGTCAAACGATCGACCGGCGAATGAGCCGCCGCAATCTAGAGCTTCACGCGTAACGGACAGTACCGCACTTGTGTCCGGCGCTAACATAGGGTTTCGCGGGAGCATGAGCAGTTTTGGTGCTGCCGGTACATCTTCCGCCGGAAGAGAACCAGAGACTTACGATCTCAGCGCTTCATCGTCTCCAGGTACCGGCGGCTCAGGAGCAAGTGCGAGTGTTGAACCGTCGTCTCAGAAACCTCCTCCGGCGACAGAAGATCGGAAGCGCAAGGGCATAGACACCGACGACACAGAATGTTACAGTGAGGTAAATGACCAATTTAACCCTTGTGCAATTACATACTTGTACTTTAGCATGAATCCTGATACGTTTAAACAGCATCTCTACCTGCATTAACTGTGGTACTCTCCCCAGTGGCGGATCTAGGAAAAAAATCCAGGGGTATCTAAAATTTCGTTCAGGGGTATCTGGATACATAAAACGGTAAAAAAAAAAAATTTTCCCGCTGCGCGTCGAAAATTCCCACTACGCGTCGAAAATTGAGGGGTACCGACAGGTACCCCTGCCCTGTATGTAAATCCGCCCCTGACTTTCCCCATAACAAAATAGCAGCCTCATTTATTAGTACATGGCTAATAGAGAACCAAGAGAACTGAATAAATACTTATATCTTTTTTAAACGATGAGTATTAATTTTATTAAATAAAATACGCTACCAGCAAGAAGCTAAAACATATATACATGACAGAGACTTATATCTACTGTTATCATACATGAATTACATACAAATGTTTATATACTAAAAACTTATTTATATCATACTAGTAATATATTATATTTTGAATATATATTAAAGTATTTGATTAAAACGATATTTTTTACCAAGATAATTGCCATACACATAGTTATATGTCATGTAGTTCATACAAATGTTTATACGTTTCTCGCATTTTCTACTAAAAACTTAGCTATATGTTTATGTGTTTCTCGCATTTTCTACTGAAAACCTATTTATATCATATTAGTAATAATATTATATTTGAATATTTAATAAAGTATTTGATTGAAACGATACCTTTTACCAAAATAAAAATTTTATAAGGTTGTAGTTGAAATAAAGTGTTATATTTCATGAGTTTATTTAAATCCTTTAAGATGATATTTTAAATATTATAACAGTATAAAAATATTGTTATTAAACTATAAATGAGCTCCCATATTCAAGACCCAGGCAGGCCTTATCGTTGGTGAAATCCAGGTTTAATGTATAAATGTTGGTGCAGAAAGTATAAATGATTACATCATTCTCGATGAATGTTGATCAACTTGAGTTTCGTGAAAAGGATCTACCATTTTTGTAGTTTCTCTACTCGTTTCATTTGTCGTTTTAGCACCAACGAACCCATAAAATGCAAGTTTCAATGCACTTTTGGACTACTGCTAAACCGTATTTGCCACGTCGAACAACGGCTTCACACGTGGCTATTAGTGCTGACACGTGTGTCCATAGGGGGGCCACTCAGACTCTAAACAGTGGCATATACTTTCATACAATTCTGGAGAATACAATGGACACCAGAAATTGTCAAAATCACTATTTTTTATTTTTTTTTAGTATTTGTCTCATATTTACTTTTCACATATTTATTTTATTTATGAAAATGTTTTACATTTATACAATTCAGTGCATTTATTTATGATTATATGTAAGTCACCTGCTTCTCCAAATTCACCAAGATACTTGATTTGTACATTGGTTTTGTGCACCTTTTATTTGATCCAGTTTTGGATTGTACGGTACAAGTGCTTCATGCATTTAAATACTGCAGTCAGGAGTACTTACCACTGTTACCAGTTACCAACCATGTGCTTGCAGCTGAATTTACAATTTCACCCCTAGATTTTGGAGCATTGTTAATTACAATAAGAAATCAACATATGTGTTATAGTTAGTTTTTGAAACTATTTATGTGACATGAAATAATGCAAATTAGAACATAATGTTTGGATTTTTAACTACTTTTTGTTATTTGAAGGATGTCGAGTTCGAGTATCATGATGCAAAGAAGCAGAAACGTGGATCGACATCCGCCAAAAGGACTCGTGCTGCCGAAGTCCACAATCTATCGGAAAGGGTTTGTAGCGTTTTCTCTAAACCCTAAACTCTTTCCCGTTTAATATGTTATAATAGTATATTTTGTGATAATTTTGCGATTAAACTTGATTTATGAAGAGACGTCGAGATAGGATTAATGAAAAGATGAAGGCCTTACAAGAACTAATACCTCGTTGCAACAAGGTCTGATCACACGTCTATGAAGTTGTTTATTAAAGCGCGCTAGTTTTTCAACTGAAGTTTGTTTTAACATTTTTTAATGACAGTCTGACAAAGCTTCAATGCTCGATGAGGCGATTGAGTATCTGAAGTCACTTCAAATGCAAGTACAGGTAAACGAGTCAAAATTCAAATTGACGTGTTAGTAAGTAAACGAGTCAAAATTACCATAAATGTGACATACAATTATAGATGACCATTTGTATATGCAGATGATGTCCATGGGATACAACATGGTTCCTATGATGTTCCCAGGTGTCCAACGGTACATGCCAACCATGGCTCCTATGGGTATGGGAATGGGAATGGGAATGGGAATGGATCATGTAGGAATGAACCGTCCCATGGTTCCATACCCACCCGTTCTTCCAGGTTCAGCCATGCCGAACCCCACAGCGGCGGCTGCTCATCTCGGTCAACGGTTTCCTGTTCCTAGGTTTCAAATGGCACCGGTTCCCGTCATGGGGCCCACAGGAAGTCAAGCAGCTAACCCATCAGACCCGATGATGAACGCGTTTCCTATGCAGAACGCTAGCCAACCGCGAGTTCCATTTGCAGATCCATACCAACAATACATTGGTCTCCCCCCAACACAAATGCTACAACCCCAGGCACGTTGAATATAAGACTTCTTTCATAGATAAATATATGCACTATTGTTGACATATTTAAATACTTTAATGTGTATGATTATGGAGTACACTATCTTGAGTGAAAAAGTTGGTTGTCACAAATTGATCTTTACATTTTGAAATGCAAATAAAATCCATATTTATTAAGACTTATATATATACGAGCATTATTTTCTTTAGTTTAAGCGCGTTATTCATGCTTAAGAACACCTTTTTTTTAACAGCGACACCTAGATTTTGTAGGATAAATACACAATACACGTACCTTGTAGGATTTGAAATCCGAACCTTTTTTGTCGTGGGGCACACCACTTAATTAACCATCAGCATGTCCCCTTGAGGACTAAGCTAATACCTTTTAAAAAGAATAACGTGTGTGAAGGTCACCCATATACTGAAACTGTTTTTTAAATCACGCGAGTATATATCCAAGTTAAAATCGCTTTAGATTAAAACCATATACATACTTGGGTGGCGTAAAAAAGATTAATCTGAATTTAAGAAGTTGTCTACATACATAGTTGGGTGGCTTAATCTAGGAGTTGAATGCTTGTGTGACTTCACATATATTATCACTGTTTTTTATGCATTTATAGGTTAGAACTGAAGAAAAACTTCCTCAATAAACACACAACTTATTAACGTTTGTAAGTTTGAACAAACTTCACAAGATATTACACGGTTGCGTGAACAAAAACACACGACAAAATACGTATTTTGTGTAGCGAGTACAACTAGTTACATCCGTATTTCATGAATACTCAGAAAACCAATCTTCATGCAGAATCAAACAGGCATGCCTGCAGTTACAAGTAAGCCTAGCAGCAGCAAAGATATCAAGAATCCTGAGCATCACCCAACCGGTAAAGCTCCGTTAGCCATTATTATGGTTAATAAGTTGATATCCATGTAGAATCAAAGATGACAGTAGTGACCGATCTATGTGCTTATGCAGGTTGATGTTAATGGGAGACGAGGCTCATAGCCGACTAAATTTTGTAGTTAAAAAGGGGAAATGAGTATCAGATGCATTCTAAACCGACTGGGTTTTACACGATATAACATAGTTGGCGCGTAATTATACCACACGATAGCAAGCAGGCGTTGTGTAAAGAAATGTGTCGAAATGTTTACTTTTATTTAACTATTTAGTGTTTTCGTGACGGTTTTGTTTGTAATTGTTTCACAGGAAACCAATAATGAAAGAAAAGAAAGGTGAGTTTCACTTTGTGAAATAATATACGTATATATATACTTTTTAAGTGAGAATGTAGCTTTTTGATTGTGGGCACTAATACACGTGATGTAAGAATCTGTGTTCGAATCATGTGACTTTATATCCAGAAGAATCTGGGCCAAGATTCCGGGGAGAGAACTGACAGTTGAGCTTAAGAACATATCCCTTTACATTATCAAGGTTGGTACCAGTTTACTAGTTGCATGCAAGGAACCAAAATAATCACCTTTTAGCCATCAGATCAGATTGTATTTTAATGGTTGGTTGAGATCTCCCTCTATACGAAACGAATTTTTATTGGCGTATCCTTTTCAAAACGAGTTGGTGTGATTCGACTCACTTGTGCCTCTATACTGGGGAAAAACTCGTGTTTCATAACTTGTGGGGGCAAACGCTGTTGGTTACAACTAAATACCATGTTATTCGACATTGAATATACGTTTCGAAACTATCAAAGATTACATAAACTATTATAGGGTTGAGGACCGGATCAGTAATAGACCAGACCGGACCGAGACCGTTATGACAAACTTCACATAAAGATCCAACATTCCTCAAACATTACTTCACATACCTATGATTGTTGATTGCTGGACTGATTTAGGGTAGACAAAATCTAGCAACAGAAAACAATAGAAACCTATTACTTATTGCAGAAAAAAAGAATATAGTGACAAGTGTATTGAACTATAAAATATGATTACCTTTTCTGTAAATAGGCGAAACGCTTCCTCGCCCATTGCTTTATCAAGTGCCTAAAAAGATTAGAAAATGACATTTAGTGTTGGTTGTGTTCATTGTGGGTTTAATTGGATATATGGATGATTATATCACACTTACAGTTTCAGCATCTGCAGAAGAATCTATTTTGCGTATGAGGTTTTTTAGCTCCTTGTCTTTCAAAGCATCAATGATTTCGCTATTTGAAGCTGTAGTCATATTATTATGTTTCAACCAACGGGTCTTTTTGTTGGATTAAGAAAAAATATAATACGTGGCAGGAAGATGGGCGCAAGTAATGAGTCAAAACATGGCCACGTTGAAACGGGTCATCTATGGTCAGAACAGGATTATTACAAGAATCATCTAAATACTGGAATAAAACGGGATGGGAGTGATGTTAGGCAACTTTCAACCTATATAATTTGTTCGACCAATTTGACCCATTCTCCTTTTTATATCTTCTTATTTTGACCCGTTTGATATAAGAAGAACCAAATTGCCACCTCTAACATCTAAGTATAGACTTTGTCCAAAATATACTTAAAAAGCATACCTATGCACTCTAGTTGTGACCTTTGTAGCACCTTATCAGCAGCATCAACATAACATGGTCTATCAACATCAACTGTTGTAATAGTTGCGCCTGAAAATACAGTCAAAGTTTAAAAGAACGGAATCGCGCCTCGAGGCGTTTTCCCTTCGTCTCACGAGGCGTAAGCCTCGAGGCGAATCGAGGCGTAAGCCCGAGGCGGAATTAAAAAATAAATATAAAAATTATATATCTTATAAATATAGAACTTTCCTTACTAATTTCATCATAGAAAGTCTAAAACAGCATATAAAAATCATATATCTTACAAATATAGAACTTTCCTAACTAATTTCATCGGAAAAAGTCTAAAACAGCAAGAGGCGCGCTTCGAGGCGTACGCCTTTCACGTTTTTTTGAACGCCTCAGCCCTTTGAGGCGCACGTACAATAATGGCCCCTGAGGCGTCGCCTCAGACTTGGTTTTCTCACCGCTTCACCTCGAAGCGTACGCCTCGACCGTTTTTTAAACCATGAATACAGTTGAATTAGTGTTGGATTAAAAACGTCAATCAAAACTTAGGAAGCAAGATTACTTCAATCCCTCCCCAAATCCCCATAATGAGTGCTTCTGGGTTCAAGTATCAAAGGGCGTGGGCCGTGGCGTTGACCGTATCCTCGTATTGTGACCACAAACGATTCGTTTTGATCTTTCTTAATACTGGTGAAGAAATTTAGATTCATTTATTGTAAAAGATATAAATTAAGGTTAATAATCTATTAGAAGAACTTAAATCTTAAGCCGAGAGATAAAGAAAGGGTGATGCTATACAGCTAATTAGTTTTCCTCAATAGCCTAGACTAACATGGGCTCACCAGTTATGCGTGAAAGCATCAGAAGACTTGAAATATGTTACAAATTACAATGATATTTGTTTCTCTTATCGGTATGTTTTAAACTTGTTTTGTTAAGATATACGATTTACATTTATGAAGACTATTCTACACCAAAATGTAGCACATCATATTGGGTAACAATTTAAACTTACCTGTATCATTCTCTGGAGCAGGAGCTGGTTTAGCGCACGGAATTTCTGCAAAGATCAGACATCTTCAAATTAGCATCCAAATCATAGTAGTCAAATTCGCAAGGCGCAAAGGACTCGTCTATCTCCTAGACATAAGGCGCAAAAAATGTGCATGTCCAAGACAAAAAAAAGCACAATAATAGGAATATATGTGTGTAAATATACATGTATGTATGTAACTTGGTTTAAAAAAGCGCTAGGAGAGGCGAGGCGTTTCGGTCCCAAAATCCGAGGCGCCACGCCTCAGGCGCGAGGCGAGGGCTTCACGTATGCGAGGCGCTAAGCTAAAAAAGTAATAAAAAATTTAGTAACATTCTTAAAACCTCCCAGTAAATGTTGTTTCAGTCTAAAAACTCCTCCTTTTGAGTAATTTTCACAAAACTTGCAAGAAAAACAACTTAAAAAACTGATTTAAGTAAAGAGGAACTAAAATTGGAACTCAAATTCATAAAAAAACAGTGAAAAAAAGGCAAAAATACATGAAGCGCGCCTCACCTCGCCTCGCCCCTCAAGCCTGAGGCGGCGCCTCAGGGCGCTTCATGTATATGGGGCGCCTCACCCATTTGAAGCGTTTTGTTCAGCGCCTCACGCTTTATGCAGCGCCTCATGGCGCTTTTTTAAACCAAGGTATGTAATAGAAAAATAAAATTAATACCAATCCACAAATGTAATAAAAACTTAATATATGAACAATTAGAATCATCCAATTAACACCAAACCATCACAATAAAACAGCAACATTCATTGTAAAAAGGCGAAAACAGGTCAAAATAAATCTCTTAATTCATTTGCAGTAAGTGTGCTTTTTTCTTGGTGAGATGAAGTCACAGATTTTCTGATTACTATCTCATTAAAAAAGCAAGATATCACACAATGGACTTTCCAATTTAGTTTCATATTTTCACATGGAAAGATTTAAGGCAGAGAGAAAAGGTAAGATTCGTCCACTCAATTCACGCATTTAATCCCTAATTGTGAATAGCCTGTCGGCAAGAGGGGGTGAGGGACTAAACGACCACTGCAAGAGGGGGTGAGGGACTGTGCAAGATGGATAACGACCAGAGCATGGATAAGGATAGGAGCAGAGGTAGTCAGGTAACAGCTGGCAAGCGAGGTAGGCTGCTGTATGCCTGCATACAGGTCTTCAATGTTATATAACTAAAGTCCAATGGTCAAAACAAAAAAACTCCTGGAACTACATATGCTCTCGCATGCAATGAATGGAGCTGCGCACCTCCTCCACACCTTTAGAAGAATCAACTTGATGCGCAGTAGCCACTGGCCACATCATCTATGTGCCTAGGCGCTGCCTTGTACGCTTTTGAGTTTTGACTAGTATGTTGCAATCAGTGGCGGATCCAGGATTTTTACTCAGCAGGTGCAAAAAAAGGTAAAAATAAATTTCATATAGTAAAAAGATGATAAAAATTAACGGTATAAAAAACGGTAAAAATCAATACACTTTAAAGATGTGAAACATTGTTCTCTGTTTACAAGTGCTAAAACATATAGTATAAGTTCTTAATGTTTGACTTCTTACACCACATGACCTGTTTGCAAACCCATCATCTGCATTTTTTCTAAGGCTTCAATGCAGAGAATTATTAGTTTTTTACCGGACTTCAATGTAGAGAATTAGATTATTAGTTTCAATGAGCTTCGATTTTTTATTAATTTACTTTGGGTGCCTTTTAAGAGGTTTTTAACGAAACTTGGAGGTGCCTAAAAAAATATAACCTAATTAACACTAGAGAGAAAAACTTGAGGGGGTGCCTTTGCCCCCCCTCAACCTATTGATCCATCCACCAGTGGTTGCAAACTACTCTAGTACTCTGGAGTAAGGAAGAAAGAAAATGGAAACCTACATTGATAATAATATAACAAATTACGCATGCATGAGTTACACTAGAATCCTTTGTTTTACAGACAACTTAATACTTGTATTTCAGTCGGCCCAGAATGCCTCTGTACTCTTTCTAATGCTAAAATATAAGCCTTCATTTTATTATAAAAGCAAAATGTATCTTCCTACTCCAATGCTCCATCATATTTCATCTGTATGTCCACATCTGTAAGGCTCCAGATTTTCAACTTCAATTAGGATTCATGTGATTCTTCAAACTCTAATAACTTATAACTCAGACATATGATTAGAAATGAAGTCTTAAGCAAAACTTCAGTCCGAATTATGTTTCAATTTTCCATTTGGAAAATCAATTAAAACCCTAATAACATCATCTAATAAATTTAGTACCAATTTCAGTTGTAGTCTGGTTTGATTTGCTTTATATTCAAAGATCAGCTGGTGCAAAACTATTTGAACGAGAAGAGTCAACTACACTCTTCCTTTGAAGATATGCATCCATTAATGGTGAACTTCATATGAACATAAACCCTAAATCGCTAAATTCAACATCATTGATCAAAATTTGTCAACAAAATCAATAAAACCAGATAAACAAACAGTAATTGATTCACTGAACTAGAGATATAGCATAACAACTTCTAGACTTGAGGAACGAAGAGAGGAATAAATTACCTTTGTGTTTCTTAAAACAGATGAGGGAACAACTGCAGAAGTAAACAAAGAGAAGATTATCAAACATGAATGATAACGATTTCGGAATCCTAAATCTATGAATTTACACGTAATGTTGAATTACAAACAACTTACTATGGAATGAGACAGATAGGGCACTTGTATCTGGATTCTGCTTTTTCACAGACTTTGCATTCCTTTTTAGGCGCTGTTATTTGTTCTTTCGCTCCGTTCCTCATTCCGATCAGATGAACAGGCGGTCGGAGAATAAATTCTCCGGCGCGGCAGAAGTCGATGGTCCGGCAGTCGGCGGCAAACGGGTGAATGGATATTGAGAACAGAAGGTTTGTTGTCTATTGGACCCAGGCCCAGGGGTTTGTTGTCATGAAAATAAAATAAAAGAAGAAAATGAATATTGAATTAATACATGTTTGGAAACATTTGTAAACAAACTAGTGAACTTTGTCGCGTATTGCGGCTGTGACGGTGACATTAACGTGGTTAAGTACGTAAAGAGAAGCGTATAAGTTGCAGCGGTTTGTTTTCAAATATCAAAACGTGGGTTAAAAACACGTCGCAACCGGATATTCGGAAATCAACAAAAATTACGTCGTTGTAAAAAATTAGCGTAATGAAATATGAAAACAAATGTAAAAGGGTAAAAAATTACATTGTTGTTAAGATTAGTGTCGAACGGAAGAACGTGTGTTACAAAAAGAACGTTGCTAACGGTACATTCATAAGTTAATAAAAAGTAGCGTCGTTGTAAAAATGAGCGTTAAGAAACACGAAAACAAATTTAAAAAAAAAGTAAAATTGTATCATGTTTGACTCGATTCGATTTTGAATAAAATTTACGTCGAAATGTAAACCGGCTCAATTTTGAATAAAATTTATACCGAAACGTAACCGTATATTCAGAGTGTACAAAAAAATTATATTTTAAAAGTTATAAAAGAAAAACAAAATAGGTATAAAACTAATTATAAAGATTAAAATAATATATATGTGAATTATATGTGTGAGATGTGGGCAATAATTAAAATAATAAAAATATGTGAATTGTGTGTAGTTGATCTCAAAACGAAAGAAACAAAAAAAATCGGCCGCTGGGGGAGCTCCCATGGCTTGAACCCGCGAACCTTATATCTTTTTTTTTATAGTGGATGAGGAAACTTGAAAGGAGTTCTAAATTGAAATTTGGTTTGATTTCACTTGGAAATGTTAAACTTGTATGTGATTACTATTGGGCTAATCTTGTCATAGTCTAATAGTCTACGAGGTGCAAGGAAAAAGTCGCAAGTAAACTGGACTGGGTTGTATTGTTGCAAGTTTTTAGTCCTAGTAGGACTCTAATACTTGTTTATTTTATTATTTGGTATTATCTTTAAGTATTTGAGTAGGAGATAAGATTATCTAGTTGATTTTAAATATTTATTTAATGAGTTCAAATTATATTAGAATTGGAAGTTGTAGTCTGATTAGAATTGTTTAGTTATAAATAGGGTTATATTGTATTAATTTTATTGTGTCAAGAATTATAATATTATTAAAAGAGTCAATCTTGGTTGATATCAAATTCTGTGTTCGTGTTTTTGGGCCTGATTTCCAACACTTACAACCTGGAGACGTAATGATTGACCAAAATTATTAAGTTGTGCAAGTCGGGTTTTACTCTAACCCATAGTTTCTCAATTATGTAACTGAAGCTCATTAAACCAAAAGATGATTTTGTGATCTCATTTAGATGGTTAATTAGGTCGTTCAATCAAATATTATAACACTTGATGGCTATTTAAACGTTTCAATGGAGTAAAACAATTTTAGTTTTTGAACTATATAAAGAACCTTTCTGTTCATTTCTAAGAGACGAAGTAATTCTCAGAGAGACAAAATATGGAGAAATATCTTTCTGGTTATGAAGACGAAAGAGAGAAACGAAGTCTCTTGTTAAGTTTCATATTTCAAAAACACGTTCCGTGTCCTTGTTCAGTTCAAGGACGGACGAAGATAATACATAAAATTCAGGTTTGATTTTCAAGCTAGCTTGCAGTGTTACTACTTCATAATTTTACATTAGAAAACATATATGAATAAAAACAAAATATGTTTTTTAAAAACATATCTTAGAATAAAAAATGTAATAATATACTCGCATTTGAAATTAACATTTATGCAATGGAAGTGGCTATTTAGCTCTCCGTTTTGCATCTCTCTATTTTGCAAGGTGTTTATTATGAACTAAACCAGCCAAATTTAATTATTTTATCTCTTAATACCGATAACCTTTTTTTTTCTCAAACCCGACACAAAATGGATGGCTTTCTTTAATAAGAAAAATGAACTTTATCGATAAATCAAATGAAGATTTAGATTGTCAAAATCGAGATCTTACATAGAATAGCATTCGTCTTTACAAGATTGGGATTGTAAGTTTGAATCCAGATTGAAAGATCCTGCTCATAGTGTTTCAGTTATTTATATGTTATGACTCATGAAAAAAACTAACATAACAAACTCATGAAAAAATTCAATTATTAAGTGTAACACAACTCACAAGGGTTTATATTACTAAATTGGTTATTAAGGATTTTAATTTAAAGACCACACGGTATACCTTTAAGGGTCACCATAAAAGAACTTAGACGGACGGACACCCGTGGAGTGATGAGAGGAAAAGGGGGGGGGTTTGCCGCCAGTGAAGAGGAGAAGAGAGGGAGCAAGTCAAACAGGCAGGGCGACGTAGAGGTGCCCATGCTCCACCCATGATGGAGATGGTCTTAATAGGATGGGGAAAGATGGGAAATCCAAACTAAACCCTTTATTTGCCTAATATGTTTTAAATGTTTGAAGAAATCTATGAAAAAAATAAGAAGAAAATGGAATGCCAAAAAAAGAGACTATTACCGATATAGAAAGATTATTATAAGGGCATGAGGTATACTAGGCGTGAGAGTAAGTGATGTTAGCAAAAAGTGCATGTCATGTGGGCGCCACCTCACCTACCCAAATCTCTCACACGACTTTCAAGTCCGGTATACCTCTCCCCCTAACTGAAAATGATAACACATGCCATGTAACTATAACCATGAGAAGCCATGTGTATACAATCATACATGTTTTTTTTCTATAAAAAGAAATGCAGAATGAAACTTTCCATCTACCCTCAAAACTGAGGGCATATAATCATGTTACATCACCATTTAAACAACCAAAACAATGTGTGTTCTTGAGACAAGACAGGAGTTGAAAAGCATGTTCACATATAAAGTCCTTCTGGAACACCCTCTTTCTTCTTGAACATAACCTTGTCCTTTGCCTTTTTAAAATCAGCATGTGTCACCTAATTTAGGCACAAAACATAAGGGCACAATTTAGTTGGGAACAAAATATACTCCAATCCTAAATCAATAACAAGAACCACTTTATCCCAAATAAATCACAACCCTTGTGTGTTTTCTAAGTTTGACCATACATTGTCGAAAAGATTTTTCCAATTTTAACCCAATTATGCCAAAAGGCGTCTACTTGGCATTGTTTTATTTATATTTTGTAACCGAATGAACGAGTCAAACAATAAGATTTAGGCTAAAAAAGAAACGGGTTAAAAGGTTTAAAAGAAGCGAACGATATACTAATGTGCTTAAACCCTTGAAATTGCCTTACTTGAAAAAAAAAAGAAAATAATTATTTTAATAACAGTTTTGCAATCACATTTAAAATATAGAGAAAATGTAAAATTAAAAAAAAGGACAAAAAATTGTCTACGGATCAGTCCAACCTGTTTTGACCGGACCTAAAATTTTACGTGTTTGACTCAAACCCATTTTCCCACCTATGAGGCTATGATGGATTAGAACAAAACAACCATCCAAGAGAGTTGCAAGTGAAAGACTTAAAAGTATGAAATTTCTAGACTTTTTATTTGAAGCAACTACAAAATAAATATATTTACTGACCTTCATGCGGCGTTCTCTTAAAGCAAGTAATCCAGCCTCGGTACATATAGCCTTGATATCAGCTCCCGAGAACTCATCTTTGGTCATAACAAATTCTTCCAGGTTGACATCATCCGCTAATGTCATTCTTGATGTGTGTATCTAGATTAACACAATCATTAAGCATGTAATATTTAATATTGGCCCATTTATTTATAAATGAAGTAATTAACCGGATATGGGTTGTCTTATCTCAAATGGGTCAAATCAAAGTATATCTTAGAAAGGGAACAAAACACGTTGAAAGCCACCCAAAGTCTATTTTTGATGCACACAACCACCTAAATTGTTTTTTATTCAAAGATTTAGATTATAGTTGTAATAATATTGTTTTTGTAATCATAATTAAGGCATTAATTATTCATTAAAAAATAGGCAAAAAGTGGAGGTAGCAAGACCAGGGGGAGGGGGTTAACGGGTACTAGAAAAAATGTTCCATCTCAGGCTGGGTTCTGCAAACACCTTTTTTGCAACTTTTTTTAATGAAAAAGTAATGAGTTAATTATGATTTACAAAAACAATGTATTTACAATAACACCTAAATTTAGTTTAATAAAACTACTTAGAAGATCGAAAGTAAACTTTTGGCCATTTTCAACCCGCGTTGAAGCGTTCCCCTTAAAGTTAAAGGTTTCTATTTGGCCCGTTTGAGATAAAACGCAGCCGAAACACAAGTAAATGGGTTAAAATTGCCACCTCTAGGTTCAACTTAAACGAACCAGGGCTGTTTTGAGTTTTAACCCATTTCAACTCAAAAAATTTACCCATGCCGCCCTTCTTACCACCTCTATCAATGTCATAGCAATTTTTATGAATCTGTACCTGGAAAATACGTCTCCTGGTTTTAATGTCAGGAAGTGGGAACTCTATCTTTCTATCAATACGACCTGGTCGAAGCAGGGCTGGGTCAAGACTTTCAATTTTGTTTGTGGCCAGGATCACTTTGACATCACCTCTTGAATCAAAACCATCCAACTGGTTCAATAATTCCAACATGGTTCTCTGGATTTCGCGTTCACCCCCAGAGTGTGCATCATACCTGCATGATAATCATGCTTAAATCATAATAATTTATAATTAATGTGTGCTAAATATGATTATGAAACTATTGTTTCAAAAGAAGTTCAAATTTTGAATAAAATGATTCAGAAGGTTTTATGCATTTGAATATACACTTTAGGCAACTTTTGACCAATGTTTTTAAACCCGGACCGGCCGGTCGGACCGGAACCGTGACCTCCACCGGTCCGGTTACATGCTGAGACCGTTTGCTGGTTGAACCGGGCAGTCCAAGCGATTCAGCGGTCGAACCGGGTAGTTTAAATTTTTTTATTTATTTTTTTTAACTATTTTTTTATCTTTTTTATCCTATAGTCCTCCTACTTACTTCTATTTACAATTTTAACTCAATTTGGCTCTTTCCTTTTAACTTATACGCTGCAATAGGTCCTCAAAACCCTAATCAAAATTAAAATTGAAGATTCAAAAGAATTAAAATTCCTACAGACCTACAACCCTCGTCCTTGACTCAAAATTGTTTAAATGGTTGTATATGTAGTATTTGGAATTTTTTATATTTTTCTATATATTTTTATGAATATTTATATTATTTATTGCGTCATCCGGTTCTTGAATCTGGTCCGACCAGTGAACCACTAAGACGTCCGGTTCGTTGTCCGATCCGGTTCTGAAAACATTGCTTTTGACCCACACATTTAAACAATTTCCTTTTTAGCTAGTATTTGTTTTGAATCCTTCTAATAAGCTTTACAAACAAAACATAACCCCAATCAACCAATTAGTAATAAAACAGGTCAAAATATCATACCTCTTTGTACCAACAGCATCAATTTCATCAATAAACACGATAGATGGAGAAAGATCGTCTGCAACTCTAAAGAGTTCTCTAACCAATTTAGGGCCATCTCCAAGGTACTTTTGAATCAATTCACTTCCAACAACACGCAAGAAAGTTGCTGACGTGGAGTTTGCCACTGCCTAGACAACAGAACAAAAGGATTAAATTATTAAAAAAAAATATTCAATTAACAGGTTAAATGGATTATTGTTGTTGCTAAGCGTAGTAAAATAGAACTTGATAAGAATCAAAAACTAGATATAGATGTATGAACAACAACCACGATCTACAAAGATCCTTAATACCTGTCTCCTTTGTATAAACTAGAGGAGCAATTTCAACCTATTTACTTATGAATGGGTCAATTCACATTATGTTCTATTTCTAATTGGTCAGATACTCATATAGGTAACTTTTGAAACTTCAACTAAAATGAAACAATCAGATAGGTTGAAGGTCAGTAAGTCATCTAAAGTGTATTATTAATACATATAACCTACTAAAATGCTTTATTCAAAACATTATATTATTATGTTAACAATACATCTTTCGTAATTATATTTAACATGATAATTATTTTTAAAAAATGGACAAAAAGTGGTCAAGTCAACCCAGCCCAGTTCGACCCAATACCGACCCACCCATTGTGCCACCTCTATGATAAACATACATATCAACACGTAACCTACTTACCTTTTACTTCATAAATAATCCCCACCTTAGACTACTATTAGGATATATCAAACATCCAAGATCCACCCATACAGGATATGCACATGCATACCCTACAAATAAGTATTTTTGTTCTTGTATAAAAACAAAAAAAAATGTTACTTTATAAACCAAAAAAAAAATCTTTTAACGGTAAAAGTTACGGAATCAAACACCGCCCTCAAAGCGGACAAAGTTACAAACATTATTCACATAAGCTCGGTGAAAAAGTATCTTTAGTATTAAAGAAAGTAAGAGCTTAAATAGCAGGTTGAAATCATAATATCATAAGATAACTTCAAACATATTTATACCTTTGCAAGCAAGGTCTTGCCTGTTCCGGGCTCTCCATACAATATAACCCCTTTTGGAGGTTTGATCCCGATGTCTTCATAAAGTTCAGGGTGAGTCAAAGGGAGCTCTACCGCCTCCTTTATTTCTTGTATTTGTGCATCCAATCCACCAATATCAGCATACGATTCCAATGGAGCTTTTTCAACCTTCATGACAGACACCATGGGATCCACATCATCTTGTAGAAGCCCAACAACAGACAGAACCTGAAAGATTATTACAACAAAAGAACCATTAGCACTTACATTGTGTTAGTTTACACATATTATTTTGTTATATTTGTTAAACTTTCAAAAAATAAATAAAAAATAATGGGAATCTATTCACTGCTCCTTCAGGTTGTCTTACAGTCAACTATACCACTGTCATGCAATATTACAAAATGCATTACTTTAAGCAATGTTAAAGAATTTGGATATGAACAAATACAAACAAGAAGACAAACAAACAAACATCCCAGCAAAAATCTCAATCATGCAATAGGGTCTGGGGAGGGTGAGATGAGAAAAAACCTTACCTCTATCCCAAAGCATAAAGAGGCTGCTCCCATAGAAACCCTCCCGGCTCTAAAAACTTTTTTTCTTTTAGAAAATACGGAAAGCATACAAGAAAAACAAGTATCATAACAGAATTTATTAGTAACAGAAGATAAAAGAACAGGAAGTATAAAACTCCCTGACACTAAAGGCACACCTACAACTGAAGGCACCCCTAAAGACAAACCTAGAAAGTAGCTAACACCGAAGCACCCACAACTAAAGGAGACCTAAGTTTGATTAGGATATGAACAAATATATTCTTAATTCTATTCTTATTTGTACAAGATTTGGATAACATGAATGTAACACTTGTCAATTCAAACTAAATAAAATGTTCGCTCCATCAATTAAAACCCTAATTTAATTTGGAAAGAAAACAACTCAAACCAGTTGAATTGAAAAGCATAAATTAAGCATCCAGTCATCACAACAAAATTGAAACACAAACTTTACCTTATTGTGCATCAAAATCGCACATCCAGGCTCCAGCTGATCCTTATCAACAAACGATAAAATCCCAACATAATACTCCGGTCCAATCGACGACGAGACGATGGCGTGATTCTCATCAATCAGCTCTTCCAGATTCCCAACGCTCATCGGAGATCCACGCAGATCATCAACCTTAGACCTATCCTCTTCCGTCTTCTCTTCCTGAGGCTTCAATCTCTCCTGATTCGCCACAAACTCTTCTTCCATTAACAGATAGTCTTTGATTCGTTCCAGCTTTAAGAGCCGTAACCTACACTTCGAATGCGGCGTCACCGTCGGTAATCGAGCGCTTGCTTCCGGTCCTTTCTGCTTACGTTGTTTCCGGCCGACTCGAGAAGGCGGCGCGGCCGGTTCGAATTTCTTCTCCTTTTTGTCGCCGTCGTTCTTGCGATCGCCGGAATTTCCTTGCCGGCTAAAACCGCCCGGAGTTCCTTGTCCCATGGTGATTTTCTCGTCTTGGAGATGAAAATGAAAAGGAGGATTGACAATTTGGTTTTTGAAGGTTCTTCACTTTCTTTCTGTGCAAGAAAACAAAGAATACAGTATGTGGGGCGGTTTTGATCCGACCCGGATTTGCCAGGCCCGCTCAGATTCCCCTTGTGGACTTATAAAAGCGGACTTTCAATTTTACCCACAACACAAGTCCAAGCAATGCGGATTCGGCCGATTCCCGACACAAGTTCAACAAGTGTCAACGAAGGGTAAGAAACATCAAACTTGAAAGACTATCATGGACCCAAGAATCCGATTCAAGTGATGAACCAAAAGAAGGCAAAGGCGAAAGAGGACAATCCTAGAAAAATCGAGGAACTTGATGACATATACAAACAACAAGTGGTGTCTATTACCTCCTTCAAATAACAAATGGACCACTTTCTTTTTAACCAAGACATTAATATACTAATGATGGATCGGACGCACATGGATCCGAAAAGATTGGCGACTCATTTGACGTTATGTGAAAGAACTAAGAAAAAATATAACTTAAAGTAAGTTTTAGTTTTAGTTTATGTTATTCTATTTATGTTATTCACTCATATTTAGTTATGTATTTTATAGTTTTGGTTATGTAAATTTTAATTTTTATTATTTTATTTTTTGTTGTTCTTTTAAATATTTATTTATATTTAAAATAATATGGTAGATAAAAAATAAATATAAAAGTAGGTGATGAACTGATTATGTGGAAATATAAGTGTGTTTGAAAAAAGATATAGTGTTGAAAAAGAAATATGATTTTTTAAAGAATGAGTGAAAATCTGATTTGACGGTTGATTTGACGCGTTTGTTTGTGTTTGAGGCATCCTCGATTGGAGGTGCTCTTAGAGCTATTTTTCATAAACTAGAAATTATATTTTGTTATATTTAAATATATTTGGCAAATTTTACAAAAATAATAGTCTACTTTAGCTTGTTGCTATGTTTATTTAATTATATTTTTGTCTCAAAATTTTGAATTGTTTTTTACATCTTGTATAATTATTATTGTAGGTCAAACGTAAGGAATTCCAACGCTCCGCGGTGGTGAAGTAAATCGCAGTAATGGTGATAAAACAAGAGTGTTAAGGTTTGTAACGTAAAAGTCAAATTACGAAAAAAAATAACAAAAATATAAGGTTAATAAAAGCTGGGGAAAATCAAATAATAAAAAATCATTTAAAAACACACACAAAAAATAAATAAATAAATAAATCCCCACCCCAAGGTTCAAACCCGTATGGGTGTGGGGTGGAGTGATCAAGAGGCTGGACGCGAACCACCAAACCAGGCCAGTTTTGTGTTAATGTTTCCACCCAAAACTATTAATGAAGGAAACAAAAGTGGGTAAACAAAGTAATAATAATAATAATAAATACAACCAATATGGGAGCGCCATGTGACAAAACCATCCTAAAATAGCCAATCAGGGAGCGTAAAAAAATTAATAAAAAAATACAACCAATAGGGGAGCGCCATGTGACAGAACCGTTCTAAAATAGCCAATCAAGGAGCGTCTGTGCAGACGCATTCATCAAATGTATGTGTATATAATAGTTGATTGGTTGGTTTAGGTAATTAATAGGTAAACCTTTTCTTGTACCGGTGTAGTAATTAAAATTTGAAGTTCTCTTTTCGAAGAAAAAAAAGTAATTAAAATTATTTTATTGAAGTAAAAGACTAGTGAGTAGTTTATTATGCAGCTAGCCATATGTAACTAGTGTTAACACCTGCGCGCGCGCTGCGGTGCGTTAAACCATCAAAAAGTATTAACGTCTTTAAAACTTTATACAATAAAATAAAAATGTTACGTCCCTAGTGTCGAAACACAGCAAGTTGTGGCAGTGATCCAGATCGAACTTGTTTTACAAAATGTGAAGTTTCTGTGTTATACCTTCATTGCACTTGTCCCATGTTGAGCCTGAATTAATATGACATTAATCTTTTATGCATATATGGTTGACTTTCTTTCTCACACAAAGACTATAAATACCTGTCCCAACATCAAATATCATTTATTTTTGCAAAAGAACACTCTTGTCTATTAATGTAAACTTTGTTGCATCTACAATCTCTTACCTGCCATGGAGAAGAACCACAAACTCTGCTTGCAGAATGATATGTGATCGAGTGAACAAAAATTAACACAAGTATGATAAAGCTGAAAGCAATAAAGAAGCCCTAAATGAAGAATTCTACCTGAATTGTTGCTAATCACATCCCTAAGTGAGCAATCCTTCCATCATCTGCACCATCTTTGTAACCACCGGCAAGAAATTTAATTATGCTATGGATTAAAATGTTGCAAAGTAGATGCAATAATTACTTTTTTTTTGGACAAAGTTTCAACTTCAAATTACTGATATTCAAAATTTTGATATTCCTCTTAACTCTAAAACTGCCTATTCTCTAGTATATGTATATTAAAAACTGCCTTCTATTGGAGGCATCTTCCCCTGTCTTGTCTATGATCTTATTGAACCGATAGGCGGAAAGGAACCTACCGCTTCTGCTCCGTGGCCCTAAGCCAGCGGATCTTGCCCCCTTGTCCGGGTCGATACCATCCTATCTTCTAACTGACAGACTTGAGCATTCATTTCTAAAGTTGATGCTAATCTATGTAAAAATGCTACTTTAAAATAGGCTGTAAACGGTTGTAAAAAAATGGACGGGTCAAGCAGCTTGCATGACAGGTCAAAACTGTATTTCAAGTAGGCATTTGGTTTTTCGCTTTCTGAATTTTATAAATTATGAATAATATAATGTTAAAAATGGATGGGTCAAGCAGTTTTATATGAACCTGTTTTGACCCGTTACCTGACCAAGGTCACCCGTTCTATTATGCTTAGTTCTACGGCTGACAAAACGGGTCGTGTTCTGCTTAATGGGGCAGCATGACACGACTAACATGTGTATTAAATCTGGAACAATATCATCTTGACTACAAAAACCAAACACCTTAAAAAATTGTTTAATCAGATAGCAATTAACTTTGAAAAAAGTATACAAATTACTAAACAGTTGTCTGTCAGCTGTTTTTTTAATCAAATAGGAAACAATTTATCTGAACCAATTTTTTAAATATCGTTGTTTTCAAACTCTGCTACTGCATGTATGATAATTTCAATATGTTGTATTTTTTTCAATATGATTTATTTTGATAAATGGAACAGAACAGTATGAGTTCAATGTTTTTATTACCTCTTTGCATGATAAATTAAGAATAAAATAACTGTTTATATAAACACAAATATGCATAATCAACTGTTTATACAAACACAAATCATATATATTATTCTGAATATGATTTACTGGTATAACAGTATCATGTAATTTATTTTTTTAAATTTGGAAGTAGACAGTATTAATTTATAGAGGTTCTACTGTATTTGTGTTTATATGATATGCATTACACCAGCTATAAACAAACTTAATACTACGATATGGAACAGTATCATGTAATTCAATATGATTTATTAGATCAATGGAACAGAATAGTATCAATTCAATTAGCTGCATATAATTAATGACACAAATATTATTTAATTTAACCGAACAATATTACTTGAGGACCATGACTAAAACATTTGTGTATTTGTAATGACGATAAAGGGCAAGCAGGCAATTTTAAATAGTTATTAACCTGCAGGTGATGTTTGCAATGGCGAGCAGTTGTTTGTTTTTCAGCAACAATGCCACTAAATCCGACTGTGAGGTTCCACTTGCCAATGTAGTAACTGCAGAAATTCAAATTTCACAATTAAAAATTCAAACTTGAATCTAGTTAAAGATGAGGGATAGTTTAGTAAAAGCATACCAGTATGACTTGTCGTTCCTGAAAACCCGTAGTTAAGCCATCAAAATCGGCTGAGGTGCTGAGCCGAACCATAAACACCAATCTCTAGATTATTTGCTAGTAAATTACCTTAAAGATAAACCGATGAAGATTTCATTGAAGGTCACAACGTAGGAAACAATTGCAAGGTAACCAATTCCGATCTTTTTAGTCGTTTGTAAGGAAGAAATCTTGTATGTGAGGTGCTCTTTAAAAGAGTTTATAATTTTAACTCTAGGAACTCAAACTCTGCAAGTAATGAAAGTTAGAACATTACAAAGATTAATTACAACCTACTGAATGTATGGAATCACCAGCTTTAGAAACTGCATAATAGAGAAAGAACATAAAAATGGTTGCAGAAACAAAGGTTGATTGATCAAGATTCCAAGTATGCACTCAGAAAAAAAATGTCCCTTTTGTTAGTGGTAAGAAACCAAGGCTTTAAATGCAAAATTTTGTTTAATTAGTTCTGTTCTTCAAATTACATTAATCAATTTGAAAACTAATCACCCCCATTTCCGTTAATCAAGAAAGCATACCTATAAGTAAGGTCTTGGGCAAAAAGTTAAAAATTCAAATCCCTTACTTGTCAATAACATGTTAAGCAATAATCTATGTTTGAAACATTCACATTCCGTAATAGCAGAAAAACAAACATATAATTCACCAAATAAAAGCTATCATTGAAACATAGTTTGGAATTTCAAGCCACTGATATCAAAACTCGGAACCCTAGCAATCTGATTAAGCCAGAAAAATTAAATTAATCAGTCGAAACCAGTCAACTACGATTTCTTAAAAAAAAATCAGTTGTAACAAACAGAACAAATGCAAGAAAATCTGAGAAATCGAAGCATAAGAAACATCACACAATCATGTATAAAATTAAACTCCATCTGTTGACAAATAAAGATTGCAAAACAACACGCGTCAACATTAAGCAACATCAATCTCGAAAAGATCAAAAAGCAAATGTAAAAATCAAGTAAACGGTAGGCAAAAACTACCTACAATAGCGAGAGACAGAACAAAGACGGCCACAACAGTTAAAAACAGGAAGAAAGGAAGCTCCGACTTACAGAGATTTGATTTACAACCACGTCCCACCTCGATTTAAGGGGTACCTCCTTTCGCTCTGTTTCGCGTACAAATGCAGTCGATACAAACCCTAGAAGAGAAACCGTGTTCAGAGAGGAGGATATCGGTCGTCGGAATGGCTGAACTTAACGAATGATTGTCACTATCCAGCGTATCTCCCCTTTCCCCCTCCATATTGGCTTAGGCCATGTTTGGGATTCCTTTTGAAAACTACTTATTAACTTTTACAAGAAGTTAATAAGTAGTTTTGAAAAGTAAGAATTTCTTACTTCTTCAAATCTCTTTTTCTCCTTCCATTTTTTTTTCTCTTTTCATTTAACCCAAACAAACTTTTAACTTATTAACTTTTTAAAAAAGTTAATAAGTTAATAAGTAGCTCAAAAAGTAATCCCAAATATCAGTGGTTTTGACGATGGAAGAACAGGTGTAGATAAAAACCCTAAAACGTGGCATGCTTCACATTTGTACACCATGCTTGAAAACATATACCCGCATGGGATTTAAATAAGTTTACAATGCTAAAACAATATGTGCAATTTAAAAAAGGAAAATAACATTTTCACATATATTATATCTTCGTGTAGTCTAGCTTAAGGGGTGATTGGGATTACTCGTCGAACCTACTTATTAACTCATATAAGTTAAAAAAGTTTTTATGTATGGTGACTTTTGTTACTGTTTTTAACTTTTTAAAGAATGAAAAATGAGTTTTTGAGAAATAAGAAGGAACTTACTTTTCAAAACTCCTTATAACTTTTTTTACAAAAGTTAATAAGAAGCTTAAAATAAGTAATCCCAAATATGCCCTTAGTCCAAACTTGTTTTAGATTTCCAATACGCACTATGGTTCCTTGTTTCGATTTAACGATTCGGGTCATCAAACATAAGTTTTGATTAGAGATTTGAAATTAAAATTTAGGTTTAAGTTGAATTCAATATGTTTTTTTTTTCTAGTTTGGAAATTAAAGCATTTATTGAATCTAATCAAAACCAAAATCTTAGTTTAAAAACATTAATTGAAAGTCATATTCAACAACCTAAATCAAGACCATTAACTTTTTGATAACTCAAAGTTATATCTATAATTTGTGGTCCCGAACATGTTTTCTATGAGAACAAATTGTGTACGTTAATGATATTATTGAAAATGAAAGACAAACAATCAAACATTATTGTTCGATGCTATTATTAGATCAATATATGATTATACCTGAATATTAAAACAAGATACTAGAATTAAATACATCTATAAGATTGCACAAATACACCATAAATCAAATGACAAAAATAACCTCACAACCGAAGAGCAACACTCTCTTTTTAGGTAGAAACAAAACGTAGCTAACAATAAACAAACAATGCACACATGAAAACATGCACTAGTAGCTATGGTTACAACAACAATTTTCAAGGAAGTGGAGCCGCATTGATTCCGGCACCCGGTCCTCCGCCACCAATTCCACCGCCACCGAGGGCTGGTAAGCCACCAAAACCGTTAGCAAGACCTCCAATAGTTCCTATGCCGCCAGTAGCCGCACCAGGTCCACCAAATCCAAAACCAGCACCTATACCTCCGATGCCATTGGCGTTACCAATGCCGGATCCAATGATACCACCACCAATGGGTAACCCATTGTTGTCGAACCCTGAATAGCCACCTAGTCCACCAAAAGTGAACACGTTCTTTTGGTCAGTGAGACCAACAGTGTTTTTGGTCTCACTTGGAACATTTCTAGCAGTAATACCCTGTGTTACTAATGCTAGAACAACTAGTAACAAGAAACACCATCTTGCCATCTTATTTTGGATGTTTTTTTAATCTACTTAGCTAGAATTGTAAGTGGTGATGCAAATTTGGAATGTGTGAATGTCCTTTTTAAACGCGAAATGGAACAGTAGGAACAGTTGGGAGGAGTAAATGACCTTATTTTCTAGGGCCATCTACCCGATTGGAAAAGGGCACATAATATTTCACCAATAAATCCTCATTTCATAACTTTTTTGTATTTCCAACATCAATCATTTAATTAATTTGATCTAAAGGGTGGTGGGAGGGAACCCTCCAATTCAAACTACCCTACCAAAAATAAACCAATAAAAAGATGTCACATCATTTAGCCAAAGTATCATCCTAAAATACCCTACATGGTGAGAGTAGCAGTGGCGGAGCTTGAAAAAATGAGTAGAGGGGACCGAAAGTCACGAGACCCAAATTTTTTTTTCCTGTTGCTATGTTTCGGGTTATATGTTCGGGTTGGCGATTCAATTCTGGTCGGATCAATCAAATCAAAAATAAATAACTCTAAATATCTAATTATCTATGATGATCCGAGAGAAAAAAGGTAAGTACCTGAAAGAAAAATTACAACTCAGCCCGACGACCTTCTTTTCTCTTGTTAATCATCCTTTCTTTTCTCTTGTTCATCATCAATTATTTTGTAAAAAGAATTAATAGTTAAACTTTTCAATTTTTCCATGATACGCCTAACAAAAAAAAAAACAATAATCCATAAATCATATATCAAATTAATAAATCAATGAATCATAAATCATAATCCATAAGTTTCTAACCCTAAATCCCTAATTCTTAACAATTTTAAGTTAATAATCAAGAAATCAAATAATCAATGAATCATAAATCATACTAACTTAGTAGTTAGTAACTTACCAAGGTCCAAGATATCAAGAACAGGCCAACAGAATAGGGGCGAGTCACGAGTGAACGGTGGCCGGTGGCGAGTAGCGGCAACGAGCGGCTGGGTCTGTTCACTTCAGCCGTTCAGCGATTTGGGAGACAATGGACCGGTCTCTGGTTGTTTGGATCGACAAAGAGAGCATTAGGTTAATGATTTCAGCCTTTTAGGGTGAATTAATATGAATTTTTCATTTCCCCCCTAAACCTACACTTGTGTTTTTTAAATGCACAAACTTCTTTTTTATTTTTTAATTTCGTATCCATAACTTATCAAATCAATCAGAATAGAGCATTGAACTGAAATTTTTAGGGATAAAAATTCAGAGGGGGCCAAGAATTTTTTAGGGAAAAAATCAGGGGGGCGGCTCAATACATATAAAATTTTTTGGACGAAAACGCGAAAATTTAAACTACAGGGGGGGCGCCGGGGCCACCCCTGGCCCCTTCTAACCTTCGCCCCTGGGGAGTGGTACCCTCCAAACCACCTTATTTTTTTTAAATTAAAACAAATTAATAACCAAATTTAAAAACTAAAAATTTAATTAATTAATTAAAAATACATAACAATAAATAAAAAGACAATAAAAAAATTAGTTAATAACAAAAATTCATCTAGTCTTGGTCTTCGTCCAAATTCGGGGTGTTTCTCGCAACATTTTCCACAAGATCAAATCGAAGTCTAATATGTGTAGCTATATCGTGCAACTCCGAAAGGACGTTATCGTTAATAACTGGTTCCACTGGAGGATCCCTTATGTAGACTAGTGAAATTGCATACCATACCGCGGAACACGAAGTCGAGCGCATCATCCGATGAATCGGGCGAGAAGTATAACGTACGATCCATATTTTGGGTGGGGGTGGGTACAAAAAAAATGGTTTATATATCATTGATATGAGATATATTTAGAATGAATGTATTTTTTTATGTATTGAGTAGGATAATTGGTTATGTATTTATAGGGGTTAAATTTATTTTTATTTTTTTTAATTTCAAACGGCTCTTTTAGCCGTTCAACGGTCCAATATTCGGCTCCTTTCAGCGGCTTTTGAAACCCGCTCCCTCTACCCGACCTCATGTACCCTTCTACCCGCATTCCACTCCCACCACCCTAATAATTCCTTCACTAGATTTTTTTTTTGAAAGTAAAAAAAAAAAATTCTTTCACAAGATTGTAAAGGGAAACGAATCATATACTCAAATCTCTATTTTTATTCCAGAAATCTCATTAGCTGTTTTTTTTAAGGGGTGGAGGGGCGCCTCCTTTTTTTACCCAAAATACCCTCAACACCAGCCAATTAAAATTTACCTTATTTGAACTCAAAAGTATCCTAAACTGATGGTGTGCCCATCTTTCAACCCAAAACTACCATTGCATTTTTTTTTAAATAAAAATAACGTAAATCCCACAAATCATGTTGCTTTGTGAACCCAATTCCCTTACCCGTGCAAGTTGCGGTGGTGTTCTCGTCCAACCCTCTACTGCCCGTGAGCTTTACCCACAGGTGCCCCCTCCACCCGAACAACAATTTTTTACACCTAAATACCTCATAACATTGCATTTGTAAAGATTTGAACCCACACCACTTTTGTGAGAGGCAAACACCATACCATTAAACCACTACGTCATGGATAGAAACCCTGATCGCTTAGCGAACACATTTCTTGAAAACAAGAAAAAAATGTTTTAGTTTAAGATAATTTCTAGTAAAAAATGCCGATTTGTAAAAAAACTATAAACTAAAATGGTCAAATCCTCTTATTTAACGTTTATTTAAGAAATTAACATGAGCGGAGCTAGAGTGAGATCCGAGGTCCGTAGACCCTATGGCCAACACAATTTCATGTTAGCAGACTTATCAATTTCTTATAGTTTGACCTCAAATTGCTACAGATATAGTAGTTGAAGTAAATGTAAAACAATTTCTACCGTAAACCCCTTCAAATTACCATAAACATTCTATATATACGATTTAATCTTGAGATCAAGAGATCGATATACATCAAAACTCAAAGCATTAGCTTACGTGCTCCAATAGCCTATTAAAATCGTAACAAAAATAATATTACTAGAGATGGATATACATGAAAACAATGAGTGGCGTATGGATGAAGGTAGATCATGAGCATTCACTTACTCTATTCATGCATATGCTCTCATCTACACCAAACACCAGCATTTACTCCATTTACTGCAATTCATATTTCCCCTCTGACATGTCAGAACCCAACATTCATGGAAGAGAGAGAGAGAGAGAGGAGGGTCCATCTCTGTGCAAATCGATATAGGGATCGGGGACAGCATGAGATGGAACAACTGGATACATTTATTATAAGTGCTTATTCACCAAAGAAACCGAGTTACAGGTAGACAGAATTTACGTCGATTAATGTTTTTTTTTGTACCTTTTGTATTGAAATAGGATATGATTTTCACTTGCCAATCATGCAAACTCTATTCCAGTAATTTGCTCAAACATTTGTAACATGTTTATAAATCTTTTTGGCACTATCAGCTCACGGATTTGCTTTTGGTTATCTGAGTGGAAACTTTCCAGTAGGTCAGCTGTCGTGGTACTACTGTCACTCGAACACGTTTAACTATGGAGTTCTCATTTCATCCATAACTAATGTGTCCAAAACGCGTTGGTGATATTTGAGTCGAAACATTCCTTATGACTGAGTATCTTTCATGTGGAGAGAACAAAGCATAACAATGTGAGATTTGCCTAAAGTGTCACAAAAACTATGAAACTTTGTTTTTTCAATGGTTTATAGGAAATACGACCCTTATGAAGTAGATTAACAATTTCAATACGAATTAAAGTGCAAGAGTAATAAAGAACATGATATCTTAGCACGGTTCACATGGTGATGCACCTAGAGAACCCAAGATGCGACTCTCCAACCCTCCTCTTAGTCGATGTTGTTTGCCTCTAGTCACAGCTTTAGGGTATAAGTTTAAAAAATTGCATGTGAAATTATATAATTTTAATTTTGTAACATCTTTAGGGTTTAATATTAATTTTCGTTTAAAAGCCTGTTAAATTTGTATAAAATTACCTTTTTAATTCCATTAAAAATATGGTAAATTTTGTAATATGTTAGCCTTTAATCGCAAACCTTTTAATAGACTTTTCAAAAAAAAAAAAAAAAAACATGTTCTCATTAATTCGTGAGATTTAAGACAAAAGGCCCCTCTGGTCAATTTTACCTATATGGAAGTGTTCTATTACACTCATATATTACCCCCTGCCCAGGAATCCAATTTGACACCCATTGAGGGGTTTGATCATTGATAAAAAAACTATCCTGTTATATTTATTCTGATCTTTTAAGAATCAAACACACACTTTTATAAACTATAATTATAATTTATTATACACGTCCAAAGAGCATTCACAATATGGTATCTATCTCTATCTCTATCTCCATCTTTATTATTTAGAGATTTCTTTTATTTTGCACCTCTATCAGGATCTCTATCTTTATCTCCATCTTTAAATTTTAGAGTATATAGTAAATAGAGATTCTCTAAATATAGAGACCCATTTTCATCAATCTCTATATTTTTTGTAAGTGTTTAGGAAAGAGAAAAAAATAATAAAATAAATGTTTATGAGTGAGATAAAGATATAGATAGAGAATGATATGTGGGAGGTTAAACTAAATTTAAAGATAAATTTATAAAAATATAATATTTAATTAAATTATAGAGATAAAGATACTATGAATTTTTTAAATGGTTACAAATATAGAATTTACGCATTACAGATAACCGGGGCTACTCGCTCAAAGCCCACTTCTTTTAACAGTGGTGAGTTGTGATAGTGTTCCTTTTGTCTCTTTTTATTTTCTCTATAATAATTTGGGCTCAAATATAATTTAGGCTCATGAATAATTGGATTCACAACTTATTATTAATATGATTTAACTTTAAGCATAAAAATCGATTAACTGAAAAATAATTATTGTATAATATGGTTATCAGTTTTTAAGAATGGTCTATGACATATTACTTAATTTTCCTGGTTTATTTCTTAGCTTTCCTACGATTCTAGGTTCACTGAATTTTCCTTGAAATATGTAGGTTTGTAAATTTTTATATCACCAAATGTAATTTAATATCAGTATCATATGTATTTAAGTAGTAATTTACCCGGCGCGTTGTGGCCGTCACACGTTAAGACATGTTAAACAATGAAAAAAAATGCAAAACCATTACACGTTACGGATTAGTATTATTAAAACTCGTTTGAAAAAACGCATCTCAAAACATAACTATTTATATAATTATAACAGTAAATAAGCAAATAAGAGATTTATAGAAGTAAATAAATAACTAATTCATTTAAGTTATTTACCATAATAGGATTTAAATTAATTAAAAATTATAAAATCTAATTATAATAATAAACGTATATGGAGAAGAGAGCATTAAAGAATTAAAAGAAATAAATCTCATTTTTAGAAAACCAAACAAGCAAAGAAATAAACGGAAAAAAAAATGGGGTAACTTTGTAAAATAGTAATTAAGTTTTAAAACTGTTTCAATTAGGTCACTCAATACGCATTTTACACGGTATACACCCTCGGGTATACTATGGTGAGTGACCTGATTGGAACACTTTTTAAACTTGGTTACTATTCTGTAATGTTTTCCAAAAAAAAGAATGAAATATAAAAAGAAACGACTCCATACACGTGTCAGATGCTAGACTTTGAAGAAAAAAGCGTAAACAACTCTACCTTTAATGGCTTGAGAGGATGGTGCACTACTGTTTACGAACTTACGATTGTATGTATATATAACTAGAAATTTTGCCTCGCACTTCGCAGCGGAAGACCGACCTTAAACGGTTGAGGATGTGCCATTAACGTGTGATTAAATACATAAAAAAACATATGAAGTTACAGTGACTTGGTTGTGGATATCGAAACATATATAAAAAACGGTTATATAACGGTATCGATGTTTTTCGATCGGCGTCGGTCTCATTTTTCACGGTACCCGAGCATTACGGTGGGGCGGTACAATTAAAAAAACGTACGAAGTTATGGCGGATCGATTATGGAGATTGAAACATATATAGAAAACATTATCATGGCCCAAACGTTGCGGTATAAGAATTAAAAAAAAGCAATTTAATAGAAAAAATTAGAGTTAATTGTATAAATGGCCCCTGTGTTTGATCAAATTGCATGTTTGACCCCCAGGTTTTAAAAACTGCAAATTTAGCTCAAGCGTTTGACACCTAGTTGTGCATTTAGCCCCTGATGTTAACATCAGTTAGTTTTTAACGAAAAGTTAGCTCATGTGTCATCCAGTTAACTTACGATTGCAAACTTAACCCTAAAAATGAGTTAAAATCAGTAAAAATCATTAAAAAAATCAACAAAAATATGTAAAAATCAGTAAAAGTTCGTAAAAAATAGTAAAAATCACTTTTTTTAGTGATTTTAACTCATTTTTAGGGTTAAGTTTGCAATCGTAAGTCACGTGGATGATACATGGGCTAACTTTCCGTTAAAAATTAATTGGTGTTAACATCAAGGGCAAAAGATGGAACTAAATCTTAAAAGTTTGGGCTAAATTTGTAATTTTTAAAACCTTACGGCCAAATATGCAATTTGATCAAACCACATGGGCCATATATGCAATTAACTAAAAACATTATAGGAAAAGTCAAAGGAAAAAAAGAAAAAAACAAATAGTTGCAGGCGACCGGGATTGAAATGGCTACCATCAAGCTCAAACCAAAGATGCCTAACAACTCCTCTAACCCATTTTCGTACACATTAAGTGAAATAAATAAATTTAACCTCTGACTTTTTCAGGAAAAAGAAAAAAAAACTGACCGGACCAATAGTAGCTTGTCACGTGGCATGCGGTAGACAACCCACCAACCTTACCAATTGTGTTAAAGAGGAATGTAGGAAAAAAATATCAAAATAGTTAACTTTTAACTCGAGAAATATTTTTATGGTAATTACAAAATAATTTCATTTATATTATCATGAGATAAGTGAATCTTGTTTGTGTATTATATATACTATTGAAGTAGGTGTTGTGGTGTTGATGTCAACGTGATATCATCATCATCGCTTTCTAAAGTTATATGGGTGGAGGGGAATTCAAGCACTGAAGCCATATCAAGTCACACACTCATCAATGACAAAGTGATACGTCATTTGAAGACACAAAAAGCCATAGAGGTGGGGCCACCGTTGTGGCAAGCTGTGGAAGCCCTTTGAGCTATTAAGGATCAACGGTCACTTAACTTTCCAATTTCTCACCAAACCACACGTCGCATGGAAGCCGTGAATTGAAACCGTGTATCGGCGTAGTGGTGGTGGCGGCAGTGTTTCCGTGGGAGCCGACGACGCCGTTGTGGCAAGGTGTGGGCGCCCCCACCCACTAAGATTACAAAGTTACCGTATGGCCCCTCACTAATTTATTTGTTTTTTTTCTTTTTTTTTTGGACCAATCAAGTTATGACAAGTGGCCCCACTTACAACTCTTTGTTTTTTTTTTCGTTTTTCTCTTGTAACTTTTAAAACATTATGTTATATAAAATTCTGAATGTACCGTTGCGACATGCTTATATTTATCTACGTTTCAGTGTAAATTTCATTCAAGACCGAGTTATGCGTAATAATGTACAAGTCATCGAATTATTTTTATTAACGGTTTTGACGTGAATTTTTTTCGCGGGTTGAATACTAATGTCTAAGTCGTTGAAATCAAGCCTTACAAATTTCAACACCCAACTACAGCGCACGAGTTTCGTCACTCGTTTTGGTTTAACTAGCATCTCAACATTTACGTATAAATTATAACTAATAATTTTTAAACTTAGAGAGTGAACTTTGTTAATAGAGAAATAGAAGATCCAAATCTAAAATTAAAGTCGATTATAAAGTTCAACTTAGAATCTAAAAATCAAGCAGTTATAAATGTTGTACGAGAATACGCTTTCAATGTATTAATATTATGTTGTAGACCCTTGTTAATATAGTAAGGGGAGAGTATCGTCCCTAGCATCCATCACATCCTTAAACTGTCTCTCTTTCATATCAGCATCACATCAGATTTCACATTCAATCCCTAAACAATTGAAATGGTCATCTTTCGTATCCCTCACCTTTTTGGTTGTACAATGAGCTGGATATCTTGTACATCAAGCATTTCAAGGCGTTAGAGGGGGCGGTCAAGTCGGCAAGGTTTTACTGATGATAACCAACCCACATCGAAATTGCATGGGCGGGGACGATGTTCATTGCCGCAAAAGGTTCATTTGGCACTTTTTCATTCCTTTCCCGTACCACACCCTCCCTCCTAACACATGCAAATTGTGTTTGATGTTTTACATGCGAATACGAATACATGCATCATTAGTTAACCAAATTTCGGGGAGTCAACGTCCCATCTGCTGAATGCGCTTTATGTTGGCTAGAAACTGAAGACGAAAACCATTGGTTCATTTGATGTCTGGTGGCACGAGAAACTTGGAAACGGGTCTTCAATTGGATAGCGATGGATATGTCGGGCATTGGATCGGTGAAGGATTTGGCGGACAAAATCCATCAAGCAACTGGTTGCTACAAGGTAAAAAAGGTAAGAACTTTAGTAACTTATTATACCTTTTGGGTGATTTGGATAACAAGAAATAGATGGATATTCTCAAACTCAAAAAGCCTAGTTGACAATATGGTAGATGCCATAAAGATCACGACTTTCAAATAGTTGGAGAACAGAGGAAAGACTCAGTGGCAAATAGGAAACATGGGTCCAAAACCCTGTTTGGACTTAACTAGAGGCACGGGTTAGTTCAACCGTATTAGCAATTTACATTGGGCGAAACTTGCTTCGGCAGTTGAATGTTTTGGTGATTGTAATTGGGGTTTTTGCTAGTTCCCTGTTAGCTTTTATATGAGTAATCTCATTGTTGCCATTAAAAAAAACGTTACCCAAATTTCAAAAAAAATAATAATAATAGATCTTTAGTATTAATCTTTTCAAACTTTTTTTATAATATAATCAAATTAGAAACTTCATTTAATTCAATAAAATGTTAAAAAAATAACACTAAAGCTAATTTAAATCTATAAAATACAATTAAATATAAATATCCATAAATAGTGGCACAGAAATTTTAAAAACATGACGTGCCACATTTTGATTGGTTTGCGACTTTTGAAACGCAAGATTGAATGGTATGCGTCAATATACATGTCATGTGGCATATTGTAATTAGTTAGCTTGATTTCTCGACGCACAATTATGAGTGTTATGTGCCTTGGCTCGCAAGCATGACAGTTGTGCGTCACTTAGCACATAAGTATAAGAGTTGTGCGCTACTTGACGCCCAAGAGCGATACTTGGCACATTTTAATTGGATGTATTCATTTGAAAAAAAAATGTCAATAGCTTAATGTTGCATTTTTGTTGGTCTAACATGGATTTTTTTTGTGATTTTCCCTTTTTTTTATCTCACATCAAAACTTGAATGAAAATTCAAAGGGAGTCTTTTCTGTAAAAAGAGAATCCTAGCAACTGATTTACTAATGAACACAAATTCATTATTTTGGTCTAAAATTCCAGGCCCAAAACATTATTCTGGACTAACTTTTAACAGGCCCAAACCCAAAATATAGGCCCAATCTGTGATTAACTGAACCGAGCCAATGCTTATAAGTTATAACTGCTTAACACAAAATTTCAGGCCCAAAACATTAGCTTGGATCTAAGCAAGCTAGCTTGCTCGGCACGGTTCAACCCAACATCAAAGCCCGACTCAGATTCGGTTATAGCAACAAGAGGCTCTATCCATGGGTGGACCTAGTAAGACCATGAAATTTTTTTAGTGTTATATACGTGTAAAAATCCCGATCGTCCCCCATAAAATTTTGAAATAGCAGCCAAAGAGGTTGTGGTGTAGTGGTTGAGGTAAGGCCTGGAGTCCCAAGGGACCCGGGTTCGATCCCTACCACCACCATTAATTTTTACGGCATCGCAAATGAAGCCTAGCTCTTAGGCTAATGCACCAGGGTTTTACCCACGCCGATCCAGGGTTCGAGCCTCGGCTCTCCCTCAAGCCTAGAAGGGCCGTATTGGGTGGGGTTTTTCCTTGAAAGCTCTCAAACTCTGACGCCAAGTGGGCCCGGTTAAAACAACATATTGGCCGGAGTTGGACGAGGCTCTCCCATGTGACCGGGGGGGGGGGTGTCCGACGTCACTACATTCAATGTTCGTCTTTCAAAAGAAAAAAAAAATTGAAATAGCCCCCCAATCGCCCCCCCCCCCCCCTGAAAAAATTTAGTGTTATATGCACGTTATATATCACTAGTCAACCGACCCCTATGAAAAAAAATTCTGGGTCCGTTGGCTCTATCCATGAGATGACCAAGTATCTTATAGTTCTTGTTTTCTTTAGAAAAATTACGTTCACTTGAAGATACAAGCTTTAATATCTTGTTGCATACATCTTCAAGGTGCACTAAAATATGGTAAGGGTATGTTTTTCTCTATAAAAGACTTAATCGATATTTCAAAGACGATCTCATTGGATCAAACAAAAAAGGAAGTTCTACATGGCATAATCATAATTGCATGTTGGAGTATGTGAAAAGCTAGAAACGATGTCATCTTCTCAAACTTAACGGTCAACATCGGAAGAATACTATAAGAAATAAAGTCTGTTGGATTCCTATGGATAAAAAATAGATCAAAGCATAAATCTATCACTTGAAAAAATTGGTATACCTTTAATATCATGTAATTAGTGTCCTCGGTTTTGTATCCTTCATGGGCGTCTTCAACATTTGACAGGTGCCCTTTTGCTAATAAAATTTACATTTTCAAAAAAAAATCAATTACAGGACTTACAATAAAGTAATAAACAAAAATAACAACTAGACCTGTATATAGTTTATACCTTATCACATTTACACATGTCTATTGAACATTTATAAAGTAATATTCAGTTACCTTCCCCAGTAGAGGAGTCGAGAGATGCTAAAGGCTAAGGGGCTGTTTGGTACTCTTTTTTAATGGTTCAAAGCCTTTTAATGATTAAGAGGTAAGAGGTCATGTAACTTATAAGGATTTACCTTTAAGGTGTTACCTTTTAACCATTAAAAGATTTTAAACCATTAAAAGGTAGCCTCTTAATAACTATTAAAAGGCTACCTAACAGGGCTAAGACGGTAATAGCCTACCGAGTCTTCTCTGGAATTGATGCAAGTGACTCAGCACCTGTAGCTTTGCTTTGCTACTTGAAAGTCTGAAACTGAGATACTAGTTTCTATATAGCAGTCAGAGGATGGAGGAGGCAAATGGTGGGCCCGGTGGGCTATGGATCGTGATGACCTATTGATTAGGTCAAGGAGTGTGGGAGCGTGGAACTAACCCGTGGAGACCGACGTGGTTTACGTGAGTCGTGGAACACTGCGTCGCCTGCGTGTGAACCACGCCCGTGGGCGATTTGTGTCGAGAATTCCACTCTCGTGGAAGTGGCCAACGGTAAAAAAAAATGCCTTTTGCGTCGCCTGCGTGTGAACCACGCCCGTGGACGATTTGTGTCGAGAATTCCACTCTCGTGGAAGTGGCCAACGGTAAAAAAAAAATGCCTTTCAACAACTCTTTCAAATAAATTTTTTCAATCTTTAAATTTAACTTCAATCCTCTATATATATTTATCTTTTTTATAAAATGGAAAATTCATACAATAGTAATCAAGTTTCCTAACTGCTCCAATTAAGTCACTTAGACTTTTTTTGTCCCGATTAAGTTATTAAAGTTTCAAATAATATGCTAATTTAGGTTTTTTACCTATTTAACAAGTTAACATGCTTACATGACATTTCTTTTTATTTTTCTTTTTTTTATAAATATGCTTAACATTTTTTAAATTTAAAATTTCAAAAAAAAAAATTAAAAAAAAGTTTGAAAATTAAAATTAATTTTTTTAACGTTTTTCAAAAATTAACATTTTTATTTTTTTTTAAATTTAAATTTAAATTTTCAAAAATTAAAATTAATTTTTTAATTTTTTCGAAAATTGACAATTCTTTGTTTTCTTAAATTTAAAATTTCGAAAATTAAAATAAAAAAATGGAAAATTTTTTTTTTTTTATTTTTATAAAAAACTACATTTTTTTATTTTAAATTTAAAATTTCAAAAATTAAAATTAATTTTTAATTTTTTTTTTTAAATTTAAATTTAGAAAAATGCTAATATAGGATAAGCATATTAAAAAAAAGAAAAAAAAAAGAAATATCATTTAAGCATGGTAACTTGTTGAATAAGTAAAAACCTAGAATTAGCACATTACTTGAAACTTGAGTGATTTAATTGGGACAAAATAGTTTGAGAAATTTAATTGAAACAGTTTGAAAACTTGGTTAATATTATATAAAGTTACCCCTTTATAAAAATACCACACACTCTCTCAACCAAATTCACAAAAACACACACACATTCTCTCAACTTATAAAAAAAATGGACCCGAACCAAACGAACAACGCGGACCCCTTTTGGTTGCCTTCTCCGCCTCCCACTCAATACTATAAAATGCAACAACAACAAGCGGGTCCGATCCAACAATTCAACATTTGGAACTAACAAATGTAACAAGTATGAATGGCAATGGGTCGGGTTCGGGCCGGGTATCGGTATTCCCATACACATACCCGGTTGTAAATTCGTGTCCCATACACGGCTCATTATCTGTCGGATAATTACCCGTCAGGCATCGGACATACCCGCAGGTATCGGGTATACCCGTTAGTATCAGGTATCGGGCATAGTCGCGAGTATCAGCCAATACCCGTCGGGTATGTGTCGTGTACTTTTCTATGACTATAATTTTATATTCATAATAAAATATTAAATATGAATAAATTGCATATACATTAAGAGCATTCACAGCAGATTCTGTATATGTTTGTGAGTAGGTTATGCATATTTTACGGAGTAGTTTAAAGTGGTTGTGAGTGGAGAAGAGAGAAAATGTTACTGTTCATCTGTAAATTTGTGAAAACACTGTTCACATCTATTAATTTTTGACAAATTGGTTTTTAATAATCCAAACTATTACTCATTGGTTAATAATAACCCAAACTAACAGTTTGGCTGGTCATAATCTGAACTTTCATTTTTGTTGTCAATGGCAGTTTTAGTAGCATAATCAACATAGATTTACACTCGATTTACACTTATTTCCGCTCAAAATGATGATTTTAAATGAAATAGAAAAACTAACAAATGAAATGAAGTAGGAATCTAGGGTAAATCGAGTGTTAATATATGATGATTATGCTACTAGGACTGTTATTGACAACAGGAGTAAAAGTTGAGATTATCACCAGCCAAACTGTTAGTTTGTATTATTTTCAACCAATGAATCATAGTTTGTATTATTAAAAACCAATTTGCCTTAATTTTTTAATATTTTTTGAAAGTGGTTGTAAATAAAGGAGAGAGAAAATGTAATGATAAAAGTATAAAAAAATATTATTTAATTGAAAAGAAGAGAGAAAAAGGTAGTGATTTTTAGAGTAATTATAGAGATAAGGATAGAGAAGCTGATGTGAATGCTCTAAAATGAAGCATTAATAGCATGGTTTAAGGGAAAATGATAATTAAAATTTTTCAGGTATATGATTCGGGTAAACGAATATATGGTTTCGGGTAATCGGGCAGGGTATCACCTAATCGAATACTCGTCTCATAGCCGTGAAAATTTTTAAAATTAATCTTATACCCGGTCTTATATCCGTCGAGTTTCAAATATATCCGTCTCTGATATTTCGGGTTTCAGGTACACCCGTCGGGCTCGATTATTTTGCCCTCCCTAACAAAAAGCAGGTCCGACCAACAATTCAAATAATTTTACTTTTTAAATCCGCTTTGTGGAAGATGGGTGCATGGGGCACACGTGGACTTGAGTTTGTGACTTCGTACTTGTAAGCATCTATGCTTACGTGGATAGTTGTTAGTGGTTGAAGTCTTAGTAACGGCGGAATCTGGATCGGACGGAAGGGCGGACGGAGAAGTACGACGGTTGCGTCATTGACGAGAACTGAGAAGGGACACGTGGCGAGAATAGAAGAAAGGCACCGTTTGAGAAACGAATCCAGTGAAAACACCTTATCTCCTCTTGCTAGTTGCTTGTCCTTTCTTCCAAACCTAACCTCCTCAAATTAAATATGCTTCAATTTTATTTTTATTTGATATATAAGTTGATTCGTAAAATGTTTACTCAACTAGGGTACATCCGCGCTCCACGGCGGTGCAGTAACCCGTGATATTAATGATAAAACAAGAGCGTTAAGGTCTACAACTTTAAAGCTAAATTACGTAAAAATAATAGAAATTATAAGATTAATCAAAACTGGAAGAAACCAAATAAAAAAAAATTAACCATTATAAAACAAAAAAATGTAAAAAGTTTAGTTGAAGGTCAAAGATATGCGTCCTGTTTGATTCAGATACAAGTTTAGTTGAATGTCAAAGATATGCGTTGTGTTTCAAAGGTGCTTGCTGCATGATGTTTAAGGTTTTGATTTACGGACCTGCTAGCAAAGTGTATAATGATGATTTTGTGGGGTTATTTCTTTCATTTTCTATTTAAACGATAGATATATCATTTATCTGCATGGACATGTAAAAAAAAGTGAACTTAATGTTGAAACCACACGTATGCACGTCTTAGGATTCAATAACGCGGGGGAGGGGGCGGCGGAGGGCGGGTCATGGCGGGGTGGCGAAGGTGGCGGGACGGTGAGGGGGGGGGGAAGGATGGCGACGGTGGCGAGGCGTGGGTGGGGGTGGCGGGGGCGGGTGGGGTGAGATGACAAAGTTGGGGGATCCATATGCACTATTTTTAAGTTAACAAAATTTTAGTTGACTAGTTTAATGTGACCCAAATTAACCCATTGAATATTTGAGGTGATTCAAATTGATCTATTGACTAATTTATGGTGACCCAAATTAACCCTTTAACTAATTTGATATCACTCAAATTGACCCATATTCAATTGATTTTTACCTAAATGAACCAATTTTTTAAAGGATGATCGAAGATTGGCACCCTTAATTATAACCAATGAAAAGCGACCATGTGGACAAGCCACTCAAAAGGGCCAATAAGTTTCAAATGTAGTTATTAATAACTTTGATATTTTAATAAATATTTTCAATTATTTTTCTTTGCAAGCTCAAAGTAGTAATTGTTTCAATCTTTACAGGTCTTTAGATTAACAGTCTTATGTTTCATTTGATATTTTATTAATGAATGAATATATTTAGTTAGTTATCTTATATATAATTTCTTAATGATAAGTAAATAATTTAAGTGAACACACAATAGAAGATATGATATTTCTTTATGTAATGCTCGATTCTAGAGTAATAAGATGGCTAAAAATCTAAAACTTGACAAATTTATTCTTAGGATCGGTGAAAATTTTATCCTTTTAATATTATTTGGACAAGAAAGTAATCCTTTTAACCTTTTAGTTATTGTATAAAAAAAGGTATTATATACCGCTAAAAGCGAATGATACACAACCAAAAACTCAAATACAAATAAAGTTAAAAAGCGTAAATTTGAATTTTTTTTTACATTTTAATAATGTATGAGTTTATTTTGATGGTGTAAAATTATATATATTAAGCTGAAAAGAATGGAATAGAAAACTTTAGAAACAAAATGATCATCAACAATTTAATTGAAATGAATTATGACGTGTATGTAAGATTCTAAAATTAGAAATTAGTATAAAGGTGGTACATTATTGGGTACTAAAAAACAAAAAGTTTGTAAGTTTTGTTGAATTTTAGGAGCATGCATACTTATCTTTATGTACGCATACGTGATCACATTCAAATATAAAACTAATTTAAAGCGGAGAACTATATAATACATTTATACGTAGCGTTTGATAGATGTAATAGGAGTTAAAAAGAGACGAGAAACGATTAGACATACAACTAGGGGTGAGTAAACCTTAACCATTAACCGATAACCAAACCGTCATCGAACCGAATTAACCGATAACCGAAATTAACCGACGGTTATGGTTAAAGTTCTTTTGTTAACCGATGAATAGGTTATGGAACGTTAACCAAACCGAACCGACACAACCGTATGCATAAAATATATGCACAAATAAATAAGTAAAACTAGAAACATATTATAAATAAGTAAAACTAATGCATTAATTATGAATTTATGACTAGAAAAAAATAATATTATTAACATAATTTCATTTGTTTTACTAAAATGGTTAGGTGGTTTTATGATAAAAATAGACTTTGAGTGACTTTATTCACTACATGTAGTTTTTTTACGTGATATATTTATTAAATGTGATTAGTAATTACGGAACGAAAGTGGTTAGTTAACTGAAATTAACCAAAAACCGACCCATAACCGACGATTAACCGACCAAGCGGCTATGCTTATGGTTATGGAAGATGTCATAACCGACCAAGCGGTTATGGTTATGGAAGAGGCCAAAACCGACTCATAACCGACTTTGCACTCCCCTACATATCTAATACATCATTGTTAAAACTTAAAACAAAATATATAAATGTATTATATGATTTTGTCAGTTATATATTCTATATTTAAAACTGGTCATGTATTACTCTAATTTATATACACATGTACACACACACATATATATACATACACACTAGTTTAGAAACTCGTGTATTACATGAGTTGAATCAAGAAAATATTAAATAGCTATGTTAGAAACTCGTGTGTTGCATGAGTTGAATAATAAAAGCGATATAATTCATAATTCTCTAAATACTCATATTTAATTTGCTAACTACTTAAAATGTTAAAGATTTGGACAAAAAGTGTTTTGGGTCAATCCACCCGACCCTTTCAACCAAAGATTATTTTAAAAGAGTGAAACATGTGAAATATGTATTATCTTTCTACTATGACTTTTGTTATCATATTAGACACTAATTAGAGTTAAGATTATTGACTCGAGTCTCTAAAAGGATGTGCCATTTGTTTCTGAGTCAAACCACCATCAGTTGGTGATACTGGTGCTCCATTTGGTTGACAAACATGAGTTATTGTGTTGGAATTGACCAGTTTAGAAGTCCATTTTTGGTGTTGTTCACCATCAATGTATCGTCTAAAATCTTATTAGAGTAATAAGATGAGCTTTCAGATGAAACATTATCAACTCAGCAAAATTTAATTTTTCTATTTTATGTGCGACATCTATTGTAGCATCTTGAAACTATTTCGACCTTGAAGACCTTTCAGGCGAGCTCTTTCTATTTTCTATGTAGCATCTGCTGTAGCATATTGAAACCATTTTGACCTTGAAGGCCTCTCAGGTGTAAGAGCCTGCCCGAACAAAAGAAAACAGAAAAAATGGTAAAAACATAAAATTTAAACATGTGAAAGGCACATGTCTGGATTTAACGGAGAAAATTAACGTTCGTTAGAGGAAAGGACGTAAACTGTTACAAAATTTAAACATAAAGGACAATTTCTTTAATTTTCTTAGTTAAAGCACGTAAACTGAAATTTGGTAAATACTTAAAGTATGTAAAATATAATTTACTCTAATAAAAAATTATGAACATCTATAAGAAACTTGTCTATATTTATATGGTTGGGTTCAATGAAAAACTATAAATATTGCAAAACCATGAATATAAAAAAATTATTTTATAATTCATATATGAACATAAAATACACATATATATGTATGTAAACTAGTTTCTACCTCCCGCGCTTCGCGGCGAAAGTCTGGTCGTTATTTGTTCGAATCATTTGTGTGGATAAACTTATATCGAAACGCATACTCGTTATACCGTACGATACCAAAAAAATACTCGAATTTCAATATTACTCCGTTTTCAATAAAACTTATACCGGAACATTAACAAAAAAACTAAAGAAAACCACGCATACTTTAAAAAAAACTTAACGAACGAAACTTATCACATAAAACGAAATTAATAGAAAACTAAACGGGTTAAAAGCAACTTTTTTGTTAAAAAAAATTATGGGAGGGGACGTCGGAGGGCCGAGGGGGTGGGGAAGCAATAGGAGGATACACACAGATTTGAGATTAAAAAAAACTGATGAGATCCCAGGGATCGAACCCAACAAAATAAATGAAGCGGAAAGACAAACTTTAACCAACTCCACCAACAAAATTCTTTGTTTTATTGGTGAAATATTAACTAAATAATGAAACAAACGCAATGAGTTGATAAAAAAACAAAAATACCCAATGAAACAGCAGCAGCTGCCCACGCCGCCAAAGCCACAAATCAAATGTTGTTACTGTTGAGGTAAACACATTCTGAATTGTAGAGTCTATAATATAATGTTAAGTCGGTCATAATAGTATTTGCATGTAATAAAATAAACCATTGCCTTCTTGATTGATATTACAACAATGGATATATAACATGCATATGTACGTAATATCTACAAACCGATAATAAATAAAAATTAAACAAATATAAAGGACTCCGTTAGATATTAACTACATAATCATAATAATGAACATTAACTTTTTTTTAACGACAACACCTAGATATTCTATGATAATTGGGTTTTCTCGTGGCAACACCTAGAACATCCAGGACAGCCCACCCCAGGAGGAAACCCCCAACTGGGTAAACCCCCTGACCTGGCCACAGACCCTTTTTTTGCTGTGGCCAGGATTCGAACCCAAGACCTCTACTATGGGAAGTCTTGGGGCTACCATTGCACTAAATGGCCAACGGTTAAACATTGAGTATATTTAATACAAACGTGTAGGTGGCGTTTTAAAGATTAAACTGTCAGATATATGTTATATTTGTTATAATTAGGCTAAACGTTGAGTATATTTAATTGTGAGAATATTGATGATCGTCCATTGGATTTAAAAAAAACAATCCTTTGATATGAAGTAATTAACTAACAATGCAATAAGCTAGGGGTTCAAATCCTGAAAATTGCAGGTTTTTATGTATTTATTACAGAGAATCTAGGAATTGCTACTAAAAAAATTAACAATGCAATGATAAAGCTTCATTTTAGTAGAAATCGAGTTGGTTGAAAAAATGTTGCAATCGGATAATGGCAGAAAAATCAGATTATTCTCAATTGAAAATATGTTTTAGTAGAATTTAATGGTTTTAGTTTACTAAGATCCCTAAAGTATATATCTCAATCAAAAATGTGGAAGAAAAATTCAAATTATTAGGTAAGTGGTGTATTTTTCTCATCAACTAGTGAGGGTTTAAATTCTATAGTGTGTAGGTTTGATAGTGTTAATTAGCAGGAGTAAATTATGTGTCGTTAAAAAAGAAAGTATATCCATGGTGCTTGTTACTAATTATTAGAAAATTATGGAACAATTTAATTATTTACATAAATGAAATGGAAGACCAATTACCAAAATATATTTTCATTAATAATAAATTATATATAAAAAGTACTAAATTTAACAGGTTGATATTGATTTCTAAGTTCTCACAATATTTATAATTAAGTCTTCACAATATTTATAATTCTCTCTTGTCTCATATATATTAAGGGATAACTAGAAAATTTGCCCCGTGCTTCGCTGCGGCGAAAAACGGACCTTAAACAGTTGAGGTGGTGACATTAATATGGCTAAACACAAAAAAGAAACATGGTCAAGTACATAGAAGAAACATATAAAGTTACGACGAATCGGTTGTGGAGATCGAAACATATATAAAAGACAGTTATATAACGGAACCGATGTTTTTCAGTCGGTGTCGGTCTCATTCTTCACGGTACCAGCACATTACCGTTAGTCGATATAACCCACGACACCTAAAAAATACCCTACATTGAATACGACTCCGTTTTTAACGAAATTTATACTGAGACGTCAAGAAAAAAATTAATTAACGAACGGAAATTATTGAAGAAAAATCAGATTACATATACTACAGGAGGTAAACGCGAAACTTTAAAAACTTGAGGGAGTCAAAGTTTCCGTTTACAAAGTTAAGGGTGAATATTATCATTTCCTTAAAGTGGGAGGGTGGAAGTGGTCAGTAGCAAAAAGCCACCGACACTTGTGTTTAAGTGTTTCTATAATGTATACACATATCACCTCAAGTATTTAATTTTTTTTTCGCTACCACCAAATATTATAACAAACTTTAGATTACGCAAAAGTATCAATTTGATTTTGTTTGTTTCAAATTTAATAATAGTTAGGGTTGTAAATAAGTTGCTCAAGTACCTCAAGTTTGACTTGTTTAAGTTATAAAAAAGTTCGAACTTGATTCGTTTAAAGCTTTATCTCTAAAGTTCGGATTAGTTTTGTAAATAGTTTTTCAAACTTGAGTTTAGTTTGATATCAAAGTTCCTGTCGTATATTATTTAGTTATTATATACATATTTATAACTATAACTTGTATGTATAACATAATATATATTATTTAATTATTTTTATTATTATGTTATATATATTTAACATACTAAATAAAAATTATATAAATAATATATTTGTTTAGGCTTGTAGTCTTAGTCAAGCTTAATCATATATAGAACTTGGACTCGTATATTAAATGAGCTTTAGCATAAACTCCAGCTCGTCTAAACATAACTTAAGGGCATGCAGTATGGGTGGCGTGAGGAAGCCCGTGAGGGCGTGACCCAGGTGAAACACCGTCCCCTTGATGGCGTGGGGGGGGGGGGTGAAGGCCGTGCGTGACATTTCTTACAGTGGAAAGTGGAAGAAAGTAGTCGTTGGGTGGTTAAAAAAACTAATTATATTTTTTATCTTTATATATATATATATATAGGGGAGGGTTTCAGAGAAAACCAAGACTTAGACAGAAACCAAGAAAACCAACTTTTGACCATTGATTAAAAATAATCAATAGATGATATTAATCAGTGGCAAATCTGTAAAAATCATGAGTTTTATTGATTAGTTTTAATGGTTCAAGGGTAATCTAGGCATATCAACACTTTTTATTACTTTTTATATTAGGAAATCTCTAATCTCACTCTCTCACTCTCTCACTCCTATCACTTTCATCCATTCATCTAGTTGTCTCCTTTATCATCTAACAACTATTTTAACTTGTTTTTCTAAAAATAATCAAACACATGCTAACAAGTAAAAACTTTTCATAAATTTTCGATATGTTGACATATGTGTTTACGTATGTGTAAACATATTTATATAAGTGTTTATGTATACGTAAACATTTTACAAGTGTGTTTACATATATGTAAACAAAAAACATTAATGAAAAAGTAGAAGCTCACAGACAAATTACGTAACTAATATAACGTGTTTACGTATATGTAAACGATAAAAAATAACAAAAAAAAAAAAAAACCACAAACTTATTATGCAACTGATGTATGTAAACATGTGATTACGTATATGTAACCATGTGGGTTTACATATACGTAATCCATTAATTGGAAACTCTAATACATACTTCAATACGATTACATATATGTTTTCGATATATTCAAAACTCATAAAAGCAAGGCCATCCCATACCACCTTCATGTGCCTTCTGCACCAAAGTTTAAGCACTCTTTTGTTCTATTCAACTAGTTTCTGTATCAATATGTTCTTTGATTATTTACCTGATTGTTGCACGTTGTAGTGAATTAGAAAGAATTAGCGCCACTGACATCTTTACTCGAACCCTATATGATGAATTTGTATGTGAAGCTGTGAAAATGATGAGATAATGTTTCACGTAAAAAAGTCTACTTAAATACACATTAATAAAATATTGTAGTTTTTTAATTTGTATTTCTAGAAATCTTTGACTGAAATTACACCAATTTGACAATTAATTCGAAGCTTTTGAAAAGTTTCAGGAGCTTCGAAAACCTATGTTGCCTACACTATTTGACTCGATTCTCCATTCTAAAATAAAAAATCATCACTAACAAAATAACTAATCCAATTGAAGCATATTATAAAAAAATAGGAATAGAAAATAAGATTGGAAGCGAATTAACTTTACCAGTTGAAGCAAAAATGATGGTGTGTGATTACCAGTAATCGTTTTGAAAGAATACACTGTATGGTTTGATGAAGATGAATAAACTGAAGTTAATGAGGGAGAAAATCAAGGAGTTAAATTTGAAAAAATATAACTAAGGTGATGATCATTTTACAAAAATACCCTTTAAGTGATAAAAAAGAAATATTAATTATAAATTACCTGATTGGTTGGATCCAGTTTTCTTGGTTTTCGCCTAAATTTGTGGTTTTCTCTTGATCTCTCCCGATATATATATATATATATATATATATATATATATATATATATATATATAGGGTTAGGTTATAGTAAAAAGGGTTTTAAAAATAAGAAGGGTAAGAAGGATTCTAAGCTTGACATGTGTCATTTTATTATTTTTAAAGGGAGGGCATAATGGTCAATGTGTAATATATCAGGTCAATGTGTAATACATCAGGTCAATGTGTAATACAACTGGTCAATGTGTAATACAAGGTCTGATATTACAAAATGATCAGACCCGATATTACACAATGAATTGATATTACACAATGAGCATATTATATTTGAGCGAATTACACAATGAGCTGGAAAACAAAAAACACAATGATGAAAACATATAATACAATGATGAAAAATATTTGACACGATGAACTTGTATTACACAATGACTTGACTAATTACACAATGAACTTGTATTACACAATAAACTTGTATTACACAATAAACTTGTATTACACAATGACCAGACGTGGTATTACACAATGAACTTGCATTACACAATGAACTTGTATTACATGATGAACTTGTATTACACATTGAACTTGTATTACACAATGAACTTGTATTACACAATGACCTGACTAATTACACAATGATCAGATATTACACAATGACTAGACGTGGTATTACACGATGAACTTGTATTACACAATGAGCCGAAAAACGTAAAACACAATGATAAATACATATAACACAATGAACTTGTATTACACATTAAACTTGTATTACACAATGACCTGACTAATTACACAATGATCTGACTAATTACACAATGACCATACGTGGTATTACACAATGAACTTGTATTACACGATGACGTGACTAATTACACAATGAGCTGAAAAACGTAAAACACGATAATAAATACATATAACACAATGAACTTGTATTACACAATGAATTTGTATTACACTATGAACTTGTATTACACAATGAACTTGTATTACACAGTGAACTTGTATTACACAATGACCAGATATTACACAATGACCAGACGTGGTATTACACAATGAACTTGTATTACACAATGAACTTGTATTACACGATGAACTTGTATTACACAATGACCTGACTAATTACACAATGAGCTGAAAAACGTAAAACACAATGATAAATACATATAACACAATGAACTTGTATTACACATTGAACTTGTATTACACAATGAACTTGTATTACACAATGAACTTGTATTACACAATGAGCTGAAAAACGTAAAACACAACGATAAATACATATAATACAATGAACTTGTATTACACATTGAACTTGTATTACACAATGAACTTATATTACACAATGAATTTGTATTACACGATAAACTTGTATTACACAATGACCTGACTAATTAAACAATGAGCTGAAAAACGTAAAACACAATGATAAATACATATAACATAATGAACTTGTATTACACATTGAATTTGTATTACACATTGAATTTGTATTACACAATGAACTTGTATTACACAATGAGCTGGAAAACGTAATTTTTTTTCTTTTTTGTTTATAACGACACTATACTCGTTTTAAAGATAAAAAAACGCTCGTTTTTATGGTGTATTTTTTTTGAAAAAATAATGTCGTATGTAAAAGTTATGAACGTTTAAAAATGAGGGGGGAACTTGATAAAAAGTCAACAAAAGTGGCCAAGACTAAAATACCCTTCCAACAACTTTTTCTCCTACAATTTAATCTTAATCATTAAATCTTTTCTACAATTTGATCTAATGGCTCTAAATCCTTCTCACCCTTCTTAGAATTAGAATCTTTTTTATCTGAACCTAATCCTATATATATATATATATGAGTGATATTCTACCAAGGCTTAAAACCTTACAAAGTGTAGGAAGCCATAAGAAAATGACATGTGTACAAGGGGATAAAGGGTATAAAAGTCCAAAAAAAATAAAGGAAACATGCACATGCAAGTCACATGCGTATGAATATATTTCCCCTCATCATTTTAAACGTTCATAACTATTTTATTTGTTGTTACCTTTTTTAAAAAATTGCACCATAATAACGAGCGTTTTTTTATCTTTCCAACAAGTATGATATTGATATATAAAAAAAAAATCACCGTTTTATGATGTTTTTAAACTGTAGCGCTTTATGTTGTTTTTTAACTAGACATTTTATGGTGTTTTTGAACTGGATGTTTTATGGTGTTTTTGAAATGGACAACTTTATGTTGTTTTTTATACAGAGGAGTTTATGGTATTTTTAAAAGAGCTTGTTTCATCGTAACAAGAAAACACCATAAAGAAAACACCTAAAACCATAATGTAATGACGTCCAAACACGCGTTTTCTGTTTTCTGCACGATCGCGTACGAGCTCCTGCAACTCTAGCATTCATAGAGCTGAACACCAAAGATATCGATTCCACGAATGTGTTTGAAAAACACGTTTATGTTTTCTGCACGATCGCAGTTCAAAAACACCAGAAAGTTGCTCAGTTCAAAAACACCATAACATGCCCAGATAAAAAACACTATAAAAACGACTAATTCAAAAACATTATAAAAGAATACACCATAAAGAAAACAACTAAAACCATAATGGTAATTGCGTCCAAAAATACCATAAAATATTGTACTACGTACGAGCTCATGCAACTCTTGTGTTCATTGAGCTGAACACCATGACCAGAATGTAAAACGCCATGTGTAAAACACCATTGTAACATCCATGATTTTTCCTTGTATTATTTTACTACATTTATGCAATAATGACATTTTATTTAAAACCCGTACTTGAACATTTCAACGTGTCTCATTAATTATTATTTCAATGTGTATCAATTCAGAATTTCAATCTTGCATTGCACATTATTTTCTATTATATATATAACATATGTATATATATAACACACTTTGTTATAACAATTAAATCAAAAATAAAACTTGTGAGTTTCAATCATGTATGTATAGTTATTTAAATATATATATATATATATATATATATATATATATATATATGGTTATATCAAACAAATCAATTATACAACTTGTTATTTTAAAATTTGGAGTTTTCACTTTATAAAATAATTATAATTAAACAAATAATGTTTTAGTTTTATAAATTTTATAAAAAAACATATTTATAAATAAATAAAATGAATTTAAAATAAAAAATGGAGCCTTGAACCCTTTTTCCTAGCGATGAACCATCCTCATTTCGTTTGAACCCCCTCACTTTACCAATTTGACCCTTTTCAAATCTTGAACCCTAGAAATCCCATTTTACCCGATTTTGACTTCGAAAAGTCAACATTCGCCAAATCAGTTACATTATCAACGAATTCAAGCGTATTAAATCGTTATGATCATGCAAGACTGTTACTACAACAGTTTCGAGCAAGTATAATGATTCAATTTAACCAATTCAATGATTTTGAATTCAAATTCATTCCGAAACCGTCCCAAAATCAAATCCATATCAATTCGTACGTTTTTGTGTTAAATTGAATCCTTATAACGAGTCCTAAACCTTCGTGACATCCCCTTTACACTCTCTGAACACTCAATTGCAATCCATTTCATCTCTGAAGCTAGATCAAGTACGGAGAACCTCGAACCCTAACTTCCAGTCGATCGTGCTCGTCTCGTAACCAAATCAGGTAAGATTTATTGCATTTGATTCGTCGTTCCATTCCGATCAAAAGCCCTCTGTCAATTTCAATTGACAGAGGGAATCGAACCCAATTAAATCTGATCATTGGTTTGACCTGCTTATAAACCAATTTGGGTTTGACCTTCATTTGAATTTACGTATTTGATTTTATGGTTTGGTTTTATACCAGCGAATCACCTAGTTCAGCCGGTTAAATGCGCGTGGCTTGAACTAGGTGGCGTGGGTTCAAAACCCACACAGACCATCTTTTTATGCGCGCCTGGTTAAACCTGAATCCGGCTCCATCCTAGTTTGTGTTTAAAACTTATAGAACCTGGCTTTAGAACAATAGAACCCCTCTGGTCCAGTGGTATGTGCGCTTAACCCCACCAAGCTACCTGGGTTCGATCCCGGTTCACTGCATTTTTTTAAACCCGATTTTGAACCCATACATTTTATAAAATTCATTTTTACAATTATATAATAACTCAGATCAGTTTTACTATTTTAAATTGATAAGTTTTTGAGGAAAATAATTATATTTGTTATTTTTGAGGATAAAAACTTAATAAACTTTGTTTAATTAATATATTCACTTTAAACAAATTATTTATTTGAAATCCTTGGTTTATAAATTATATTTGGAATATAAATTTGGTTATTTTTATAAACCCATTAACTTGTAAAGATTTATACATCCTTTTATATAATTTATTTTTCTTATATAAAATGATTTAAAACAAATTTTATACTTTAATTTGATTTAATTATTAATAAATTAGATCATTATTTTTTTACACTTATTTTTCATAGAATTCAAACTATAAATAAATACAAGGATTTATTTATTTATTCATTTAGTTATTTATTTAATTATTTATTTAACTATTTATTTATTTATTAATTTATTTATTTACAAACAAAAGAAAACCATTTATCTATTCATTATTTATGCAAATGATAATACAATTATTTATCAAAATGTACATAATTATCATTTGAAACTTAATAATTATTGTTTTTATTTAAATGAGGAAAAACCCACATTAACTCCTTTGCGCATTAGGATTCCCTTATTCATTTTGTACAAGTTATTGATGCATATACTTCGTCAAAACATAGGTTAATCTTGTGGTTAACTTGAACACTTGTACAACAACATTATCAAGCTACTCATTGCAAGGTGAGTTACATAGCCACACATTTTACATTTTTACATTTTTAGAGTGAAACATGATTACATTTTGAACTATTTGCAATTTATACAATTCAAACAATGTGTACATGTGTGTATTTTGTGCCTTATCTTTAGAACACTTTAGTTAAACTACAACTATAACAAGTACAATCATTAATTTCGTACAAGCCAACGGTAACAATTATAGATCTATTGAAATGGCACATCTACTCAGGTAGGGTGATTGTTTACTGAAAACACAAGGGTAACATGTGTGTTATGCCTAACATGTCAACAAATGTTTGATTTTGCACCCGGTTTGCTATAGTTGTTTCTACATATTTGCATATCTATACCATGTTACATAATGAATTGTACACTACATATTGAACCTATTTGTAGAGTCAAAACCTATGTATGCTCACTAACTATTTTTGGTTGACCTTGTTTTTCCAACATGTTTCATGTGCAAATATTTGAGATTTCATGGAAGATGCTTCACTTAGGGATGAGACCTAGTTTGAATAAAGACTTGAAAAAATTATGTATTTTTGTTTTGGTTGTTTGTTTTCATTTGAACTTGTGTTATGAATTATTGGTTTAATAAATATATGGAACTTAGTTTGATCATGTGTTTATTAACAATCTCCATGTCCCGCCCCGGTGTATTCCGTCGTTGGTTGGGGTGTTACAACCATGACCAGTTGTAAAATACTATGACCAGAATCTAAAACGTCATGTGTAAAACACCATGACCAATCTAAAACACCATGTAGAAAACGGCCAGTTCATGTTAAAAAAATGATTTTTACACGCCCAATCTAAAACATCATGTGTAAAACACAATAACCAGAATGTTAAACGCGCAGTTCGAAAACACCATAAAATGTCCCGTTCAGAAACAACATAAAACGCTCAGTTCAAAAACACCATAAAACGACAGTTTTTTTTTTATTTTTATATATCAATATCATACTCGTTGGAAAGATAAAAAACTGCTCATTATTATTGTGCATTTTTTTTAAATAATAACGCATAAAAAAGATGGGGGCAATGTGCATGTGACTTGCATGTGCATGTTTCTTCCTTTTTTGGACACAATTACTACTATACCCCTCCAGCCACTTTTATTCCCCTTTATTTCCTCCATTTGACGTGACACACCTACAACCCTCTATCTCTAAGATCAATGACTCAAATCTCTTCCTAGACTTTGTATAGTTTTTTGACTTTACGCGACTGGCGCTTCAAAAGGCGAAACTCTCGTCGTAGTTTGGCGACCTAAGGGGCGGACACTTTTTGTTATCTAAAGGCGAAGACTCGGAAGTGGGCGAACACTCGGCCCAGCGACGAACATGCCGGGCTCCTGCTCCGCGCACCTGCTGACACCTTTCGAAGCACTTTCTAGTGTGCGATTTAGTTTTCGAATGTCTAGTTCAGCGTCACGAGTCTACAAGCCTTTCTCATTTCAGTGCTCGCCCTTTGAATTGGGCCTTTAGTCTTTTGATTAGAGTAGGGGTCGCGAGAGAGCAGAGCGTACCACCCTGCCATAGTCACGAGTCTGTTTATAGTCGCGACTGTTGTCATAGTCAACAAGGTTGAAACTTTCGGGGAAAAACTTCGAATTGGGAGGGCGATCCTCCCGGTGAACTGACCGTACCCCAAACCGACACATGTGAACAAGTAGAGTATACTAGGGCGCTTGAGAGAACCATGTTGAAGAAACTCGACAAAATGACCCTGTAACTTCGGGAGAAGGGGTGCTCTCCTATCTTTTGATTAGGAAAGCGGCACATACCAGGGGGTAGCGATTGTTTATTAAAAACACAGGACTCTGCTAAGTGGTAACACGATGTATAGAGTTTGACACATGCCCGGTGCTGGAAAGTCGGAAGGAGAAGTGTTATAAGCTTTGAATGGAAGCCCCGGTAAACGGCGACAGTAACTCTAACTGTCCTAAGGTAGCGCAATTCCTTGTCGCATAAGTAGCGACCTGCACGAATGGTGTAACGACTGCCCCGCTGTCTCCGACATGGACCCGGTGAAATTGAATTCTCCGTGAAGATGCGGAGTACCAACGACTAGATGGTAAGACCCCATACACATTCACTTTGACTTACTTTGACTTTATAGCTAAGCCCTATACTATATATAGACACACTCACACATTTAAGCTTTTAATAAATACACCAGCAAAATTTAAACGTATGAATATTATGTTAGATCCAAAATGCATTTAGTCAATTTGGAATTTACAAAGAAAAAATCAAGTAAAATTGCATTGCATTGCATGTGGATGGCCAGAATACCATGGTATAATAAGTTGCAGAAAGAGAATTGAGCTGCTTCCGTCAACAATTAGAAAAAAGAACTGAGCCACCGCTTGCTAACCACCATTCACCACCCGACGCATGTTTTCTTTCGTACAATCCCGATACCACAAATACCGGAGAAAACTAAAACCTACAACCAGCCCCTAGTTTTCCCTGATCTGCTTTTTTTTTTCTCTCTCTCTCTCTCTCTCAACCAAGCAAAGAATTCTGCAACTTATCTTCAAGAACTAGAAAATTCATATCAAGTTTTTTTTCTCACAAATCAACAATCTTTATTTCTCCGGTTGTTCCTTAATTTCTCCGGTTGTTTTTGAGGTTGTTTTTTTTATTAGTTTAAGGTTAATCTCAAAAAAAGATTATATATAGATAGAACATATATAGAAGCAAGTTGGAAATACAATTGGTTTTAAGGTTTAATCTTAAGAACCCAGATGTTTTTTTGTTGTTTTCCGTACTATCATATCATCAAGTACAGGAGTTTGATACTTTTAAAAAATTAAAACCCTAGCCACCTTCTCTCTTTCTAAAAATCAAGATCTAGTGGTACTGGTTTTGATGCGTTGGGTACAACTATGATGACTAGCACCGGCGATCAAAGAGGGATTTGGGAACAAAATCTGCTTCAAGAAATGAATGATCCGTCAATGTTTTGCACCGATGATCAGTTTCCAAAAGTTCCTGATTTTCCATGCATGTCATCTTCCTCGTCTTCCTCGTCGAATCCGGCACCAGCGAAGCCGATTTCTTCGGCGAAGACGTTGTCGTCGGCGTCTTCCAAGTCGTCGTCTACGTCAACGGCGGCGATTGGAAGTGTACCGCCGTTGGAGACGATTGATTGCATGGATGTGATTGAGAATTATGGGTACATGGATCTGATTGATGGGAATGAAATTTGGGATCCGTCTTCACTTTTCGAACAAGACCCGCCGGATTTGCAACAGGAAAGTGAGGTGGTGCAAGGGAGTGAGATGAAAGGCGGTGACGGTGGCGGTGGCGGTGGACGGTTGGATGAACTCGGAGCGGTGTTCTTCGAGTGGTTGAAATCAAACAAAGAATTCATATCGGTGGAAGATATGAGGAAAATTAAACTCAAGAAATCTACGGTTGAATGTGCTTCAAAAAGATTGGGGTCTTCAAAAGAAGGCAAAAAACAACTCCTCAAGTTAATTCTCGAGTGGGTGCAACAACACCAGCTCCAGAAGAAAAGTAACGGCAGCGGAGAAATACTCCCCGCTGCCGCAGATACCCCTACCACGTTGTACCCTTTACAACATTTCCAAGGACTCCCGCCACCGCCATGTTTTAACTCCAATTCTTGGGTTCCACGTGGTGAGATTAGCAATGGATTCTCTCATCCGTCGTGGAATCCGCACATGGCATATCAGACTGGTAATGGGATGGCTATGGGGGCATCTGCGGTGCCACCACCATCTACCTTTTCCTATATGGGTGGTGATTTTGATTCGGGTTTAAATTGTCAGCTGAACCCGTATAATAATACGGGTTCGGGTGACTATCAAATTCTCGAATCTGCGCCGTCATGGAATCCGTCACAGATTACCATGACGGCGTCTCCTTACAACAATCAGTTTCCTGATGTGGGTAACAATTATGCTCCCCAAGTTTTGCCAATAGCTTCCGGTTACCCTGATCAGTTTTCGTATAATCTGGCGGTTTATGGTGCTGGTGCTGGTGGCGGTGTCGGTGATGACCAGCAGGTGATGAGGTTGGGTCAGTCGGCAACTAAAGAAGCTCGGAAGAAAAGAATGGCGAGACAGCGGCGGACTTACTTCCACCACAACCACCACTCCAGACAAAATCAAAATAATCATCACAATCATGTGGTAAACTCCGATCACCATCCACATGCCATGCTTGTTGATGATATTAATGGAGGAAACTGGTTGTACTGGTCATCACCGCCGTCCACCAGCACCCTTCCACCACCACCTATGGACGCTCCTCAACGACCATCCTCCAGTGACCGCCAGTTGAAACAAATTTCGTCCGACAAACTTCAGGTGCGCAAAACCCAAATTTTCATTTAGTCTAATGAAAGTTGATTCTTATTTTGTTTAATTTGACAATTAGGGATTAAAGACTGAGAAGAACTTGAAGTTTCTGCTCCAGAAAGTATTGAAACAAAGTGATGTTGGAAGTCTTGGGAGGATTGTGATGCCCAAAGTATAATCTTTAATGATTTTAATTACTTTTTTTTTAATTTTCTTAGAATTTTATTAAAAGATGCTTAATTTAATCGAAACCAAATTTGTTTTTATCAGAAAGAAGCTGAGATTCACCTCCCGGATCTCGATTCGAGGGATGGAATCACTATTGCCATGGAGGATATAGGAACTTCGCAAGTGTGGAACATGCGTTATAGGTATACCGTTGTTAAATCTAAGCTCTTTTTTATTCATTTGATGCTAAAAGAATATAAAATACCAACACTTGTGATCATGAGTTCAATTGTTGGGCATCAAACTAATTTTGTTTTTGAATTGTGGAGTTTCAGGTTTTGGCCAAACAACAAAAGCAGGATGTACCTCCTTGAGAACACAGGTTAGCAACTTGTTGATAACTTTGCGCTATTATTGGAATATATGTTCGTCACCATTTGCTATTTTATGTATTTTCTTACGCGTGACACCAAAAATAGTGTACATGGATTGGAAGAGCCCCTAGGTGTCATTAATAAAGAGAGTTTATGAAGGGTGTATGACATATCTAACATAATTATGATCATGATATTATGAAGAAAAAAGAATTATGCGTCACTTAATTAAAAATTTACAATTTCTTTCATATGTTTAACAAAATGAAATATGGATGTTTCAAGTGACGAAGACCACAACAACAATACAAGGACTAGAGACATTTGTCACACTTAAGCATAGGAACACGTTCAATACATGACCACTTTTAAGTAGAGAATAACAAGAACAACATAAACAACTTGTACATAGTGCTTGTGGACCAAAATTACTTGAGAAAAAGTTGAAGCTAAAATGTTGTTTTGTATCTTGGTTTTATTCTTTCTCCTAATTAATCGTGTTCGTGTTTCAGGGGACTTCGTGAAAGCTAATGGGCTCCAAGAGGGTGATTTCATCGTTCTATACTCCAACGTCAAGTGTGGCAAATACGTAAGGATCTATATATATATTTTTCCCAATAACCTCGGTTAATTAAGTTGTTAATTTCTAATATAAATTAAAGTTACTTTCTTAGAAGGGTCAAATTTATTGTAAATGGTTAATTTCAACTATTGAGATAACACTTGATGAATAATATATATGTATCTGTGTGTATCCTCATATTTTAGTGCAAATGATAATTTGCTTATTTTCTTGCACAAGTTGTATTAACTGATGTGATTTTTTGTGCAGTTAATTAGGGGGGTGAAGGTAAGGCAACCCGCGAGTGGGAAATCGGAGGGCAAAAAACCCGTAAAGAGAAGCTATCGAAGCATCTCTTAGTCTGCTAGAAACTCACCCTCGTCTCGTGCTAAAATAACCGCGATTTAAGTACCATTTACAACATTATCATCAAATGGATAGTAAAGCTTCATCCTTAAATATGATTCGCTGACTCTGAGATCGACTTGTGTATTAAGATGTTGGTTGATGTTGTTTCGGTTGATATATTGAAGGTTGACAACCTTAATGTGTTGATTTAGGTTGTGTAATGCTGGAGATCGCCCCCAAGATCTCTAGTTAATAATGTGTAATTTTATAATTACTTCATCTCTATATATGTGGATCAGTATGTATAGTTGATCATAGGATGTAATATATATGTGGTGTCCAAGGTTAACCATCTCCCATAGACCATGGGTGGAGCAAGTAGGTTCATTTGCACCTATGTAATAGTTTGTTCTTGGTTAACCTGTATGTGGAATTCCTGAAACTTTTGTGATTTGGCTGGTTCCTAAGGTTTATTGTGTATTTAGCTTGATGTGATTCAGTTTTATAGATATATGGAATGTAGTGTGTGCAGCCGGGAAGGACTCAAAACCTGAAAGAGTACCTTGAAAAAGAAAGAGTAGAAGAAGAGCGTTTTTCTTGCAAGTTGCAGTTATGTTTTGGTGTCAATTCTGTGTATGCAAATGCCAAGCCCGAGTTAGTATTTATACATTAAAAGAATTGTAACAACTGAAAGAAATTAAAAACGAAAATAAAGAGAATTAAATGTTTTCAATGTTTATTATTTAGTTTTTGAATTTTGATTCGAAACTGCCAAATACTGTTCAGCCGACAGAACGGAATCCACCTGCCAGAACGAGCCAGTCCGTTTGAACAGTCAAAAATAAAAAAAAAAATAGCCGAGAGTGAAATCCGCCCACTATTGGTTACCACTACAACAATATCACCCTATATCGACGACTTTTTTTGACCCTATAGCGACGACTTGTCGTCGGGATAGCTTATGCCGACGACATATCGTCGGGATAGGTGTCGTCGGGATTGCTTCGTCTCAATAGCCCAAGATTGTCGTCGGGATAGGTGTCGTCGGGATAGGTCAGCCTATACCGACGACTTGTCGTCGGTATAGGGTTTAATTAAAAAATTCAAAAATAAATTCTATACCGACGACATGTCGTCGGTATAGAGTCCAACCCTGTACCGACGACATGTCGTCGGTATAGGTTGACCCTATTCCGACGACATGTCGTCGGTATAGGGTTTTTTTGTTTTTTTTTTAATTTTTGAAAAAGACCTATAGCGACGACATGTCGTCGGTATAGGTCTTTTCTGTTTTTTTTTAATTTTTTTTATTTTTAATATTTTATCCAGAAATATTAAATTTCTAAAAACAAAAACCTGCAAATCATAAATATAAACCATTCAAACATTCAAATCGGATAAAAATTAATGTCCGGAACATAAACCAAACATCCAAATTGTTCGACACACAAACTTGTTCGGCACACAAATTTGTTCAACAAATCAAACATTCAAAACATAAACTTGTTCGACACACAAATATGCAAATTGTTCAAGACAAATACCAACAAAAAAGGCAAAGGCTCAACAACTCCAAGCTAATTATCATCGATGCTAGTTCGACGATCCCACATTCGACGCATTTCATCCATTTGTCGTTGCATTTCAAGCATTTGTTGATTATGTGTACGACATTCTTCCTCTCGTCAACCGCAACGAGTTTCAAACTTGTAACAAAATTAAATAAAGTTACATATACATACAAACATACATAAGCATATGAATAAATACTCTCTTATATACCTACACATCACAATTACATACATACATAAATAAAAGCCCAATTACATAATTACAAATATATACACACAAACATACATACATAAATAAATGTCCAATTACATAATTACAAACATATAGATACAAACATACATACACATATATACATTCATATTAACTAATCATCATAAACACAAATTACACACATACATACAACCTAATCATCAAAACTAATCATCAAAAATATAAATTACACACATACATACAAACTAAACATTCAAACTAATCATCATAAAGACAAATTACACACATACAAACACTAAATTACATAAACTAAATTATATAAAATAATCACACATCTAAACCAAATGACCTAAACTAATCATAATTTAATAATTCCATCATACATACAAATATACATATTCATACATACAAATATACATATTCATACATACAAACATACATACATACACATACATACAAAATCATAAAAATCTTAGATCTAAATCAAATTTCATCACAAATTAGTAATTAAAACGAGTACTTACCTTCACAAAGCTAGAAATCAAATTTAAAAAAAAATTTATTAAGATAAAAAAATTAAAGTTTTGAAATCCATATTTTTCTGTTTAAAATAAAAAATTTATTTTATAATCAATATATATCCAATAGCACATAAATATATAAAAAAATAAATCAAACCAAAAATTTCTACAAAATTATAAAATCTCTAATTTATAATCAATATATATCCATAGGATTTATTATTGTCAAGCAAAATTCTAATTCTCAACCTCCCATTCTAGCAGAACTTCCAAATCTCAATCACTGAAGAATTAAGTGGAAAATTCGTGAGAAAAATCGAAACCGTTACCTGAGCAAGATTCATGGAATAAGAAGAATTTTTAATCGGAACCCCACCGTGCAAGACATTAGAAGTCTGTTGATTGCCTTCACGATGTCTCGGACGTTTGTGAAACACCCAAGACCAGCCTGTATGGCCCCAAACTGGGTACCCTACAGTTGGTTCTCATCACTGGGTGTTCTCTTTAAAAATACTCGCTTTATTACAAACAATCAGTGGAAGTCTTAATTTAAAATAGTTGTAACCCTTTATAAACTCAATATCAATCTTAATCTTATCTTACAAATGCCTACACACCAATCCGAGTAGCACCGCTCCCTAGCCAAGATACCTCACCTGCAAACAAGAAATACCATTTGATTGAACTCAGAACATTACAATCCTTTATAAAACGGTTTGTCGTTTATTGACATGTTAATAACCCACACTTCAACACTAACCCATAAGGGTTCAACGACCCAAGATGTAACATCCCGATTTTTCATAAAATAACTGGGTTTGTAATTATGTAAATTATTGTAAAGGTTAACGGGTAATTAACCTATAGCGACGACATGTGAGAATGTAAAAAAGAAGGGTAATATAGGTACAATATTACATACCTTCACATTTTGAATAAGAGATTTAATACTCTTAAGCTTTCTATGAGGCCATCTCTTTATATTAAGCTCTCTGCATCTTTTCTTCAACATGGTTAATCTCACCTTAAGTTTCTCGGCTGCCATGACTATTGGCAACTCAAAATGCTTCTCTATCTCTTCCAATTCCAACGGTCTCGACGGCCTCCGGCCACCGTGATCACCGGAACCACCACCATTGTGATCATCATTGGAACTTAGCAATGGCAACACATGACCGTCTCCCCAACACTCCCACAAGCTTATATCTTTATCAATGGGATCGAAATATGAAAACCCTAAATCAGAAAAGTAATGTGATGAAACTCGGTTCATATCGAGAAGGTTGAAAAGTGCATCGTCATGCCTGCAAAAACAAAAACAAAAACCAAAATGGTGTTAGATTATGTTATTAAACTTGAGGTTCAAATGCAACTTGTTTTGTGACAAAATGTGTACCTGAAAAGATCTTGATTGAAGTAGTGATAATAATTATCATTGAAGTAGATAATGCTAAATTAACATAATAATCTTTGTATGGCTGCAGTGCGTCCCTCATACAGTACTTGTTCCTTTTGGGTATACAACACACATCCGCCACTTGCTCTTGTGTTTTTCTCAACATGGTGCCGGTGATCACATTTATGATGTCATTACCCTCTGGGTTTGTATCAAACCATATGCAATTCCTCACTTTATATAGAGGTTGTATACTTATACCGGCATGTGTGTCACTCTGATTTAGGTTGGAAAGGGTGAACATAAAATCAAATGGTGGAAGAGCAAAAGTGATAGGGACTATAGTTTGTGTAGGAGGTGCCACTTTACTGACCCTCTACAAAGGAATGCCTTTATTTAACCATCATTCACATTTGCATCCCACGAATGAATCCATCCATGTTCAATCTATCTTCAGAAGGCTAAGTTCAGTTTTAGCAACGAAGAAAGCAAGATGGACTTCAGGTTCCTTGGCATTGGTTGCAGGTACAATTCTGTGGTCTTCATGGTTTCTTGTCCAATCAAACATTGGAAAAAGATACTCGTTGCAGTATTCTAGCACCGCCATCATGATGTTCTTTGGAGCGGTTCAATCTTTTGCATTGAGCTTGTTCATCCACAGAGATCTTTCTTTATGGATTTAGCATTATTATGTAATTAATTATTACACTTAATCATCATTGGAGCGGTTCAATCTTTCTTTATCATAAATGTAATTAATTATTACACTTAATCATCATTATTATGTTAATTTAGCATTATCTAATATTGAAAGTGGTAATAAATAGGGAGGGAGCATAACATTTTCCCATTAATTCATTATTACACTTTATCATCATTATGTTAATTTAATTAGCATTACTTTTATATTTTTTTTACAACGACGAAACATTTTAACCATGTTACAAATAAAAATTGAATCCGTGACATTCAAACCTTAGATGTTTCTAGAGGTTTTGTCTCTATCGTTGAACCATCAACCCTAATGATATTAGTTTTATAGGGTTTTGCAGAATTTTTTTTAATTTAAAAAAAATTTATTAGATAAAAAAAAACAAAAAGAAAATCAAAATTAACCTATAGCGACGACATGTCGTCACTATAGGGTGTCCCATTCAAAATTTTGGAAAAACCCTATCCCGACGACATGTCGTCGCCATAGGGTTTTCCAGAAATTTTTTTAATTTAAAAAAAAAAAAATTTGACCGACGAAAATTTATTAAATAAAAAAAAAGAAAATCAAAATTAACCTATAGCGACGACATGTCGTCGCTATAGGTTTTTCCAGAATTTTTTTTAATTTAAAAAAAAAAATTTTTTGACCGACGAAAATTTATTAAATAAAAAAAAACAAAAAGAAAATCAAAATTAACCTATAGCGACGACATGTCGTCGCTATAGGTTTTCCCCAAAAATTCATTAGGCGCCAGTTTTCCCTCCAACCTGCCTCAACCCTATACCGACGACATGTCGTCGCTATAGGGTCTCCCTACCAAAATTTTGGTTTTGACCTATACCGACGACATGTCGTCGGTATAGGGTGACCTATCCCGACGACAAATGTCGTCGGTACAGGTGGCGTCGGGACAGGGTCAATTTGTTGTAGTGTACCGTGCGTGGTGACCACGTCGCCCTTGCGGTGCCCGCTATTGGTGACCGTGCGTGGAGTGCTCGCCGAGAGTGAAATCCCTCTAATGGTCTCATGACCGTTGAACAGTCAAAAATATAAATAAATAAATATTATAACTTTTTTTAAACTAATACTTACCTCCTATAGATGACCATTCAAACTATATTTTTTACAGTTCAATATTTTTAATTTCTTTTACAAAAATTGTGAGTGTTTAAAGATGTCTTCTTCATCGTATAGGTACCCTTTCAAATTGTAAGATTTTTTACACATCAATTTAATAGCAAGTTCAACTCAAATTTTAACTGATGTAGCCAAAAGTTTGCGTCCAAGAAGAAGAAAAAACTCGTTTAAACAAAGATCGTGAAAGTACATACAAACTTCTTGTTCGTGACTACTTTGCTGATGATGACGCATATGGTGACGAGTTGTTCAGACACTGGTTTCGAATTATTAAATGATAATTCTTTTGCTGGCGTATATGGTGACGACTTGTTCAGACACCGGTTCCGAAAGAGTAAATGACTAATTTTACAAATAGTTAATGATTTGAACAACCATTAGCTTAGCCTAGTGACAAAAATGTATACCCAAGACTTCACTAAAATAGGAAGGTATTAAGTTCAAGTCCCACTTGTGACAAAAAAGGGGGTCCAGGTTGGGCCAGTGGGTTTTCTCACCTATGGTGAGTTTCCTCCTGAAGGAGGTGGAGATGATCGGGTGGATCAGTGGTCCGTCAGTGATCTAAACTGTCTTTCAAAAAAAAGTTAATGATTTGAAGAACAAGATGTCATTTTTCAGGCTATCATAGGATGCAAGAGGTGGAATGGGTTTTACTTTTTTTTTTCTTCAAAAGTTCATAGCTGCAATTCATGAAATGACATACGGAACCATAGCTGAGTAATGGGATGAATATTTAAATATGTTTAAGAAAACCACACGATATATTAAAGTTCTCTAAGTGTGTCATTAAGCTTTTAGCAAACAATAATTATTCAATATGGAAAAATTCAAACTTATGTAACATATTTAAAGCAATAATAAATTTGGTTCTATATTGAATATCACATAATAAAAATACAAAGACGAAAGTCATTTGAAATTATATAAAAATAGTTGCTCCCTACGTGTTTTCATGTTTTGAAAACGATTCATAACTAATTAGACATGGGCATATAATGGTTATTAGGTTAAAATTTTAAAAATAAAACATGGTCTTGATTTAAAGTCCACATAGTTATGTGAAAACTAAAGAAAACCAATAACATAATTTATAAATTATATTTTCCCTACCATATACACACACGCACACACACATACACATATAAATTGGGATATGGATCAAACGAAAACCGTAACATAGTCTTATATAACGTAACAACTTTTCATTTGACATGGTGTTACGTATACGTAACACATTATGTTGCGTATACGTAAGACTTCTCATTCTCATACTTATGCTCAACATAAATTTATTAGATACTTAAATACCTTTTAACAACTAAACGAAAAAATAATTTATAAATTATGTTATTGGTTTTCTCTAGTTTTTGCGTAACTATATGGTATTCTCTAAAAACCCTCTCCTATATATATATGTATATATGTGTATATATATATATATATATGATAAAGTTCAAGTAAAAAGGGTTTTTAAAATAAAAAGGATGAGAAAAGATTTAACGGTTGAGATCAAATTATAGGAGAAAAAGTTGTTGGAAATGTATTTTAGTTATGAACATTTTTGTTGACTTTTTATCAACTTCCCCTACTTTTTTTTAAACGTTTATAACTTTTACATACGACATTATTTTTTAAAAAAATTACACCATAAAACAAGTGTTTTTTTATCTTTAAAACGAGTATAGTGCTATTAGTGTCGTTATATACAAAAACGAAAAAAAATTACGTTTTCCAGCACATTGTGTAATTTGCTCGTCATTGTGTCTAATGTCAGGTCTGGTCATATTGGCCATTGTGTCAAATATGTCAGGTCTGGTTATTGTGTAATGTCAGGTATGGTTATTGTGTCAAATATTTTTCATCATTGTATTATATATATTCATCATTTTGTTTTACGTTTTAAATAATGTAATCCGCAGGAAATTCTCGCCTCTATTTTAACTTTTCCGGCAATTGTAATTTCATTACTATATGAATTGCATTTATTATTTCAATGAAAGCACTTTATTTGCCTATTATATTTCATGAGTATACACTTACACCTACATTAAATGTAATTATTTAGGGGTCGGGGTTCCAAACGGGGCTGAGGCGGTTCTTCATAGTGCGAACAGGTTCGTGAATGCGCACCACCGAGACGGGTCGCTGGCTATGCTTACCGTCGATTTCTCGAATGCCTTTAATCTTGTGGATAGAACTGCTCTTTTAAATGAGGTGAGGAAAATGTGTCCATCTATCTCTGCTTGGGTTGATTTCTTATATGGCCAGCCAGCTAGACTTTATGTGGGGAATGATTATATTTGGTCCTCCACGGGGGTTCAGCAGGGGATCTCTTAGGGCCTCTCCTTTTTGCCCTTGTTTTACACCCCCTTGTCCTCCGGATCAGAGATCGCTGCAAGCTTCTTTTCCACGCATGGTACCTGGATGATGGGACCCTTATTGGAGATGCTACTCAGGTTGCCAAGGCTTTAGACATCATTAGAGTGGAGGGCCCCTCTTTGGGCCTCCTTGTCAACATCAAAAAAACTGAAGTTTTTTGGCCTACATGCGACGGGGTGAAGACTCGAGAGAGCTTATTTCCGCGGGAAATTGGTAGGCCGGTGCATGAGGTGAAACTCTTAGGTGGTGCTGTCAGCAGAGATGGGGAGTTTATTAGTGGTTTGGCCCTCAAAAGAGCCAAACGTGCGGTTGACCTGATGGGATGCCTCAAACGCCTTCGGAACCCTCAGAGCGAACTCCTCCTGCTTCGTTCGTGCATGGGGGTTGCTAAACTGCTGTTTGGGCTCAGGACTTGTCAGCCTTCTTATGTCGGGGAAGCCGTCTCTGTTTTTGACACAGGTCTTCGGAAAACGATTGAGGACATTGTTGTTTGTGGGGGTGCCTTTTTTGGGGACCTCTAATGGAGGTTAGCTTACCTCCCGACCCGCTTTGGGGGTCTTGGGATTTTCTCGGCTCGGGACGCCTCTTCCTACGCTTTTGGGGCTTCAAGGGCCCAATCTTGGGTTCTTCAAGACCACATTCTTCGAGAATGTGGTGGTGGGTTGTTTGACTCTGATTACAGGGGTGCGTTAGACACTCTGCATAGTTCTCTTCCCGATCTTGATATTGACGGTTTCTATATTAAAGACACCGCCCCCCTTAAAGCCCAGAAAATTTTGGCGAATGCTTTATATAGTGAAATTGTCAAGACATTTGAAGAGAAGTTCGCTTTGTCCCCGCGGCAGCGAGCCGTGCTCGAGTGTTTGCGAGCCCCCCATGCTCAGGATTTCCTGTCAGTTGTTCCCATCGAAGGTTTAGGGCAATGTATGTCGCAAGTGGAATATCGGGCTATCCTCAAATACCGGCTGATGGTACCCCTTTTCCCGGTTAATGACCCGTGTCCCGTTTGTCGGAAGGCTTGCTTGGATTCTTTTGGGGAGCATGTTGTCCATTGTAGAGAATTACCGGGCTTCAAATACCGACATGACCTAGTTCGAGATGTGCTTTTTGATGTCCTTAAGCGGGCAGGGATCTCGGCTAAAAAGGAAGCCCCGGTGAACTTCTTGACCGACCCATTAGATGGGAGATCAACCCTTCGGCCCGCTGGCATTCTTATTTTTGGATGGGAAGGAGGGAAACACGCATGTGTTGATTTGACAGGTGTGTCCCCCCTAGTTGGGATAAGGGACCATGGGTTTAAGGCGGGTCAGGCGATAAACAAGGCAGAGGCGGGTAAAGTAGCTAAGCACGAAAAAGATTGCCTCGTGAATCAGCACGTGTTCGTACAGTTTGCCTTTGACACCTTTGGCGCTCTCGCCCCTGATGCGGTGCGGTTCCTTAAGCGGGTTCAACGGGTGGTCAGCAGTAACACCGCATATATTTATGGGGGGAACTTTGTGTTTAGTAGAGTAGGATTTGCTATTCAGAAGGGGGTAGCGGTGCAGCTTGTTGCCCGTCTACCTGCCATTAGTTTGTAATTGTGACGCTCATCTCGTTATTTATAAATTCGATAAATATTATCATTAAAAAATAATTATTTCAAGAGTAATATATATATATATATATAGGTTTATATAATTTTTATTATGCTATGAAATAAATTTATATATACTAAGTTATTTCTAAACCTATAATATATATATATATTTTATAGATAAATACATTTGCAAAAGTCAAATTATAAAATCTATAAGAAATTAGGGTTTATATATTTTTAATAAAAATAAGAATTTATTTCTATCTAATAAATTACACTTTTATTATAATATTTTATTAGATTTTTATAAGAATTTATAAAATTTAATAATTTTATGTTCTACACAAGTCTAGGGCCGTTTTTGTAATTTTAGAAACTTGTCTTTCAATTTAAAGCAAACTTTAAACATAAATTGTTAACTCTGTGAAACCTCAGGGACCTGCTTGCAAATCCTCAAGGTACTCATCCCTAAATCCCCGACTTTGACTTCCAAAGTCAACCAAATCTCAAATTCGTCTTACAATCGACCAAGTTAATGCTTTTTAACTGCAATTGATGTTACCACATCATTGTGCGACCGTTTCCTAATGATTTAAAACGACACAATTAGTTTGAATTCAATGAATTGATTACGAAATCAATCCCGTAACCGACCCCTCCGACCCACGATCGAATCGAGCATTTTGTGCAAAATTTGCCTATAAAAGCCACATCCCTACACTCGCGACACCACATACACACTTTCAAAGTCACTGCATTCCTCCTCTGAATCGCGATCAAGCACCCAGAACCCGAGCTCAAGAACTACGGTCGTTCTCACCTTCTGCCTATCTGATTCAGGTAAATTTTGGTGTCAATAGGTTTGTTTCAATCCCGTGATCGAAAGCCCCATGAATTCGGGTGCTTATCGTTGGCCGGATAAGTGAATTAGGGGCTAGGGTTACGCCGGGGTGAGTTGGGGACGAAGGGGCTTGGGGTCTGTTTGATATATGTAAAACGAGTCGGTCTATGGACAAGGCATCAAGCCCAGTCCAATGGTTAGTGTGTATGTGCAAACCGTGAACCGTCGCATGCGTGGGTTCGAGTCCCGGGGGGCAGTTTTGCTCCTTTTCCCATTTAAACCCTTTTTAACCCTTTTATTTAAACTTTAAAAATTCCTAATTAAATGTTATAAAATTATACAAATACAATATACGATATTTATAAAATTCGGAAAAATATAAATAATATTTTACTATGTTATTTTATTAAACCTAAAATAAATTCTAAATAACATAAAAAAATCATTGTTTCGATAAGATCTAATTATGTTAATTGTTTATATTTACTTATGAGTTTTTTCACAAATGCTATTTATACTTTCAAACATTATTAAACTCCTTTAAACTATAAATATTATTAAGAATAATTATTTAATTACCATTAGAATTATAAACACCTAAATAATTATTTTAGATAATTATTTTGTTTAAAAATTTCATTTGGAATTCATTCAAAATAAATTCTTAGATGTGCTAACTATTTCTACAGTTTTATTTATTAAACCAATTAATTACCCACTTTATTTACCTTAAACTAATAATTTAAATTATTAATACTTTCCCACTTTATAACTAATTTATAAATTTTTTCAAGTATATTACTTTTCCATACCACATTATGTGTATTTAACAATTTATATACAATATTATTTAAATCTCTTCCACACTATGATTTATAAATAAACATTCTACATTATAAATACATATGTTTTCCAACCAAAACTTTCACAAACCCTATGCCTAGTCTTAAATCTCCCATGAAACCCTAAACGTCAAAATATATCATAAATATCATTTAGACGTATATTGAAATTAGGTTACCATTACACGTGTAGGTTTGTTGTGAGAGTTCCTCATGAGGCCTAACAATCCTTACCAGTTCATACATTTCTAGCTTCGATTCAACTGAGTTTCATAGCCCCCTTTCTTTTTACTATTGTTTACAAATACTTGGGGTGGAACATTTTTACATTACATACCATAATTGAATACCATTTGTTCTCATGCTATTTACTATGTGTTTTATATCTTAAACTAATTGGCGACCATATGTGTGTTCATGTACAGTACAATCATTAAGTTGCTACCCAAGCCTAAGGCAGTACCTTTTATGATCATTTATACGGGAAACCGATATCAGTTAACACGAACCTTGGCGGGTTTTGTGTGTACCATATTACTACTTTTTCCAAAACACAATCAGTTGGATTGTACTTACAGTTTTTCATTTACTACGGCTTGATTATACACTTGGAACCTTGTGTGTTTTCACATTTATGCCTTAGTTATGCTTTGAACATATCGAATTCCAAATCCTTTTACTTAACTTTCTTTTGGTGTCAAAACCTATGTTACTCACCAACTAATTGTAACTCACATGTTTCAGGTGCACCAGTTTGAGGATTCTACTTAATCATATACGACTTGGAGCTAGTTTAATTTAATTTATGTTGTCTTTGAACCCTTTGTTTTCTTTTACTCATGTAACGGATGCATTAATTTCAATGAATAAATATTGCCACTTGTTAATAGATGATCATGTGCTTATGAACAACTGCGTCAGCCCCGGCGTATAATCCGTCGTCGGCCGGGGTGTGACGGATTGGTATCAGAGCCATGATTATAGGGAATTAGGTTATTAGACACACTTGACCTAGACTATAACCTAGGAGTCCCAAACATGAGTTTAACTCGTGTCTTTCATTAGGAACTCCACTCTATACTATACTTACCTAGATCTATCTATTTCTGACTACCTGATACAACTACATAAACTACAAAGGTTCTACATGAATCATACTCTTAGACTTAAAAGTCTAATCCAAATGAAACTCTCAAAGGTACGTAGCTTCTAACTAATGAATGAGAACTTGTGCAATCCGGAAGGGTGGATACCTGTATTTTGGGAGTTCTGTCTAGGAAAGCATTTTGTATAAATCCAAATCAACCGATGGACCAGTTATGCATTCCTAGGAATTCTTGGAATGAGTGTCCACTTATAGGCTAAAGCATGACTTCTCAAACATTAGATGAACTTAAAGTACTTTGATAATCAATGTGCCCATTAGGGTACCATCCATGTTTTACCTAGTACCTTATGAATTATTTACAAACTCTTACACATGATTCACATCTTACGAACTTTCTATTCATCCCTTTTGTAGAAAACCTCCCCGTCGTGAACGTAGGGGCACCCTCACCAACAGGATCATTTAGCAAATGGCTACAATCCTACCGACTATGGTTAACCGGCTGAACCAAAATGCTGCACCAAGAAACCCCGTGTGCACTTTCAAATACTTCAACTCCTGCAACCCCACCAAGTTTTACGGTAATGAAGGAGCCACTGGACTTCTCCAATGGTTCGAAAGCATTGAGGGAACCTTCATCAATGCTGACTGTCTCGAGAACCTAAATGTTTGTTATGCTACCAATGTCTTCTAGAAGAGGGCACTCACCTGGTGGAACAGAAAAAAGTGTAACCGTGGAATAGAGATTGCTCTAGCCCTACCTTGGGCTGATGTCAAGATACTCATGACTGATGAGTTTTGCCCCCGTAACAAGATCAAGAAACTGGAAGCTGAGTTCTGGGATCTCAAACAAGACAGTGGTGAAAGCCTTGCCTACACCACCCGCTTTCATGAACTTAGTCTTTTAGTGCCTCATATGGTCATTCCTCTCTCCCAAGCCATTAAGAAATACATTAATGGTCTGCCCATGCAAATTCAGGATACTGTTTTGGGTAGCAAACCAGCCACCCTTGAAGAAGCCATCCATCTTGTTGCTGCCCTGTCGGACAATCATGTTAAGGCAGGAACTCTATCAAAAAAGGGTGCCAAGAAGACCCTTGAGAAAGCCACAACTGAACCCACCAAGGAGACCAAGTCTGAGTCTTCCTTCAATAACAAGAAAAGGAAGGGGAGGAACTTTGCCATTGTTACACCTGCCACTCCTCTAGCCCAAGTAGCTCCTACTGCCTCCAACCCCATCAAGAAACCTTATGTAGGAACTCTACCCTTGTGCGACACTTGCCATATCCATCATACCACCTACATGTCGTGTCGTTCATGTACCAATTGTGGACGTTCTGGGCATACGGCTAACATATGTCGTACTGCTCCCCGAGTTAACCGAGCCTACCAACCTGTCGTTCCTATTCCCGCTGCTATCGCCCAGGGTCGTGCTTGTTAGGAGTGCGGTGACCCAAGTCATTTCAGGAACCGTTGCCCTAGGTTGGTCATTGTGAACCAAGCCAACATGAACCAGGGCAACATGATTCAGGGAAATATGAACCAGGGGATCATGAACCGGGGAAATGTGAATCAGGGGAATGCAAACCCCGTAGCCCATGGATGTGCCTTTAACATCAATGCCAACGAAGCTCAAGCCAACAACGATGTGGTGAATGGTACGTACCTAACTAACCAGTAATATGCTTCTATCCTGTTTGATACTGGTTCCGATAGAAGTTTTGTGTCCTTTGAATTTGAACCACAACTTGCTATGATTCGATCTAAGTTAGACAAACCCTTTGATATTTTAGTAGCGGACGGTTATTCTGTTTCATGTGAGACCATTATTAGAGGCTGTACCCGAAACTTGAACGACCATGACTTCTCGATTAATCTTTTTCCTATGGATCTCGGAGGTTTCGACATCATAGTGGGCATGGATTGGCTGACCAAACATCATGCTGAAGTCGTCTTCTTTGACAAGTACATTCGTATCCCTCTTGACTCGGGCGATATTTTAAACGTTTATGGTGAGAAGCCATCAAAGGGACTCAAACTGATGTCTTGCACTACCGCACGAAAGTACTTACGAAAGAAATGTGTGGCATTCTTGGCTCATATTGTGGAGCGGAAAGGCAAAGACAAGAGTCCTCAAGATATTCTTGTGATCAAAGACTTTCCTGAAGTCTTTCCCAAGGATTTACCCGGCCTTCCTCCCGCACGTCAAGTCGAATTTCTCATTGACCTAGTGCCAGGAGCAAATCCCGTGGCCAAGTCACCTTATCGTCTTGCACCGTCAGAAATGCAAGAACTTTCAAGCCAACTTTGAGAACTTCCTGACAAAGGATTTATCCATCCTAGTGTTTCTCCTTGGGGAGCACCCGTCTTATTTGTCAAGAAAAATGATGGTTTGTTCCGGATGTGCATCGACTATCGGGAACTCAACAAGCTCACTGTGAAGAACCGTTATCCACTGCCAAGGATTGATGATTTATTTGACCAACTTCAAGGCTCAACTTATTTCTCAAAGATTGATCTTCGTTCTGGTTATCACCAGTTACGAGTCCTTGAATCCGATATCCCCAAGACAGCTTTTTGTACAAAATACGGTCATTACGAGTTCATGGTTATGCCCTTCGGACTAACCAATGCACCCGCTGTATTCATGGATCTTATGAACCGTGTGTGTAAACTGTACTTGGACAAATTCGTGATCGTCTTCATTGACGATATCCTCATATATTCAAAATCAAAAGCGGAGCACGAAGAACACTTGCGTTTGGTTTTGGATCTCCTAAAGAAGGAGCAATTATACGCTAAGTTCTCCAAATGTGAATTTTGGCTAAAAGAAGTCCAATTCTTGGGACACATAGTCAACGAGAAGGGTATTCAAGTGGATACTGCTAAGATTGAAGCGGTGAAGAACTGGCAAGCTCTAAAGACCCCTACAGAAGTCCGCTCGTTTCTTGGTTTAGCGGGCTATTACCGTCGCTTCATAGCCAACTTTTCAAAGATCGTGGTACCACTCACAGCCTTAACACATAAAGGCAAGAGGAAGCCTTTCAGACACTGAAGCAAAAGCTATGTGAGGCTCCTATTTTGACCCTTCCTGATGGAACCGAAGACTTTGTCGTCTACTGTGACGCTTCCCACCTAGGCCTTGGTTGTGTTCTAATGCAACGAGGAAAAGTGATTGCTTATGCGTCTCGACAACTCAAAATCCACGAAAAGAATTATATGACGCACGATCTTGAGCTGGACGCGGTAGTATTCGCTCTCAAAATTTGGAGGCACTACTTATATGGTACCATGAGTGAGATTTTCACCGATCATAAGAGTCTACAACACATTTTCAACCAGAAAGAACTCAACATGAGGCGAAGGCGTTGGGTTGAACTCATAAACAACTACGACTGCAACATTCGTTACCATCCTGGTAAGGCGAATGTCATAGCTGATGCTCTTAATCGTAAATAACCTATCAAGATCCACAGCATTCGAATCCAAAATGACATTCAAACTCGCATCCTTGAAGCACAACATCTTTCCTTTACTAAAGGAAACCTATACAACGAAATATCATGTGGTGCTGAACTTCAACTCGAAACCAAACCCAATGGATTACTCTACTTTCTGAATCATATCTGGATTCCGGACCGTGACAACCTCCGTATCTTTGTCATGAACGAGGCTCATAAGACTCGTTATTCAGTACATTCCGGTGCGGATAAGATGTACAAAGACCTTCGTACCCAATACTGGTGGCCTGGTATGAAAAAGGACATTGCTCTATACGTATCCAAGTGCCTTACTTGTTTGAAGGTTAAGGCCGAGCACCAGCGTCCATCTGGTTTGCTTGAATAGCCCGAGATACCCGTGTGAAAAAGGGAGTGTATTGCCATGGATTTCATAACCAAAGTCCCGCACACGTCCCGTGGTCATGATAGCATATGGGTAATCATCGACCGTTTGACAAAATCTGCTCATTTCCTACCTATTCGCGAAGACTATCGAGTTGAGAAATTGTCTCGAATCTATATTGATGAGATCGTCAGTCGTCACGGTGTACCTCTCAACATTATTTCTGATCATGATGGGCAATTCACTTCTCGTTTCTCGCAGTCTCTACAATCAGCTTTGGGCACTCAGCTGAATTTTAGTATGGCTTACCATCCGCAAATTGATGGTCAATCCGAGCGAACGATTCAAACCCTCGAGGATATGCTTAGAGCCTGTGTCATCGACTTCAACGGAAATTGGGATTTACATCTACCCTTAGACGAGTTTTCGTATAACAACAGCTACCACACGAGCATTGACATGGCTCCTTTTGAAGCACTTTATGGTCGGAAATTCCGCTCTCCTATCTGTTGGACTGAAATTGGTGAAACACAAATAACTGGTCCCGAACTCATTCAGGAGACTTCCGACAAGATCATGTTAATCCGTGACAACCTCCTAATAGCAAGGAGTCGAAAAAAGAGTTATGCCGACAAACGTCGAAAACCCTTAAAATTTCAAGTCAGCGATCTGGTTCTTCTAAAGGTATCCCCTTGGAAAGGCGTGGTCCGTTTTGGAAAGAAAGGGAAACTTGCACCAAGATTCGTAGGTTCTTTTAAAATCCTTGAGCGGATTGGGAAGGTAGCCTACAAGTTGGATCTACCTGATGAACTTAGCAACATCCATCCTACCTTCCATGTCTCGAACCTAAAGAAATACTTAGCTGAAGAAAATCTCCAAATACCGCTTGACGAGGTTCACATTGACGAATCAATACACTTCGTAGAGAAACCCGTGGAGATTATGGACCGAGAAGTTAAGCAACTCAAGCGAAGTCGTATTCCAATCGTTAAAGTTCGGTGGGAATCCAAACGTGGCCCTGAATTTACTTGGGAACGTGAGGATCAAATGAAAGCCAAATACCCACACCTGTTTCCACGACCCTCTTCCTAATAAATTTTGGTACGAAATCTCCTAAATTAGGGGAGACTGTAATCCCCAGGAAATTCCCGCCTCTATTTTAACTTTTTCGGCAATTGTAATTTCATTATTATATGAATTGAATCTATTATTTCAATGAAAGCACTTTATTTACCTATTATATTTTATGAGTATACACTTACAACTACATTAAATGTAATTATTTCAAAAGTAATATATATATATATATATAGGTTTATATAATTTTTATTATTCTATGAAATAAATTTATATATACTAAGTTATTTCTAAACCTATAATATATATATTTTATAGATAAATACATTTGTAAAAGTCAAATTATAAAATCTATAAGAAATTAGGGTTTATATATTTTTAATCAAAATAAGAATTTATTTCTATCTAATAAATTACACTTTTATTATAACAGTTTATTAGATTATTATAAGAATTTATAAAATTTAATAATTTTATGTTCTACAAAAGTCTAAGGCCGTTTTTGTAATTTTAGAAACTTGTCTTTCAATTTAAAACAAACTTTAAGCATAAATTGTTAACTCTGTGAAACCTCAGGGACCTGCTTGCAAATCCTTAAGGTGTTCTTCCCCAAATCCCCGACTTTGACTTCCAAAGTCAACCAAACGTCAAATTCGTCTTACAATCGACCAAGTTAATGTGTTTTAACTGCAATTGATGTTACCACATCATTGTGCGACCGTTTCCTAATGATTTAAAATGACACAATTAGTTTGAATTCAATGAATTGATTACGAAATCAATCCCGTAACCGACCCCTCCGACCCACGATCGAATCGAGCATTTTGTGCAAAATTTGCCTATAAAAGCCACATCCCTACACTCGCGACACCACATACACACTTTCAAAGTCACTGCATTCCTCCTCTGAATCGCGATCAAGCACCCAGAACCCGAGCTCAAGAACTACGGTCGTTCTCACCTTCTGCCTATCTGATTCAGGTAAATTTTGGTGTCAATAGGTTTGTTTCAATCCCGTGATCGAAAGCCCCATGAATTCGGGTGCTTATCTTTGGCCGGATAAGGGGATTAGGGGGCTAGGGTTACGTCGGGGTGAGTTGGGGACGAAGGGGCTTGGGGTCTGTTTGATATGTGTAAAATGAGTCGGTCTGTGGACAAGGCATCAAGCCCAGTCCAATGTTTAGTGTGTATGTGCAAACCCTGAACCGCCGTAGGCGCGGGTTCAAGTCCCAGGGGGCCAGTTTTGCTCCTTTTCCCATTTAAACCATTTTTAACCCTTTTCTTTAAACTTTAAAAATTCCTAATTAAATGTTATAAAATTATACAAATACAATATACGATATTTATGAAATTCATAAAAATATAAATAATATTTTACTATGTTAGTTTATTAAACCTAAAGTAAATTCTAAATAACATAAAAAAAATTCATTGTTTCGATAAGATCTAATTATGTTAATTGTTTATATTTACTTATGATTTTTTTCACAAATGCTATTTATACTTTCAAACATTATTAAACTCCTTTAAACTATAAATATTATTAAGAATAATTATTTAATTACCATTAGAATTATAAACACCTAAATAATTATTTTAGATAATTATTTTGTTTAAAAATTTCATTTGGAATTCATTCAAAATAAATTCTTAGATGTGCTAACAATTTCTACAGTTTTATTTATTAAACCAATTAATTACCCACTTTAGTTACCTTAACTAATAATTTAAATTATTAATATTTTCTCACTTTATAATTTATTTATAAATTTTTTCAAGTATATTACTTTTTCATACCACATTATGTGTATTTAACAATTTATATACAATATTATTTAAATCTCTTCCACACTATGATTTATTTGATTGTTAAATAAACATTCTAACATTATAAATATGTATGTTTTCCAACCAAAACTTGCACAAATCCTATGCCTCGTCTCAAATCTCCCATGAAACCCTAAACGTCCCAATGTCTCCTAAATACCATTTAGACGTATATTGAAATTAGGTTACCATTACACGTGTAGGTTTGTTGTGAGAGTTTCTCACGAGGCCTAACAATCCTTACCAGTTCATACATTTCTAGCTTCGATTCAAGTGAGTTTCATAGCCCCCTTTCTCTTTACTATTGTTTACAAATACTCGGGGTGGAACATGTTTACATTACATACCAGAATTGAATACCATTTGTTCTCATGCTATTTACTATGTGCTTTATGTCTTAAACTAACTGGCGACCATATGTGTGTTTATGTACAGTACAATCATTAACTTGCTATCCAAGCCTAAGTTAGTACCTTTTATGATCATTTATACGGGAAGCCGATACTAGTTAACACGAACGTTGGCGGGTTTTGTGTGTACCATATTACTACTTTTTCCAAAACACAATCAGTTGGATTGTACTTACCAGTTTTCTAGGCTTGATTGTACACTTGAAACCTTGTGTATTTTCACATTTATGCCTTAGTTATGCTTTGAACATATTGAATTCCAAATCCTTTTACTTAACTTTTTTTTTGTGTCAAAACCTATGTTACACAATAATTTCAGGTCTGGTGATTGTGTAATGTCAAAAATAACACGAAATTATATAAAACGTACAACACAATGACGAAAACGAGCATTTTTTTATCTTTAAAACGAGTATAGTGTTGCTATATACAAAAACGAAAAAAATTACGTTTTCCAGCTCATTGTGTAATTTGTTCGTCATTGTGTCTAATGTCAGGTCTGGTCATATTGGTCATTGCGTCAAATATGTCAGGTTATTGTGTCTAATGTCTGGTCATTGTGTCTAATGTCAGGTCATTGTGTCAAATATTTTTCATCACTATGTTATATATAATACATAAAAAACAGTGATAAAAATAACATGAAATTATTAAAACGTAAAACACAATGATGAATACATATAACACAATGATGAAAAATATTTGACACAATGACCAGACCTGACATTACACAATGACCTGACATATTTGACACAGTGACCAATACGCCCTCCCTTCAAAAACAATAAAAGGACACATGTCAAGCCTAGAATACTTCTTACCCTTCTTATTTTTTAAACCCTTTTTACCATAACCTAACTCTATACACACACATTATGATACAAGATGTTTTGGTTGAGTGCTAAACAGTCTTTGTTCGTAAGTTTGGGGGTTGAATCTGACAAAAATCTAAAAATCATGTGATGCATGTAAACCCAAACATATTTTTTTCACGGGTTAACACGAAGATAACATGTTTAATCAGGTATTTTTTTTTATTTTTAACTTTTGTATGTTAATACTCTAGAATTATAAATTTACAACAAAAGTATAAATGTATATAAATAAGGATTATTGGATTTTATTAATTCCACCTTTTACCTATTGGCTAATAATAATCCCAACTGAGAATATTTTTGTCACTGGTCCCTACTTTCAGACTATTTTTTTACAATGGAACGCCGTTAGACAAAACTTATCCCCGTTAAATTCAATGACGTGGATGTCCACGTGGGCGATTATGCGGCATTTCTTTTAACTATTTAATCATTTTATATTTTTCCCTTTTAAAACCGTCTCCCTTTTAACCCCTAATTTTTAACCCTCATCTGCTCCTATCATCTAAAAACCCTAATCCAATCAAGCTGTTCCAATTGAACTAGGGATATTCTTCGATCATCAACAAACGATCATCAAATTGCAGGTACGCTACTCTGAACTTCAATTGTAAACCTTTTAAGGCTAGTACAAAGTATAACTCTGATTTTCTACTTTTAAAATGTTAGGGGGATGGATGATACCCTGCTTGTAAAAATCTAGCATGGTGGGAATCTTACACCAAAACCAAAACTGCATTATGTTGGGTGAAACTAACATGTTTAAAGTAGACATAGACAAAATGTCTTACTTTAAGCTAATGGTTTACGCAATGGATTGTGGTTCATACAAAAGTAAAGATTTTGTGATGTTTTATTTGGTTCCTGGGAAGAAATTTGAAAAAGGACTGGTTCAGCTGAAGAATGATAAAGATGTGAATGAGATGATGATGACATTAGGGGAAGATGTCAAGCATTTTATTCATCTTTATGTACAAGGTCAGTCTTCTGTTGCAAACCAAGCCCAACCTAGTAACTTAGAAGCCCAACCCAGTAACTCAGTAGCACATGTGAACACTAACCAAACACCACCAAAGAAAGCTTTTTTTTACAAAGAATACAGCTAGAAGACTTCCAGCCACACCTTCACCTAGCAAAGGAAACACTTCTCCTGGATTTACCAAGAGTACAGCTAGAAGACTTCCAGCCACACCCACACACACCAAAGAAAGCAATACTTCTGGATCTGAGGAAGGTTCTGTGTCAGATAGTGATAATGAAGAGTGGAACGCATCTGATTTAATTGGTTCTGGGTCAGATAATGATGATGAAGAGTGGAGAGCATCTGTTGCTACCATAAAGGCTAACCAAGAAGTTGAGTTGTCAAAGAAAGATTTTGTTGAACAGTTTTTAAAAGCATCTGATGTTAATTCCCCCTGTGACAATTATGTTGTAGAACAACAAAGTGATGCTAGTAGTTATGAGGACTCCGAGGGAGATGTTAATTCACCTGGAGAAAGTGAGGAAGATGACATTAGAGGGAAGAAGTATAAGTCGGTTGTTCCAGTGGTAGATGAATATACAAATTAGAGTAAGTGGGTTTGGGTTGTTGGTACAAGGTTCCCTACAAGGGATGCTTTTAAGGATGCTGTAAGAAATTATGCAGTTATTAATGGTAGGAATGTTTTCATTTCTATAAGTAACAAGAACAGACATGGAAAATTAGGTGTTAGCTATGTTGAAGGGTGTCCATTCAGGCTTTGTCTTTCATTTCATGAGAGAAAGGGTTGTTACATGGTTAAAAGTGTAAACAACACACACACTTGTCAGAGAAATATGTTGAAAAACAGAAAACTTAATGCTGAATTTGTAGCCACTCAGTTCTTGCCAATATTTAAAGTAAAGCCACAATGGCCTGCAAAAGAAATCCAAGACGCAGTTAAAGAGAAATTCAAGGTTATCATAGGTAAATGGATGGCTTATAAGGCAAAAAATTGTGCCCATAACAAACTTCATGGATCAATGAAAGAACATTACAGTAAGATTGGGTCATACTTGGAAGCTTTGAAACAAGCAAATCCTAGTTCAACTTTTGAACTTGTAACTGTCCCATCAGGGTACTATGGATTTGATTCCACTGCGGAAGTTTTCTTTAGAATATTTGTTTGTTTTGATTCTGTTAAGAAGGGTTTTTTAGCCGGTTGTAGAAGACTTTTATGCCTTGATGGTTGTTTTCTAAAAACATTTACAGAAGGAAGGAACCTCGTGAACTTACCAACAAACCTGGAAAGCTACGTAGGCATGGTATGTTTATGACTTGTAGAAAGTGAAATGGTAAAGGGCATAATAATAGCACATGTACTGAAAACTCAACTAGAACAAGTCAACAAAAAAGAAAAAGGGAAAGGCTAAGAAAGACAGCAATGGCAGAGACTTCATAGGGTACACAACAGTCTACTCAAACCACCCAGCAATCTGGTCAACAAAAGAGGTCAAGGGGAAGGCCAAGAAAGTCAATTGCACTACCTTGAATTGTTACTTTGTTTAATAGCTTTCAAGTTGAATGTCTATATAAAACTTTGGTTTGGTTTATCTTTTGTTTGAACTTGAATTCTTGTCTTTGGTTTATCTTTTGTTTGAACTTTAATTGTTGTTTGAAAGTTTGTCTTTGGTTTGGTTTATCTTTTGTTTGAACTTGAATGCTTGTCTTTGGTTTATCTTTTGTTTGAACTTTAATGGTTGTATGAAAGTTTGTCTTTGGTTTGGTTTATCTTTTGTTTGAACTTGAATGTATGATCTTATGTTTGAACTTTGGTTAAATGGGAAGCAAACTAGTACATTATGCATTAAAACCATTACATTTCATTTAACTTTAGTTGACAAAATACCATTAATTGATCATTAAAACCATTACATTTCACTGAGTAGCAAAATACCAATACATTGCAAATAATACAGTAACTAGTGCAACAACATATGATTTAGTTGATATAACATTGCAAAAAGCCTGCTTATTTTTTAAAGTTTTGTTCTCTTCTTGTAGATCATCTTCTCTATCTCCATGTTTGCTATCTTCATCTCTAATGCCTTGTTTTTCAATTCAAGTATATTGCCTCCATCAGAAAACATAACATCAACTTGTTGCTTCCATATAAAGAACTTGCAATCAGACCTCTAACAAATGTAATCAGAAAATCAGAATGCTTTTAAAGGCCATGAGACATCAAAAAATAAAAATAAATAAGAAATGCAACTTACAGGCCAAAGAAGGCAGCCATAAAACTCATGCCCTTGTCTAGCACTTCGACTACCGGCTACTCTTCGAATTGCAACCATGTCATGATTACAATACACATTTCCATCGGTCCTAACTCTAAAGATTTTGACTTTCTCGCTTGACGATGAAGATGAACTCATCTAAGTTCTCGATTTGATGCTTAGGGTAGTGTACCTGTAGTTTGATGATCGTTTGTTGATGATCGAAGAATATCCCTGGTTCAATTGGAAGAGCTTGATTGAATTAGGGTTTTTAGATGATAGGAGCAGATGATGGTTAAAAATGGGGGGTTTAAAGGGAAAAGGTTTTAAAAGGGAAATTTTTAAAATGATTAAATAGTTAAAAGAAATGCCACATAATCGCCCACGTGGACGTCCACGTCATTGAATTTAACGGGGTTAAATTTTTTCTAACGGCGTTCCATTGTAAAAAAAATAGTCTGAAAGTAGGGACCAGTGACAAAAATATTCTCAGTTGAGATTATTATTGGCCAATAGGTAAAATATGAGATTAATAAAATCCAATAATCCTATAAATAATTACGTTTGGATTATAAAAGTTGTTGTCAATTTCTCTTTTAATTTTAACTTATACATAAAATACCCAACCATTTTAAGTTAAAATATAAAGCACATTTTAAAAAGATAAAAAAAAATGAATTGTTTAAACGGATCAACCTATGAACCTCCCATGTCAATCCGAACCCAACCATTTAGCCAAACTTGTTCGCGCGTTCAACAGAAACTGACCCGAACCCGTTTAAACTAAATTCAAACCCTTCAATTTTATGTTAGATTCGTACGTCATAAACTCACACATCTAAATAAGATATGAACATGTAATAAATGTATGATGAAAGTACACCGATAAGTATGACTAACATCAGTAAAATCTAGTTAGCTATAACAAAAATCTAGTAACAATAATCGGCTACCAAAACTTAATTCAAGAATGAAAAATATCAAATAAGGTGATGGATTCTAATTATAGAAAGGAAATGGTATACACAAGATGTCATTCATACCCCAAAAATAGAGGGAATACAATTTCCACACTGATGTATTTCGTCACTATCCTCCTCTTCCACGTCTGTCTATACATAGATAAAATAAATAAATAAATAAGTAAATAAATATAGAGAGAAAAAAAATAGGGACAAATGTTAGTTTAAATAGGTTTAGCGGTTTTAAGAATTTATCAAAATCTATAGTAATAAAAGAATATCTTTTTGGACACATGGCAACCTCGGGTTAATTTTCATTCAATTCTTCCCGCCTAATCCACTAACTCACACACGGACCCTTTTCGGGTTATAACCCGTTTCACTTACACGCTCTTTGGAAACCCTAATTCACTATCGTTGTTCTTCCCTGTTTCCCATTTTCAGACCCTTCTGTTTGAGATCCAAATTCACTATCGTTCTTCCCCACTTCCATTTCACTATCGTTCTTCTTCCCCGCATCCACTTACACACCCTTTGGAAACCCTAATGCACTATCGACGGATCACGATTGTTCATCATCGCAAAAGATCCATCGATCGTCCATCGTAGAAGGTACGTGTTTCTTGATTTTCTTTTTCTGATTTTTAACTTATCATGATTTGATTTTAAAATTTTTAATTTCTAATTCTTAATTTTTTTCTTCGCCGCTTCCCCTTGCAAAATTATCGAAGTCTGTAAGCAATACTCGCAACAATCAACATCGCTTCAGCTTTTTTACTTATCTCTATTGTTCATCATGGCAAAAGCTTGAGGAAATCCATCTAAAAAGGTTCGTTTTTGTGTTTTCCTCTCGTAAGGTTAACTACCTCCTTTGTTTTAGTTTTTCCTATTTGACCTCACATGTGAAGGATTCAGTATGAAGTTGACTTTTTTATTATAGGGCATATGATCGCGCTGCAATTAAGTTTCGCGAACTTGATGCTGATATTAATGTCAACATAAGTGAATACAAGGAAGACCTCAAACAGGTTTGGCTAAATTTGCTAGCATCTCTTTCAAACATTTAAGAATTAAGAGTAGCACAAGTCATTTAATCCGATTATCTTACATAACTTATGCAGATAAAGAACTTGACAAAGAAGAATTTGCGCATATTCTTCGCCGCCAGAGCACTGGATTCTCTAGATTAAGCTCAAAATACAGAGGAGTTACCCTGCATAAATGTGGTCGATGGGAAGCTCAAATGGGGCAATTTCTAGGGAAAAAGTGAGAATTTTATGAAATTTTTATTAACACTATTTTTTGTGAGAAATAAAAAAGTTGGGATTCATAGGTTACATTTCATTGTGATTGAATTGTTGATAGTTTATTATCATTGTTTTGCCCTAGGCACATTTACCTTGGATTGTTTGACAGTGAAATATGTAGAAGCTGCAAGGTTAGCATTTAAGTTTATCGTTTTTTACAAGATCAATCTTTTTGATGGGTTGGTAAGACCAATTATGTGGGTGGTGTAGTGCAACATTTTAATTTATTAGAAGGTCTGAGCGACTGATGTTGTGCCACAGTTGCATGTGATCATGATACCAGATGGAAAAGGGCAGATCCTTCGTCTAGTTTTGTACTCGTTTACAAAAGATTAAGTCTTCTTGTCATTTCAAAGAATTTAAAACTGTGTCATCTCCAAGTTATGATGTTTACAGATCTCTTAACAACTTAAGAACCGCATCATATAGAGAGAGTATAGATGGTGGGGAATGATGGCCAAACATTGCATTTACACTGCAAAGGCTTCTCCACATCTACCAACTATTTTGATGTTTTAAGTTTTATCTTATAACCAATGTTTTAAGAATCGGACATGACATTGAACCGGTCGTCTTACCGGTCCACTGGTTGAACCAACCAGACCGAATTTAAGAACATGATGATATTATAAATAATATAAAAATTAAAACTATATATATTATTAGAACAAAAAAAAATGTGTTATGTTTTGGTGTATATTTACAATTTTAAAAACTTAAATAAATAAAATATGGAATATTTTAAAAGATAAATAATTTTTTTTTTTAAAATTTGGTCTTACCACTCAGTCCGATTCACCGGTGCGCTCGGTAACCGGCCGACGGCCGAAACAAACGGAGGCAATTCAAAGAGGCATAATCTTTCCAGCTAGATACCTAGTTTCCGGTCAAAACGATCGCTCGGGTCCGGTCATGTAAACAGTGCTTATAAGTTATAACTTAAAGAACTATTTATATAAAATTTTACATAATATACCAATTATAGAACTCCCACAAAAGGCTTCGGCATAGGCTCACTTAGAGCAGGTTAGGCTCAGTCAAATCCACATAATTTGCCCAAACGGCGGGCTGGGTTTTGGATCTGCTTAAAAGCCTGGGCTCGGTCCGGTTAGCCTTAGCCCCATGTTTTGTACATTTATAGTGGAGAGCACTCACACTAAATCACTAATCTTATAGTTTTTATTTTTAATAGAGGTTAACATCTCAAAAAATCAATATAACTTTTTATTTTTATGAACCTAATTTCAGTGTATTGAAGTAGCTTGTAAAAATTACAAGAAAAAAGTTATTAAACTAATTTTTATATATTAAAGTTCATAAACTTGTTTAATATACCTACATTTGAATTTTTTTAAATAGTAACGTGTTGAATTTAACAAGTTATTATTTTAAACAAAAATTAAAAATTACATTCATTTTAGAAAAGTTTAGGTAGTTTAATTTAAATAAGTTAGTCTGATAATTTTTCTGTGTATTTTTTTACAAATTGAATCTATAATCTATAACATATAATAAAGGAAAATATTGTGGGACATCTGGCATCATATGAGGACATCCATTTGTGTGTTTTCCCGCCTATTGCCCATGGGTCATTGTAGGTAAAAAAACGCGGATCTTTAAACCAATTATACCCGACCCGTTAATTCAATATTCTCACTCCCTAGGTTTTGATTTCATTCTTCCCTTTTGTTCCTTGCGTCTCCAAACCCTAATGCAGCTATCATGTTTTCATCTAATCCATCGATCGATCGTGATATATATTTCCTTTTGTTCTAATCTTGCCGATGATTGTAATGGACACGTTGAATTGGGGGGTTAAGTATTCGAAGCAAGTTGCTACTGCAATTAGGGGCGCGATTATACAGGCAAATTTGTCGGTGATTCCGATGAGGAGAGGTTATTGAGGGGAATAAGATTGGGAAGGTCCATACTTTGCTGACGGGAAATGGGGGGATTGTTGCGGCTAGGGTTTCGAATAAGGTGCTTCTTTTTGCTGGGATTGATGATGTGTTTACGTCTTCTCATGGAACTACTAAGACACTTGGAAACTTCGTAAAGGTCTATTGCTATTCTTTTTGTTTATTAAATTTAATGGAGTTCAGAGGGGTATGTTGAGATAACCATTCCAAGAGTATACTGATCTGCTGGCAAAGCCAACTACAAAGGCAATAACCTATGTTGAAGATGTTGGTAAGTATGTTTTGTTTTGTTATAGGATAATGGTATAATATTATGTTATTATTATTTTTTTTTAGTATTACGTTGTTTTGTTTTCGTAATAATCTATTTTCAATTACTTTTTAAATTAACTTCACATGTTACCATTTTGAATTTCAAATGTATCAATTTATTTTTTTGACAAAATAAAACGCATCAGTTTTTATTTTACTTCCAAAATTACCATTTTATCTTTTATCTTTTAATCCTCACTTTAAAAGATATTAATATTAGAAAGTAACTTATATAAGGTATGTTTGACTCAATTTGCAACTTATGATGTCTATCAACTTTTGAATTTAATTTTTAACGTAATTTTTAATTGTTTAAAAAGATATTAAAATTAGGTAGTAACATATATAAAGTATGTTTGACAAATCTGCAATTTATATTGTAATAAAATCGTAATCAAGACTTTAACTTTCCTTTTTTTAATTCAATACCGTAAATATGTATCGTTTTAAAATATATTAAACTTATAAATTTAATATTTTAAATTAATACCTTTTTTAACAAATTTATTAACATTTTAATTGAATTTAATTTTTTAGTAACTAATACCATTATTTTTAAAGTTTAATGTCAACTTATTGTGATTATTGCTAGTCATTGTGTCTAATGTCAGGACATTGTGTCTAATGTCAAGTCATTGTGTCAAATATTTTTAATCATTGTGTCTAATATCAAATATTTTTATAATGTCAGGTCATTGTGTCAAATATTTTTTATCAATGTGTTATATATATAATACATAAAAAAAGTGATAAAAATAACACGAAATTATCTAAAACGTAAAACACAATGATGAATACATATAACACAATGATGAAAAATATTAGACACAATGACCAGACCTAACATTAGACACAATGACCTACCGTATTTGACACAATGACCAATATGTCATCTCTTTAAAAACAATAAAAGGACACATGTCAAGCCTATAATATTTCTTACATTTTTTTGATTAAATATCATTTTTACTATAACTCAACCCTATAAGTCAATACGATTATCTTTCTATTATTTCTCAGGTAACTATTTAAACAATAATAGTTGTTAGTAATCGAAATTTAATCTAATATAAGTCTTTATGATTATCTTTTTTTTTAATGTAACATGTAATTTCATTTATATTTCGTTTATTTATAGACTTATAATTTATGTAATTTTAATTTATTCAACCCGTGTGATACACGGTTACATAACCTAGTCTATACATATTAATAAATAAAGGTTTGGTTCTGCCACGTGTTGTTCTCCTAGAGCACTAAAATATCATTTTCCCGCCTAAACTCTTTTTTCACTTAAATGGTACACGCGGGTCAGTTTTGGAGTATTCGGTTTGGCCCACGTTTCTTTCACAGGATCTTTACTATCTAACTCCATTTTAGGGTTTCACTCCAAAAAACTTTCGACTCTTCACCGTCCTCTATACCGATCTAGAGTTCCTTCACCAACGGTCATCTCCTCCACCACCAGGCATCTCCTCCACCCATACCTTACGCCGTTAGCCGCTATGATCGTACTCTCCCTCACCGATCTGCTTTCAATTCCTGAAAATCAACGATTGTAATCACCGCCGTGTTTCTTTGTTGTCCTCCTTCACGGATTTGACCATCCAGTTTCTCCTTCCGGACCGTGTTGTTCCAGGTTCTCCTTTACGATCTGCTTTTAGGTCCGTGCTGTTCCAGGTCTCATTCACGTATTTGTTCAATCTTCTAACCGTATTTACTACTATTTGTATTTTTTCAATGTTCTTTTGTTTCTTTTGCAGGGGACCGTATGAATGAGTATGTTTGCACTTCCGAGGAGCATTAAGGATCATGAGTAAGTATAAGAAATTACTAATAGAAAGGTACCAACTCTGAAGATTGTCTTTATGTCTATAAATTTTGACTTCTGAATCAGTTCTATATTGAATTTTTATATCTAGGTTTGTTGTAAATTGTTTAATCTTTTTACATTTTAATTGTTTTCTTGATTTTTATCCTTATCTGCTCACTTGTGACTTTTGGGTAATTAATTTTGACTTTTTTTTGAAAATTTTAGTGTTTTACGGGCAACAAATTATTTAATAAAGATATACACTAAAAGGAAACAAGAAAACTACAACTCATGAAGGCATCCAATAATCTCATACACATGCTCACTTGTTTTTTTTTTCTTTTTTCTATTTACGGCCTTTCTAGGCAGTTGAGATCAATGCGTACATATAATTTACTTGTGCTCTTACAAATGTATTTTGTAGTATACCAAATTTGGCAATTTTTTTTTATACTAATATTATTTAATACATTGTTTATGATATTTTTAGATATATCTAAATTTTCGTGTTCTGTTGGCTGAAATACTTGGGGTAGCTGGCTCATTTGGACCATCGGTCTTTCAATTACCACATATACAAAGTGATCAGCCAAGTAAAATACTCGATGATGAATTCTATTTCTCTGTTCTTTCGATTATGTCTTTTTATTTTAGTTTAGTATGTATATTGATTAGGTTTACAGTGATTTGCAGACCATGTATAAAGAGAGTAAGAAGAAAAGTATTTAATATTTTGCACTTAAGATTGTTGATAAATCTCACAAAAGCAAGGTTCAGTAGGAAGTAAGCTTCATTCTTTATTTGTGTTTTTGTGTATAGAGGTTTACTTTGACAGTGGCCGACTATTTTGTCTTGCAATCTAATAAAATTCCACATGTGATACTCACTTTAACTATTTTTTTCTTAGAATTATTTCAGCAAGGGAAGCTATGAAAAAGAAAAAGGGTAAAAAGAATTATTTCACAGATAGGTTTTTCACTTTACTCATCTCCATAAGCTTCCCGTGCTGGTTCCGTACATCCCAACAGAGAACCTAGCACTACGTGATACCGCTTATGAGGTATGTGATATACAGCAGGTTGAGTAACGGGTCAGGTTGAAATGGGTCATTTTTTAGTAAGTGTATTAAATCTCTCAGATATTTTGCTATCTCAGGCATTGGTAGTGTTATATAAAACTGATGGGCAATATGAAAAAGCTTTTGCACTTTATGTTGATGTAAGGGTTCACTATATACCTATGGTACCTAGGGCTGGCAAGATGGAGGAGTTGGGTCAAAACTGGTTCCTATTAAAATGGGTCATTTTTCGTATTGGTCGAAACATGATGGATTGGGTTTACCAACAATACATTTTGATATATTTTTAAGATTTTTTTATTAAAGTACTTTAGTTATGATTACAAAAACTAAATTATCACAATTTAGTGTTATAATCTAAATTCGTAAGTAAAAGGATTTAGGAGGTTATATGAATTACAAATAAACTGGTCAAAATTGCTACCACTAAATTAGTATCAGTTGCATCATATGAATTATTGCTTTGTGAGGTCTTTCTTAAAAATGTCATTAACATGTTTGTGTTTTTTCAAATTATGTTTTTTCTGCTTATGAAACCAAATATTTTTGAGTTTATCGAGAAGCATAACTTGCTTAATGTCGTTCGTGAAAAGGTGTGGGAAATTTCATGTTTACAAGCAAATTACACATTTATACATGTTTTTCTTTTCTTATATTAAAGTAGAACATGTCTGGTTTTTTTTTTCTAAAATTGGCCCAATTTACATGTTTTCCATCTATTTGTTCGATCATCTTATTTGTGATTCTTATATATATATATATATATATATATATATATATATTGTATTATTTACATGTTGTCCAGCTAATGCAGATTGATCATAAGCGTGCAGTTTTACTGTTAATCCAGTACAAGGACATAATTACCCCTGCTAAAGTTGTTTCACAACTTCTGGCTTCAAAAAAGCAATGTGATTCCAAATATTTTCTGAGTCAACCGTATTGGCACTCACTATTTGAAGTTAATCATCATGTTGGTAAAGATTTTCATGACATACAGCTGTGTTTGATATTTCTGGTCAAGATTCTTTAATCTTAGTTGCTTCTTATTACAAAAGTTACAATCAAATTGAATATCTTGCTATGACCACTATGGTAGCAAATTGTATAGTAAAAAAATCAAATTTGCTTACTTTAAATCACAGAGGTGTAAATCAATAAAAACTCAATTACTTAAATATTCTTCAAAAAGATGCACATTCGTTTTTGTATATAAGAAAATATTTAGAAATGCATGAAAAAATATTTAGTTTTGTGAATTTAGTTGTAATTTTATTTTTTTCCTATGTAATTAGAATTTTCTTTTTATTTATGAAATTGTTTTAGATGATTATGAATGATATATATTTCATTTTATCAATCGTGTGATACTTGGTTACATAACCTAGTACTTTAATATACCAAGACTTTTTTGTGAAAAATATAAACATCTATTTATTTTTTATGATACATTTAATATAATTATAAATACAAAAATGTACTAAAAATAATTATATAAATTAATCAAAAAGATTCTTCATGATTTAATTCATTTATTTTCAATTAGATTCAAAACATCAAAGCACACACCCCAGTTATTTCTTGCTTTGTCCCCTCCAAAAACCCAACATCTAATTTATAAACTCTACAATCAAATCTCTAAATTAAACATCTCACACTATCTACTAAACTCCATTTTTACCAGCATTTGATGATGAAGAGTACAACAGGGATGAAGCAACAAAACTCGAGCTATTTCCTTGAACGTACAAGCACTTCATTGCATCGCTTGACGGGCCTTCACTCTCCTTGCTGTTTTCGCCTGCACACAACCCTTTGAGGTTCATTTTGGGATCGGGTTTTGAACCCTCTTCTCTATCGAGACGTATTTCCTTCAACATTGCTTCGATGTCTTTCATGGAAGGCCGATCATCAGGGGCTGCTGCAACACAAAGTAAAGCCACACCTAGTGTTTGCATCATCTGCTCAAGCTCAGGGTCGGGTCGGGCCTGTAAGCTCGTGTCCAGTACTTCAACCCCGCCTTGTTTCTGTCTGACCCAATCCACGATGTGCAGCCCGTCTTGTATGGTGGGGTCAATTGGCTGCTTACCGGTCAGTATTTCTAGGATAACCACACCAAAGCTGTAAACGTCACTCTTTTCTGTTACTTTCATCATGTACCCGATTTCTGCATTATGATAATATTTGTTATAACACAACTAGAAATTAAATTCGAATTTTGATTAGCGCTACAAATTTCAGATATAAATCTTAGTTTATACGTTTGACCCCTAAAAAATGAAAACATGACCAAAATTGAAAATTATAGCGAGAGGTGTCAATTTTGGCCCATTTAAGAATGAAAACATAACCAAAATTGACTGTATTGTGTTTTATCCCTAACCGGATAAACGGGTAAAATCAAACTATTAGCTTAACATGACACTAGTCCAACGGGTCGAAAGTTTCCATTGTTAATGCATAAAACCTTTTAATTTTTTTTATTTAAACAATCAAAATATGACCGAGATAAATATAAGTTTCGTAATCATATCTGACAAACTAACTTAGAGAAAAATTAAAACTTTGGACAAAAAAAATTGTTAACGGATCAACCCAACCCGTACAAAAAGAATACTATTTCGACTCATTCCCTAGCCTTCCGACCCGCAAAGACGAGTTTAAATTTAACAAGAACTAACCGGGGGCAATGTAACCAAAGGAACCAGCAACAGTGCTTGAAGATCGAGCAAAATCTCTATCATCAGCAAGCTTCGCAAGTCCGAAATCAGCAATGTAAGGTTCAAAATCGAGCCCCATAAGAATATTATTAGCCTTAATATCCCTATGAACAATCGGAGGAACACAATCGTGGTGCAAATACGCCAATCCTTGGGCCGAGCCCAATATTATCTGGTACCTTAAATTCCACTCCAAACAACACCCACTATTTCCATGAAGAACACTGCCTAAACTTCCATTAGGCATGTAATCATACATAAGCAGTCTGGTGTTTCGATTCCAACAACAACCCAGAAACCGAACTATGTTTTTGTGTCGGATTAAACCTAAGGTTTTGACTTCGGTCGAGAAAGAATCACGAACTGTACTTGAGGGTGCAGTGTCTTTTTCACAGTATGCTGATGCCATTGTTGTTGGCCATAGTTTCTTGACAGCAATTACCTCACCATGATCGAGATTTGCTCGATAAACTACACCGGAACACCCTTTTCCGATCACATTGGTTTCCGTTAGACATCTTAGTATTTGATCTACTGTGAAACTAAGCTTTTGAAACGGTGTGAATTTCCAATCCGATGAACTCCAATTGCCGGTTTCAGAATCGGTATCTTGAGTTTTAGCTTTCGGGACATGGTAAACAGCTATTAAACCAAGAATTACCAACACCACGGTTGCCATTGCTAATAACGCGATAACAACTTTGAGCTTCTTCGACTGTGTTGCACCTCTATTGTTCGATGTCCCCGTTTGACCAGTTTGACCGAGGAAACAAGACTTATGTCCCAACGGGCATAACCCTTCATTTCCCGCCAGTTCTTCGGGAGATAACTGTCGAAAAAGCTTGTCGTTGGGGAGAAAACCAGTGAAGTTATTGTATGAAACGTTTAAAGAAACAAGATTCACGAGCCCCGAAAGCGACATTAAGTCTCCTGTGAGCATGTTATGTGAAAGATCGAGTGCTGAAAGCTTGTTTAATGAAGAAATCTCAGGTGGGATTGTACCGTTGAATGAATTCCGACTCAAATTCAAAGCGATATCTAATGAAACTAAACCGAAAAGCTCAACCGGAATGTGACCAGAAAGCTTGTTACTGCTAAGATCAAGAAACTGCAGATTCAAACAATGGCCAAGAGATGTAGGAATTGATCCAGAAAACGAATTTCCACTAACTGAAAGCCGATTAATGAAAGGAAGTTGTCCAAAAGTGTCAGGAATCTGACCCGAAAACTGATTGTTTGAAACATCTAAAGCTTGAAGGTTGGTTAAAGAAGCTAATGAGTTAGGTACACTGCCAGAAAGAGTATTATTGCTAAGATTCAGCATTTGAAGATGTGTGCAGTTCCCAATTTCATCTGGGATCACTCCTGTGAGATAGTTTTCTGATACATCAAGAAAATCAAGATCTTCAAGAAACCCAATTTCTTTAGGAATTTGTCCACTAATTTTATTATTTACTAATCTTAATCTAATGAGTGAACTACAGTTCCCAATCGAAGAAGGGATTGAACCCGAAATGAAATTCGAAATCAAGAGAACTTTTGTTAGATTCTTCAATTCAAATAAACCAGAAGGTAAGCTACCAGTGAGATAATTATGAGATAAATCAAGAGACTGTAAACTCCTCAAACCTGTCATTGTTGAAGGTATGATTCCTTCCAGTTTATTCTGCCACGCGAAGAACACAGATAACTCCTGCAACATCCCAAGCTCATTCGGGATTGAACCCGATAACCCGTTTTGATCAAGCTGTAATTGGATCAAATGAGTACAATTTGAAAGAGCAGATGGAATTGAGCCTGAGAGATTGTTGTTACTCAGCATTAATTCTTCAAGATCAATCAGATTCCCAAGTGAATCAGGAATTCCACCAGATAAAAAATTCAAAGAAAGATCAATAATTTTCAAACTTTTACAGTTACCAATCTCTAAAGGAATTGAACCCACAAGATTATTTTGCCATAATAATATCTTTTCTAACTTGTAAAGATTTCCCAACTCAAATGGAACCGGACCCGAAATATCATTTTCGTATAAATATAAATCGATAAGCTCAGAACAGTTACCAAGTTCTTTCGGTATCCCTCCTGTAAGCAGTGTGGTATAAACTGATAAAGTTTGAAGCTTACTTAACCTACCAAAAGATGCAGGAATTGACCCTGAAATATTAGTAACAGCAAGACCCAAAACTTGCAGATTCTGACAGTTACCCAACTCATAGGGGATCTTTCCAGACATATCTTTGTTCCCACCAGCCCTAACAACTTCCAACATACCAAGATTTGCAAGCTCAACAGGAAGGCTTCCGGTTAAATAATTATCAAACAAAACAAGATTTTTCAACCTTGAACAATTACCAATCTGTGGTGGAATAATCCCAGTGAGTTGATTGGAGTTCAATACTAAATCTTCTAGGTTCAAAAGCTTACCGATGGAAGCTGGAATACCCCCCACAAGTCTGTTGGAACTTACGTCGAACACCTGGAGTGCATTACAATCCCCAATCTCATCCGGGATCTTTCCGGTCAAATTAGCCCCGGAAATGATGAGTGTGTGGAGATATTTAAGTGATGAGAGGTTGGAAGGGAAAGGAATCGCTAATTCGATGGACTGGATGTTGATCTGGGTGACGTAATTTTGTGAAGAACAAGTGATGTAGGACCAGTTGCAAGGGTTTTGATCAGATGGGTTCCAATTCGAAAACGACGACGTACGAAGCCATGAAAAGAGAACAACAGTTTCATCGTTTGAAGCACCGGCAACGGAAATAAGAATTGATAGGAGCAAGAAGTGCCCTAACATCGGCATCTGCAAATTTGTTGCATCGATGTGTTTCACTCCGTCTAAAATTGATTTGAAATTTCACCTCCAACATCGTCTTCTGCCTCGGGGTTCTGCAAATTTTTTAATTTTTTAATTTTTTGATATGTGTGATTGTGTTTTCTTCTTTTTGGTTTGACAATTGGGCATTTGAAGAGGCGAGTATGGGGAACGATGAGAAAGAGGAGATCATGTGCGGTTGTAGTGGCTTTTGCTTGGTTTTCTTCAATGGCGGATTATATAATGAGTGATGATAGTGGCGCCATGTTTGAATTATAAACAAGGTCTAGTTATCATAGATTCGCATTTATCCTTCATGATAAATTTAAGACTTTATATAAATATAAAATATAAAAATACTTTATGTTTTAATATGAATTTATAAATTTTAATAATGTATAAAAACTTAAATAAATAAAATATGAAACTTGGAATGCTAGATTATTTAAAAAAAAAGTAAAATTTTGTAAGAAAAAAATTAAAAATGAAAATCCAGTTCACAGGTCCGACCAGTTCAAATGATAATGTTTTAAATAGGTATAACCGGACCGGTTCCAAGTCCAACCGACCGAATAAACAATGATTTGAGATGTACATTTTATTTTGATATACAAGCAAATTGACACATTACCATTAAATATTTATATTCTCTTTTTTTAATACGGTTTTGAGAGTTCTTAAACGTTATGTTGTTTTTGGTAGTTTTTTAAAATTTTTTAAATTAAGTCCCTTGGTTATCTTCCTCAAAAATAGGTTTATTTTTTTGAAACATTCAAGATTACGATTTATAGATAATACCAGTCCATTGTCCACCATCAAACCATCGTACAAAGACCATTAATCGTCGTCTCGCCACCATCCCGATGCTATCCCCTGACCACCATTCGACCCTGCTCTAGCCTCTGTATTTATTGTTTATTCAATCTCATATCATCTTTGTACAGTGCGTTCACAACACTGTATACACACACAAAACATAAGATCGAACAAGGAAGAGAGAGATGGCGATCTAGTGGGTGTGTAATGTTGGAGTTCTTTGAATACATGAAGAAACTACATATAGCCGGAGTTCTTCGATCATCAACACATGTAGGAGTTCTTCGATCATCAAAAATGACTATTCGGCTTCGATTTCATACAGTGTTACATATGTGTAACACCGCCTCGTCCCTTAATTTTGTTCAACAGTAGTGGCATCCTATTCATACTATTACATATATGTAACAACAAGGTATAATTTGTTTTTTTATAATTGTGTAAGCTACGTTGTAAACTGTATATTTGGTTTTTTGATCATCGTGTTCTTCATCTTTGTCTTGGTATTTTTTTGTTACATATACGTGAACTGTATAATTGGGTTTTGTATCACCATGATTCAACACCAGTTACATTTAATTATAGAGGATTTTTGTCAATTACATTCGATTACAGATGGTTTTTGTTCAAGTCGATTGCTTGATTACGTGAAAATCATAAATAAATTGAAGATAGTAGAGAGACCGTTGATGCACATTTGTGACTGATGATTTATCAGTGTTTGTTAGAATTGATGGCAACAGTTCAAGGGAAACTAGTCAGTTTCGCTTAAGCATATTAGGCGAAACTAATAGGCTTAGTTTCGCTTGACCTGCTGATTCATATGTAACTATAAAATAGGGCTAGTGTGTTCATTTGTAGTTAAGCATTTCAGATAGATTCTCTAGAATAGAGAGTATCTGAGGGAGGTGTGAGTCACCGACCCTAGGGGAGCTCACCTAAGGTTGGACATGAAGGGTAAATGAGAGATGTAAACTCCGGTCATGTAATCTATGACGACGGTTTTATTAATAAAGATCGATTATGTTTCATCTTATCTTCTATCTTGTTTGTTTTGTGTTTTGTTTGTTTGACTCACGTGCTCCCGTCTCTACATATTGATGAATCAAGAGTGATTGTTTAGCGTGTTAGTCGATCCCCCAGGGACTGTCAGAGACCAAGGTTTAAGGAGCGGTTTCCAAAATCAATTTTTTTTAATCTACCTGATTTACCTCTTCTTATCCTTAATTAACCTCATTTAATTCCATTTGATTACCTTTTTTTTAATGACGGCTTAATATTAAAACGAGAGCAAAAACTAGACAGGAGCAAGATACAAGGGAACACCAAAGAACAGCTAATTACATACTAGAAAATTAAAGTTACATCAATTAGACCATTCAAAAGCTTTTAACTTGGATCTATTTTTTACTCTAAAAAAACCAATGGTCTTGATCTCCTCGAACATTCTTGTAACAGAAACCTCCTTTTTAGAGACAACCAGATCATTACGAGCTCTCCAAATAGCCTAACAAGACAATATGACCACTTAGTTGACCATTCACCTGGTTACTTGGTTGGAATGAAAATACTTGTGCAACTCCATTAAGTCACGAACCGAGAAGGCGAAAATAGGAGGGATTTTGCACTAAAGACCAACCTTCTACTAGATTAGGATTGCAATGAGACAAGATGTAAACACATGATCTGTTTTCTCTAGAAGGTCACCATACAACAGACATGTTGAAGAGGCAATTGTTATTACCCTTTTTCGAAGAGCCTTTATAGTAGGTAATCTACCCATTTCCGCCCTCCAACTAAAAATATTAACCTTCAACGGAAGCTAACTATTCTAGTCAAAATTGTACGGCAAGCAAGACTTAATACATCTAATTAGCATCTTGCGAACCGACTTAACGTCTTGTTGGTCAAAAAGAATGACACCGATAAAAAAAATCTGATTAGTTTTCAACCATTTTGTGACACCCGGCAAAAAAAATCCAGGTTACTAACTCATCGGAACTTATCTGATCATAACATTTACACGTGCATTACATTTAATTATAATTAATTAAATGCATTTATTACTTAGCAAGTCCAACATAAACATTTCATACATGATAATTTAGAGAATTATTTTATCACACACGCGTCTTGTCTCACGAACGTTGGTGAATTTCTAAACTAATATATGTAATAATGTGATTTATTATTTCGTGCCTATATTTAATTTTCTTTAATTTTTCGGAAACGTTTTGTCTGGAACGCAGTCCGGTATTACACGCGATATACACCTTGAAACATAAAACTTGCAATAAATCATTGTTTCACCTCAAGTTAAATAAATTATTTAATAAACAAAAGCATGAATATTTTATAAAAACTAAGACAAATTATATAAAAGTTTTTACAAAAGGAATGAAAGGTAGGAGATTTATTTAAAAAATCTATAAAAATTGCAAGAATCTCTCTCCCTCTCTCCCCATAAATTTCGAAACCCCTTCCCCACTAATCATCCATTCAACATTTGAATTCATTAGTGTTAATGACCATTAATTTTCACTTAATCATTTCATTTACACAAAAATAATAACATCTTTTGTAAAAAGAAAATCAAAGACACAAAAACAAATCCCAAACCCCCACCCCTCTCCTTCTTTGCGACGCCACCACCACACACCACACCATCTCCATCTTTTTTGATCATTTTGGTTAAACTCTCTCAAGATCAACCCATCCTTTGGTGATTCTAAAGCAAGTATTGGAAATATCAAGCAATCATCCATCATCATCTTCACAACTCAACTTTAAGGAGGTAGTTTTATACACTTTCATTTTGAAATATCTCATCTCCTTATGATTCTATTGAAACCTTGTATCCAAACATAATCCTTGCAAGTAAAAACCGACTTTTACAAAAGGAACATTTGATTATATAATAAACATAAAAGGTGTGTATTGTTGGTGTAATGGTTAGATCCATTTTATGAATTCATTTCTCTAGAGATAATTATATTGGTTATAATTTTGTTGTTGAATTGTTGATTAACATCATATATCAATTATTTTAGTAATTTTGCTTTGAGAACTCTCATGAATCTTGTTCTAAAAGACATGTTTGACTATATTTTTTAAAGAGAAATTGTTTTGCATTATATTTTAGATATTAGAAATATATATGGATTTTATAGTATTTTTGTCTTGGGAAAATTTGTAAGATGATGTTTTAGAATTTAGATAAATTAGATGTCATTGGTGGTTTTGATTCTCAAGAAAAACCGTATAAATTTTAATAGAAAAACTATATATATATTTTTGGTGTCAACAATCGTATTTGATTTTAGAAACGATTCGAGTGTTCTAAATTGTTATTGAATTATCTAGAACTTGTCTAAACATTTGAATGAATTCATTTCATGAATTCATAAAACTCATTTGATTTTTAGAATCGTTTGCATTCAAGTTATTAATATTTATTTTTTTAGAATAAATATATAAGCTAAATGTCGAAAGGATGTGTTACGACACAAATGATGTCCACCATTTGTTTATTTTGTGATTCCATAATATTTACTTGATTTTAGAATCTTATGCGTTCATTTGTTAATATATATTTTGTATAAATATATATACATTATATTTCGGAAAGACGTTTTAGTACGCAAACGATTTCTACTTTTGTTACATGCAACATAAATATATATTATATTTTATTTTTGCACACCAAGCCACCAACAGGTCGTCGAGTCAACATTTATCAACCCAAGTCAACATTTGTCAACCCAAGTCAAAATTGGTCAACCCAAGTCAACTTGGTCAACCCAGGTCAACTTGGTCAACCCAGGTCAACTTGGATAACCCAGGTCAACTTGGTCAACCCAAGTCAACTTAGTCAACTTTAGTCAACACACGTTTTTAAACATAATAACTTGGGTGAGAAAACCCCCTGATCATCTCCACCACCCTGAGGAGGAAACCCACTATAGGTGAGAAAACCCTCTGGCCCAACCTGAAACCCCTTTAGTGAGACTTGAACCCAATACCTTCCCATTTTAATGAAGTCTTTGGTACCTCTCCTCAACCACTTGGGCTAAATATCATTGGCTTGTGGCACTTGTTAACACCACATTCATTCCCGCACTCATTTTCCCTCTAAAACCGCATTTACATCCACTTGTTAGCCCTCTGTTTTCCGGTTCTCCTATTGTACCAACGCCATCCGAGAAAACAGAGACAATTTGACGAGTTGGGTGTTTTTCTATGGCGAAGCACTTCATATTCAAAATAAAAAATTGGATCTTATGGCGAAGCCGACAACGATTAGGTTTACATCCCACTCCTTTGGGAAGTCCAGAGGCACGAGAGGCGTTGGTTCCTTCGTGAAATCAAGTGATGGAGTGTGGTGTTCCTTCATGAACAAGGGTACATAGGCGTTAGTCATTGTGGTAATGGAAGGAGGAGGGGGTTGGAGGTGAGGTGGCCGGCGATTGGAGAGGAGGAGCTGGGTGAATTCTGGCGACAAGGTGGGTTGTGGGGTTTTGGTTAGATATCAATCAAGGCATCATGGAGGAGGGTATTTTCGTCATTTCAAATATACTTGACATAAAATTTTAACCCTCATCCAAGTTAAGGACCAAACGTGTTACGTGTGAGTAAAAAGTTTAGACTATCTGTGTAATTTTTCATACTTAGAGACCAAATCCAAAATTTATAAAACCACAAGGACCATCCGAATACTAATTTGTAAGTTAAAAGGAAGCAACCCCTTCCGCCTAAAACAGTGTAGTTAAAGGAGCATGTTATGATTTGGGTATTAAAATAAGATATATTCATCAACATATTTCAAGGTTAAAGGACATGTGATGTGTTATGGAATCATTTTATTGAAAAGATGTCAAAACTCTACTCATTTATGACATGGGGTGTTGCCTTGTACCATCATTCATGTGTGTTTGATCCCCTGCTAGAGAGTTATTAGTAATAAAGCAATACTATTAAAGATCAACCTTTATAAATAAAGAATCAATCTAGCAGAGTGCTTAACCTAGCAGACATGTTGTTGATTGATTCTTTTTTAATTTTACCCTCATACTATATATAATTTACTCTTTTTATCCGTTTAATTATGTATTAATTTCATTTTTCTATAACAACTTTCGTACGCTAATTTTTTTTTAAACAGAATACACTGCTGTTTTTAATTTTTTTTGTCAACGTTCCGATATAATTTTTTTTAGACGGAGTTATATTCAAAATCGGGTATCTTTTGCTATCGTAGTCATAGAGAGTGTCGTTACCGTTATGATACCGTGACAACTCGAACATATTATGAGCGAACATTATTGTTTGTATTGGTAATGGTATTATCGGAGCCGGTGTTGGTATTCGCTTTTACGGTTTTCGACCGTCCGAACCGATAACGACCAAACTCATGCCACGGGTCGTTGATGAAAAACGACCAAACTCATATGTGGATACATCCCGCCGCGAAGCATGAGGCCGGGAACCAACTAGTTAAATATTAAAAGGGAACTTAAGTTTTTACCAAACAATTATTATATTCAAATTGGTTTGAAAAAAGAAAAGTGTGGCCGTAACATCCTTAAATTTTAAAATATTTTTTCAAAACTTTTAATAATATTAGGTAAAATCTTTATAATCAGGGGTGTAAACGAGTCGTTCGTGAGCTATCCGAGACCAACTCGTAAAAACTCGAATTGAGTCGGGCTTAAATGGACTCGAGCCCAAACTCAAGCTTTTATTGAATCTCATTTAATAAACGAGCTCGAGCACGAGTCTCACGTATAGAACTCGAACCGGCTCGCGAACCTAAACGAGTCTTTTATTTATATAATTTTTATTTAATGTATTAAATATACATTTATGTAAAAATTATTATTATATATAGAATTATGATAAAAGTAATCAAATAACATGTATTTTATTATATAAATAAATATAATTATAAATGTTTATAAAATCATTAAAAAGTATATAAATAGTTAATAAATAATAAACGAGCAGAGCTAGAGCTTTTAGAGTAGAGTTTTAAAGTAGCCGAACTTGAGCTCTCTTAAGTTAAACGAGCCTAGCTCGGCTTGCTTAAAACCCTTTTATATAATTATTGGAGAAAATTACATTTTTGGTCTTTTAGGTATATAGAAAATTACACATTTCATAGAAATAATTCCTAAGCCATTCACCGAAGACTTTGTATGTATAATCCTGGTCCGAACTGTTAACTATCCTTTCGAGAAACGATAAATCAAATCAGCCAGTTTTACGGGTTTGGGGGTTTAACGGTTTGAACCGATATTTTTTTTTCAAACTCATTATATTTACCCTTGAATCACAAAATGTGTCATTCTCTCCCTAACCTCATCGTTGTAATTCCAAATATTACCACCATTTGTCATAGTTGCTTGACCTCTTGACGCTTGACCTTTCAACACCTTACGGTAGGTTTTTTGTATGTGTTTTTTCAAGGTTGTGTTTGCATCCTTTTGAAAAAAATGACCACATAACTTGCAATTAGCCTTGCGCGGTTCGCTTGACATCTCATGCAAATCATAATATTGCAAAACATTTGGGTTCCTATTTGTAGGAATGATTTTTACAATCGTAAGTCTTGAAGAGGAACCAACCCCAACGGAAGATTTTCGAAGATCATTTTGAGAGCGTTTTTTGAACGTTTTTAAGAGTTTAGAGCGTTTTTTGAGGGAGTAAAGAGTGATATGATCTAACTAACACAACTGATACCTATTTATACTAACATGAGGAACAAAAGAGTCAAAATATTTGAAAAAAAACGGTTAAAAATGAGTTCCAACAGGTAGTTTAACTGTAAAAAAAACAGTCAAATTTTGTTTTCTAATGGCTATAAACAGGTTTGAAGTGTACGAACTAAATTGGTTGTCATCCAAACCGGTTTGGCTAGTCGAACGGTGGAGTTTCGAGCTGGTCTCTTCCATAAAATCACAAACTATCCTAAACCAGCGGTTTGAGTCGGGTTTCAGATTGGGTTGGGTCAAATCTGATGTAGGATCGTTTGAATTTCACTTATTTTGGAGATATATTCGAAATTTAAATTTCAAGTACTTTCTTTAATAATTATCTTGTCTTTTGAAATATTTAGTTTTCTATTTAAACTATTATTCCTCACCTATAAGTAGGGATCTAGGGTTATTGTTTAGGGGACTTGTTTTTTTTTATCAAATATTACAATCGAGATCTTTGAGGCTTTCCGGATTTCGGTTGGAACCATTCGATTCCAAGCTTTTGAATTAATCATGTGTTCTCGAGCCATTTGATTGCATATCAATCCGCATCAAAATCGCTTTGCCTCTTGGACCGGGTCGGATTTCTTGCCAACCATTTTTTTGTCCATGAGGTCTCTAAGTTTGGGCCGAATTGATAAGCCTTGCGAATGCCGCCATTTTATAGGCCCAAATAAGAAAAAAGCCCATGAACTTTAGTCCTAATGGTTAAACCCACATATCCGGATATCCCCGTCATCTCACCTCCAACTTTCAAGTATCTTCTTTTTTTTGCCATTCTGAAAAAAATAAAAAAATAAAAAAATAAAAAAATATCTTCTTTCAGAACTCACAGAGAAATACGTGATTCTGATACAATGGCTTCTATGGTTAATCTTCATACTTTATATTCTCCAATCTGCTATTCGTCAAGGTCATACAGTTACAAATCTCAAACCCTAGCTTTCAGGTCTCCATTATCATGCCAATCGCTTTTGAAATCGAAGAAGCGTTCCGTCATTCCAATTGTTCAAACTAGAAAGTGCAGGTCACAAATCTACGCCGCTCAATCTAATTTTTTCAGAGGTATTTCGAGATCTCAGTTTTGAATTCTGTTATAATGAATCTGTTCATATCCTGATTGTATTCGTCAATTTATGAAATCTTTTTGTATATTTTATAAAATCTAGATTAATTTTATACTTTATGCTTCATATTACCCTACTATTTATTTCCCATGGATGAATAGTAGGGCTTTTTTTTCATTTTTGTCATAAAAGTTTTTTTTATAAACTAGCACTAAAGTTTAAAATAAGCTTTTATTTTTATTTTTTTTACTCAAAACTCTATTTTTTATAGATTTGCCACATAAGTTCAATAAACTTTCGTTCGTTAACTTTTTTAAAATACGGGTGCGTCGTTTTTTTTTTTGTCAACGTTCCGATATAAATTTGTTTTAAAACGGAGTTTTATTAAAGTCGACTTTTTTTATCGTTGCCTGTATCGAGTGCCGTTAGCGTTGTGGTACCATGACGAACCAAACCCATTATGGGCGAACAACATCATTGTCGATATTGGTATTATCGATTCGCCTTATGGTTTTCGACGAACCGAACCGGTAATTTTTTTAATTTGTTTTCCCCTTTTTTATTATTTAGTTTTATGTTTCCTTTCTATTAACATTATTTTTACCGTTGCGCCTATGCTTTCGTTTAAATTTTATTAACGATTGGCCCGACAACGTTATCTATGATAACTTTCGTTTGTTAGGTTTTTTTAAATAACGGAACGCGTCGTTTTCTTAATAATTTCTTTTGTCAACGTTCTGGTTTAAATTTTATTGAAGACAAAGTTGTATTCAACTTCGAGTGTTTTTGGGTATCGTACGTTATAACGAGTCTGCGATTCCACGCAAACAAGCCAAACCAATAACGACCAGACTCTCGTCGCGAAGCGCGGGGGGTAAAAACTAGTTTTGTTTATTTTAGACTTCATATCTTATTAAAATTGCAAATCTACATATTTTGTTTTAAATTAGTTATATATATAAATATATATATTTTATTAATTTTTAAATTATCAATGACGTCATCTGGTTCTTAAAACTGGTCCAGGGGACAGGTAAGACATCGAACAAGTCCGGTTATGAAAACATTGCTTGAGTGTGAAACAAGGAATGAAATCAATTTCTTTGTTTTAGCATTCTATAATCAAATGAATTTGAAATATTGATGGTATATGCTATAAGATTACATATTATGATCAATTTTCAAATTGGTATACTCACATTGTAATTGCTATTGCAAGTTTATATACCCAATTCATACCATAACTTTATGAGGTTTGAACTTTGCATATATTTATGTCTTGTTACAGGTTTTGTCCTAGATATAACGCTTGTACTCGTTTTGATTTATAGGGTTCATGACTTAATTGCAGGGTCGGCTCAACCTTTTTTAGGGGCCCAAAGCGAATTCTAAAATCGGGGCCCTTTCGTAAAAGAAAAAATAACATATTTTTTTGTTTAGAATTCTAACACGTGGGGATATGATGAGACATTTTTTGTATCCAGTTTCTGAAAGGCACACACACATGTAAAAGTTTGAGTGAGTTTTAGTAAAAAGAAAAACGCTTCCAAATATATTGATTCTTTGCTTTACTTGTCAAAACCTGAAAAATTAAACGAAGATAAATCTTAAAAATTGGGGCCCTTTAGATATGGGGCCCCAAGCTACAACTTGCTTTTTATACAGTCGAGCCACCCCTGGTTAATTGTATGGCATGCACTTCTAGACTTCGTATACAATGACGAGTCATGAGGGTACCTTAAGACACATGAAGATTTGATTAACTACTACTATGTTGTTTTCAATGTAGTATGTGAGATGTAAAAAAGTCTTTATTTTCTTTTCATATGATTATTGAATCTGTGCTAACTTTATGTCAATATGTTGTGTTGATAAAGTGCTTCAAACAATATATAAGGTTGGAAGGGATGGAATTGAAGCTGGAACGAGTTTAGTGCCCGTAAGCGTCGTCTTCTCTCCGATTATATGTTCTTGATATAAAAAAGATATTCATTTATTTAATTTTTCTTTACGTGACAGTTAAACCTAATTGCTTTTTTATTGCATGCTTTAGGAGTCTGTTCCAAGACCAATTGCTCGGATATCTGTAGCTGTAGTTGGGGCAGCCTTTGCACTCTTTCTCCTCAAGTCATTCTTATCCACAGCTTTCTTTTTTCTGGTATATTTCCATCCATAGATTCCATGAGCTTATTTTTCTTGATATATGTGCAATTTTAACCCATTACTTATGTCATAGTTGCCAAGGCTCATAGGCTCACTCAAGGCGCATAGGCCTCGCCCGGAGCCTAGGCACTAGGCGCTTAAAAAGCGAGGGCCTTTTTAAGCTAGGCGCATAGTATAAAAATGCCATTTTTAGGGGTTTTAGACATGTTTTAGGCTTGTTTAGAATTAGCGCTAGTTTAGGCTGTTTTTGGTTGATTCCAAGCTTGTTTAGGGGTTTTAGACATGTTAAAACAAGTTCAGATGGTTTTACGCCAGAATTTGGCTGGAAAACGTGCCTGGTCGCCTGAAACTGCGCCTATCCAGGCGAGGCGCCATCTTTGCGTTGTGCTGCACTTCTGCGCCTAGCGCACTTTTGACAACTATGACTTACGTACGGATTGATTTGGGTTAATTTATCTCAAACAGGTAAAAAAGAGTTAGCTTTAAGAGATCGGGTCTAAAGTTGCCCAAAGTATTCGAAATGCATAAAATTCCTAAATTATTTTATTCACAAATCATAATATTGAAATATATAATTTTGTATTCATATTCGAGACACTGATTATACATCTAACAGTTTTAGATAAAAGTGTTTCGGGTCAACACAACCCGTTACAAAAATTTCCTGTTTTGACCCAGAACTGTTTTGACCCGTTACCCAACCTGCCTATTTTGCCACCTCTTGCTGATTTATTCAGTTTCATCAGTTTGTGATAGGGTTATGTTTGATCCATTTGAAATTGAAACACAAATGCTCGCTATATATTATGAAAATTGCAAAGGAGGTATTTTATTTTTGTCAAATACATAGAATACTATTTGATAAATGGCATCATATTGAACCGTCTAGAACTGATATCACAGATGGCTTTTGTGATGAAAGTAACGGGGCAAATAGGTAAATTGTAACTTCTAAGTTTTAAGCTTAAATAAACAGGAATGTCTAACCATTCTTATGGTGCCTCTCATAATTGAAGTGGCTTTATTTTCTATTATAAGAGTGAATGCAGTATAACAAATAATAATCATGTATATCCTTGTTCTTGCCAGTTTCTTTAACTTGAAGATACATTTGGTATGGAATCATCAGTGTTGTGGCCATCTCTGTAGCTCAAACGTAGAGGTTGATTTGAGTTATGTTTTATCTCAAGACGATATAAATAAAAATTAGCTAAAAAGCCAATGTTTGATAAGTTTTACAAAATATACTTCTAATGCATGCAACTTCATATTTGTTTCATCAGAAAAACTTTAAGTCTTAAATCATTATCGTAATAATATAGTTTTTTAATCAACTTTAACACATTAGTAATTTGGTTTCAGGCCAACTGATAGGAGTATAGGACCTGCAATTACTAGAACAAAAGAAACGAGAATTCACTAGTCGTCCCAATTCGAGATGGGCGAAATCTCCTGATTACAAAAGTAATGCGTACTGAAAAATCTTCTAATCCCCCTAAAATCTGAACCTAAAAACATTTAAATAAGCTACTACTAACCAACTTCAAATAACTGCCCACTCAGCCACAAATCATGTTGTGACCTTGACCCAATAACTTCTTCGAACTGCCACTCTCTCCATGGGTCTGCTCCTCGAGTTCAGCTGCCTCGGGTTCAGCTCCTTGATTCGTATCAAGACTGCCCACCTGGAAAATTTACTTGTCCTCAAGTCGAAAAGAGGATGGTTGCTTCGCCGGCTCCTTTGAACGTTTCCAGAATGGTTCGAGTGTGAGATGGTGGAAAGTAGCAGAATTCTGGATATCTGGTGGCACTCCCTGCAGTTTGAAATCTTGACCATCGGTGGTGAACATAAGGAACATCTTGTTCCAATTAGCTTGAACTGTATTTAGGGTAGCTAACCATTGAATGCCTAGTACCACATCAGCTCCCCCTAGCGGGAACGGGTAGAAATCTTGGCTGATTTTAAGACCCGAGATTTGTAACATGACATCTTTACAAATCTGATTGCAACGGATGATGTCGCCATTGCCAATTCGCACTCCAAAGGGAGCTACCACCTGTGTCGGTAAATTCACCTTTTTAGCAAGGGTATTTGCCACTAAGTTAAGGGTTGATCCACTATCAACCAAAACTAACACCTCGGAAGAATTGATGGAGCCGTGAAGTGTTAAGGCTGGGATATGCGACTTATCCATGATACCTTCGAGGCTGATTTCAGCCATCTCTTCTTGAGTGGCCGTGTGGTTATCCCTGGCGGTGACCTCCTCATTATCCGCCTCTACTAGATGAAAATTACCCGTTTTACAACGGTGTCCAAGCCCATACTTGTCTCCGCATCTGAAACATTCTCCTTCAAGATACCGAGACTGTTTCTCTGCATCAGAGATGCGAAGTGGAGATGCGTGTGTAGTGGTCACAGGTGGATTGGTTGCTATGGTGGTGGATGAAGGAGACTGTTTCACAGGTGGGTTGGTTGCTATGGTGTTTGCCGTGGTCTTCGAGTTCAATCCCGAACGGTTTTGGTCTGCCTTTGACTCGAATTCTAAGGCTAAACTCATAGCATTATAGACAGTCCTTGGCTTGTGAATACGAACATCAACCTTCAACTCTTCTTTGAGCCCGTTTAGAAACACACCCAATAAACAGTGGTCAGGCCAATTTGATACATGGGAAGACCGTTTAGCAAACTCTTGACGGTACTCTTGTACCATACCGGTCTGTTTGATGCTACAAAGATACTCATCCGGGTTTTGGATTTCAGCCGGCCTGAAGTTTTTCTGCAACGCATGAACGAGGTCTTCCCAAAACATCAAAGGTTGATCGGCAGGTAACCAGGAATAGAGATCGAGAGCGTCACCTTCAAGATGCATCGAAGCTACATCAACCTTGTCATCATCAGGGATGTGGTAAAAACGGAAGTAATTCTCGGCTTTTAGAATCCATCCACGGGGATCTCCGCTGCTGAAGGTGGGAAAGTCAATTTTGGTAAAAGGTCGATTATGATGGGTGTAGCGCCAGACACTATCGCCGTCTTCAAAACGGCTGCCACCGGCACCGGACTTGTCTCGGTTAAAGGCCTGGGTTTTGAGGAGCTCAATGTCTTCTTTTAAAACGTCCATGGACTCGAGCTTAGCCGCTATGGCTGCTAGCTGTGCAGCGACTGGGTCAGGGTTGGAACCCCCACCCTTGGACTGGTTATTCCAGGTCTGAACCATGGTTTCTTCGAATTCCCGGCAATGGAATCAAATGATAGGACCTGCAATTACTAGAACAAAAGAAACGAGAATTCACTAGTCGGCCCAATTCGAGATGGGCGAAATCTCCTGATTACAAAAGTAATGCGTACTGAAAAAATAAAAATATTCTAATCCCCCTAAAACCTGAACCTAAAAACATTTAAATAAGCTACTACTAACCAACTGTAAATAGCCGCCCACTCAGCCACTAATCATGTTGTGACCTTGACCCAATAACTTCTTCGAACTGCCACTCTCCCCATGGGTTTCTCCTCAAGTTCAACTGGGTGGGTCCGACCCACTGGATTCGTATCACCAACCCAACCAGCCCATTTTGTCACCTCTACTCAACACATGAGAGTAATTTTAGTATTTTACGAACTGGCTCAATGACCCGAGTTTTCTAATTTCATATTGTTCCTGTAAACTTGAAAGCTTATCTTGCTACTGGTTTAAGATTGTAATTAATGGCTTTATTTTTATGAAACAGGCAACAATGGGCCTAATATACTCGGCGTTTATCGCGTTAAATAAGGATGAAGGTCCTACAGGGGGCGGCGGCACCACCACCACCAGCACCGCCACCTCATCCGATGAGGAGACCCTTGAAGAAGCTAGAAGAATTATGGAAAAATACAAATAACTATATCAACATTAACTAGCTTCAAACAACCATGGTTTTAAAATCTTGTTAAGTGTAAATAACTTTTGTAAGTCCCTGAATCCATTTATATATGTAGTACTACATCTTCTATAAACTTTAGAGTACCACTTTCTTGATTTTATTGATAGAATGTTTAAATGTGTTCTCAAAATTAATATTAATAACCATTTAAAAATTTAGTTTCATACTTTTTTCGAATATTAAACTATACTTTTCCCTGTGACCACCATGCAAAATGAACAACGCCGTTAGCCTCGCCACACCCTTCGGCGTGAGGATAAGTGTTTGTATGGGAATAATCCGGTATGATAGTGAGAATGTCGTGAGGAAGAAGATGCAATACCTGGAGATGGTGCTCCTATTTATAGTAGGAGAGGTGTACTATGATGTCGCCATCATGGTAGTGACCTGGCGGGAATGCTATTGGCGGGATGTCACTGTCAGTAATATCCTTGTGGTCCCCCAGGCGATAACCGTTAGTGGTAACAGTTTTGTCTGGCCTGGGGGGCCCACTTTGGTGCATGAGGATGTTTCTCTCTGCATGACATTCCTGGCGACGTTGTGGTCCATATGTTCCGTACACGCATGTGTTTTTGTCTTTTATGGGGTGTGGCTTGGCTCCCATCCGTGGCATGTTTTATTCCGCGAGGACCTACGTCTTCATTAACTATATTTCCTTAAAACAAATTTGTATTGCAAAATATACTCCATTCATCTTAAATTTTTTGTGTATAAGGAAACGTAAATAAATTAAAATACATAAAATTAATGGATTTTTAATTAACAACTTTTTGAGGGTACGAAAATAACTTGATTGCAGGCTCTTCAGCGTACGTATTTTGGCTTGATACTTTAATCCGTTTAATAAACAGGTCGTACTTGTTAACTAATAAACATGTACAGAGAAAGATGTAGGCGCAATATTATTCAATTGAAGATTAGGTTACAATGAAGAGAAAACAAACATTAAATAGGTAGGCTAAGCCTTACAAGCTAAATGGGTCGCCTATAAACTAACTTATTATGCTAACATCCTCCCTCAAACTCACAATTCAACAGAAATAAACATTGAGAGTTTGTCACACAAAAAACGAAACCGAGATGCCGATTGAGCCTTGGTGAAAACATCTGCAATCTGTAAGGCTGATGGAACAAAGGGAAGCGAGAAGGTCCCGAGCTGAAGATGATGACGAGTAAAATGACAATCTATCTCAATATGTTTTGTCTGCTCATGAAAGACAGAGTTCTTGGCGATCTGCATAGCACTTTGATTATCACAATGTAACGAGGTAGGCGAGGAAACGACAACCCCCATGTCTGCCAGAAGCCATCGGAACTAAACAATTTCACATGTACCAAGGAAAATACAGAAGCCAATAGTGGATTTACGATCACTAGGATCACTATCCCAATCAGCATCACTATATGCACGCAATTCCAGAGAAGATGTTGAGGGGAATAGAAGACTTTGAAACTGAATGCCACGAAGATATCTCAAAATACAAAGAACAGCTCTCTAGTGAACAGAAGTAGGAGCAGTAACAAACTGACTAACCACATGAACAACATGAGCGATATCAGTGTGAGTAACTTTAAGATAAACCAAACTGCCTACAATGGTATGATATAGGCTTGGATCAGACAGAGGAACACCATCGGTGGGAGAGTAACGCGCGTTGGTTTCAAGAGGAGTGTCTGTAATTATGTTATCAGAGAGTCTTGCACGTTGAACCAGATCAGAAATATACTTCGTATGAGAGAGAAGGTATCCCTTTTTAGATTGGGCTACCTTAATCCCTAAAAAATACCGTAATAATCCCAAATCTTTCATAGCAAAACGGTGAGCCAAGTCACGTTTCAAAGACTCAATGCCATCATAATCATCGCCTGTAATAATCATATCATCCACATATAAAGACAAGAGAATGCGTCAAACATTCGTACATCAAACAAATAATGTTGAATCATGATTGCTAGGAAGGAAACCAAGGGAAGTGATTACTGTAGAGAATTTCTCAAACCAGGCACGAGGAGCCTGTTTGAGCCCATATATAGCTTTTCGAAGCCCACAAACTTCACCAGGCTGATGAGCTATTACCGGGGGTGGAGTCATGTAAACCTCCTCATGAAGATCACCATTCAGAAATGCATTTTTGACATCCATTTAACAGATCTTCCACTGACGAACGGACGCAACAGATCTTAAAGTACGAACTGTCGTCATTTTTGCCACTGGGGCAAAAGTCTTCTCATAATCCATACCATACATTTGCGAATATCCTTTTGCCATAAGTCTGGCCTTGTATCGTTCAACAAACCCATCAGACTTCGTTTTAATCTTATACACCCAACGACAACCAACTTTATTTTTACCTGGTGGTAGTGGAACCAAATCCAATGTGTGAGTATGATGAAGAGCCGTGAGCTCTTCAGCCATAACATTCTGCCATAGAGGGTTAGAGACAACCTCTTTTTATGATTCTGGTTCAGACATATGATGAATGCTCGTGATAAATGAACCAAACGAAGCAGAATAAGCAGAGTATGCAAAGTCTGGTAGTTGGGTAGACTTACATTCACGAGTAGACTTTCTCGGAGGTGGAGGATTTTTAGTTACAACTGACGGAGGATCAGCAGTAGTACCGGATGATGTGGATGGTTCATTAGCTGGCACATCATGTGCAACTGACGTATCTGGAGCATACATATTAAGATCAACAGACGAATCTGGAACATCAGAGTTTGAGACATCAACGTTGCTAGCAAAAGGATCAATGTTTTGAAGATCTGACTTTGTTACATCATGTGATTTAGCTGGAATCGAATAGGAGGGAATATGTTCAAGAAAGGTAACATGCATTGATACATATAACTTTTGACTTAAAAAATAAAAAAAAACGATATGCTTTATGTCCCATGCCATATCCTTTAGGACCACTGACATATTCTAAGAAAACACATAAGGCTGACTTATTTTTCAATTTGTCTCGTTCAACATGAGGATGGAGAGCAAAGCAAGTACATCCAAAAACCCGTAACTCACGCGTTCACCAAAAAGACTTTCAGATGGAGACATCCTATTATTGTGAGAAGTAGGGATTCTATTAAACATATGTTGAGCGGTCAGGAGTGCTTATCCCCAAAAGACACTAGGTACCTTAGCGGATAAAAGGAATGAGTGAGCGGTCTCCATAAGATAACGATGTTTCCTTTCAGCAACACCATTATGTTGAGGGGTGTCAGTACAAGACGATTGGTGTATGGTACCATCTGATGCAAGCAACTGAGTAAAATCATTAGAGGTGTATTCACCCCCTAGTCACACCTGAAGCACTTTATCACATCCTAATGTGCGTCTGAATGGCTAGGTACCAAACGTTGTTCCTCCCTTCTAGAAATATAAAGTTTAAACACCTTCAGTTCTACGGATTCCGTAAGTGCCAATTGATCCCATAAATCCAACATAGCTCCATAGAAGTCTTGAATGTTCATCTCATTCTGTTGAATGACACGAATATCAAACTCCAACTAATACTGCTTGGCAAAATTAGACTGAGTATACAGCCTTTCCAAATGATCCCAAACTTTCTTAGTTGTATCATACTTAGCCAACTGAATACCAATGGATTGACTTACAGAGTTGTTGATCCAAGTGATAACTTTAGAGTTATCCGTTTCCCATGTATCGAGAGATAAGACATACTCAGCAGCCTTAGACTTATCAGTAGTCATTCCCTTAGTACATGTGACATAACCCCACATATTTTTTCCTCGTAGAAAGTTTTTCATCACGTAACTCCAGTGAGCACTAATGGATTGAAGAGAGTCATCTTTCCCAACCATATTATCAAATCAGAACGATAGCAGAATTAAGCAGAAAAGTAGTTTCTATAAGGTAGTTTCGATAGGGGTAGTTTCGGTAGGGTAGTTTCGATAGGGTAGTTTCGGTAGGGTAGTTTCGATAGGGTAGTTTCGGTAGGGTAGTTTCTACAGCAGATAAAAAAATTAGGGTTACCTAGTTTCGATGACGGCGGCTCAGATTCAGTAATCAAACGAAAGCGAAGGTGACGAACACGAAGACAACAAATCAACAAGCTAGCGTGAGCAGCAACAACGAGACATCAACAAACAATCCTTCAACAACGAACAAACCAAAACGACCGAATCAACAACGGAGCGGAAGCGACAACAAAAGTCTTCAATCAAGCATGGATCGAATCAGCTCTGATACCATGTTAACTAATAAACATGTACAGAGAAAGATGGAGACTCAATATTATTCAAGTGAAGATTAAGTTACAATGAAGATAAAACAAACATTAAATAAGTAGGCTAAGCATTACAAGCTAAATGGGCTAAAACACACAAACTGACTTATTATGATAACATTAGGTTATACTAAAATTAACCAAGTCGTAATTAAATAGATTGGCACATGAAATATATAATTTCAAAACTTCAACCACTTCATAACTTTATTACAATTTGTTTTTAGCCCATCAACCCGTTTTCAACTTATTATCTACCTTATTACAATCTAACCTATTTTCAACTTATTACTACCACCAATTTTAAGAGTAACCAAGGATTAAAATGGTAATACTTAATTAAACTAAACAAAATCTATAATAACCAGTGTTTTCAGAACCGGACCGACCGAGAACCAGACACGTAGCAGGTGTAGTTGTGTGAAACTGAACCGCTTTTATTTGAACCGGCCAGTTGCGGTCGGACCGGATTTCAAACTTTTTTATTTATTTTATTTATTTTTTCCTTCAAATTCACATTTTCCGATTAATTTAGTATTTCAAGTTATATAAATTATTTATTTAAACCTTTATATATCGTTAAAATTGAAAATTTACATCAAAATGAAAAATCCTTTTATATCTATATACATAGTTTTAATTTTTATATAATTTATGACGTCATCCAGTTCTTGAACACGATCCAACCAGTAGATATACTTCGGTTTGCTGTCCGGTTAAAAAACATTAATAATAACAAATTCTGTCAAAACATACAACAAAGTCGAGATAATATTAAATTAGATCTTATTAATAAACAACAAATTACCCTTTACAAGAAAAAAGAAGATAAGTAATAAAAGAAAACTTAGACTAGTGGGATTTGGGAGGGGTCGCGCGAACGCAAACCCCAGCTACCACAAATTACGACGTAGGATCAACCAACATAGGCCGACCTTAGGCTGGCACCCTTCCGTTTAATGTGCAATGGAAATTACCAACCTAGGCCATGGCCCTTCCTGATCACCCATCATGACCCCGTCCAGGTATGTAAGTTTCACCTCTACCCACTCCTTCCGTCTTATATTCCCATTTTCACTTCCTTCTTCTTCAACTCCACCAATGTGGGACAAAAAGCTTCTTTTCATCCCTTGCTTTTTTAAAACAAATTTAAACCCTTTTCGATTACAAACAGTTTTCAAAACAACAAAAACTCTTGTTCAGTTCCAAACATAAGACAATGTTGTTTTAGTTTTGAAAGCTAAAATTATTGGTTTGGTTTGGTGTGGTTCGGTTCGGGTACTACTAGACTGAACCCAAAACCGCTTAGAGACGAATCTTGATTCAAAAACCGAAATGAAACACGGTTTTACTAGAACTGAACGACGCATAATCGGTTCCTAGTTCGGTGATGTGGTATCTGAATAGACTACATGGCATGTTGACAAAACAATGGAGGACCATTGAATCCATTAGATGACATTGCACTAATCAGATGCTCTGAGCCAAATTAGATCCTTGACTGCTAGTTGAAGCCGTACAACAGGCATGTTTCAATGTTGTGACAATTGGACTCATAATCGTTATACACCACAAACGCGACAAATTATATTATTCAACAATTTGCCTAAAATTACATAGAAGAAGTTAATAGATATGTTAACCTTCCAGAGCGTGGAGCATTAGTAAGCGCCTGGTTCCCTTCAGTATAGGTCATATGTTCATTTCTATCTTCAACCCCTTGAAGGTCATTTGTCTGGCACAAAGCTGTGTTAGTTAGCAGGACATTGGTAAACGTCTGGTTCCTTTAGCAGAGGTCTCAGGTTCATTTCTACCTTCAATCCCTTGAAGGTCATTTGTCAAGCGCAAGCTGTGTTAGTTAGTAGGGCATTGGTAAGCGTCTGGTTCCTTTAGCAGAAGTCTCAGGTTCATTTCTACCTTCAACCCCTTGAAGGTCATTTGTCAAGTGCAAGCTGTGTTAGTTAGTAGGGCATTGCTATGCGTCTGGTTCCTTTAGCAGAGGTCTCAGGTTCATTTCTACTTTCAACCCCTTGAAGGTCATTTGTCCAACACAAACTGTGTTAGTTAGCAGGGCATCGGTGGAACCGTGAGTTTTCCATTAACACATTCTCAATGTTAGAAAAAACATAGACAAGTCTTTATGTACAAATAAATGATCATTAACTCTTATAACCATAATAATCCACTTGTAACAAACATGTTTAAAGTTGAGATGGGACACCAAATGTTGTATCAATTGGTTTAACTTAAGCAAATAGTAATTACATAGCAGCAGAAGAATACTCAAATTTCCTGTTCTCCATAAGAACCCATATTGCAACAATGTGGCATGAACGAAACAGAGAAAAATATACACTTCTCAAGTATTTTCGTTCAAAGACGGAATAAAACCAAAGAGAATTGTTTGGAAAACTGGATTTCTCAAAATGAAGAGAGATTAAATTACTTTTTCTTTTATTTATTTATTATTTAACACTGTCTGCCTCTTCGACAAGCAAGTGCACCGGATCCTGAAGTAAGCGAGCCCACAAAGGATGATGGTTTAGCACTCAGGCTCGATGCACGGGCGTAACTGGCTCCTGCACCAGTACCAGATGGTATAAAGAATGCACCATTTAACATTAGGTCACCTTCTGATCTCCAATTCCAGTGTCTCCATCTTCCTGATGTTATTACTCTATGAGTCACCTGTTCAATTTGAACCATAATTAGTTTTTTTTTGGGAGAATTGGTGTGAAAAGATTGTGTTTTATATATGTTACCTCTTTGGCATTAGGGTTAGTTGGGGCAAGGTATCTGTTTCCTTGGCTGTTAATTGTGGGATCTGCACTGCCACCTATAGCATACATTTCCCAATGTGTATAGTCGTTATTTACCACATGGAAATACCCATGTCTGCACCTGCAAGTACCAAACAAAACATATATCAGGTTTTGGGAAAATGGTAAAATGTGTCGGGCGGGTAACGGGTCGAAACTCGAAACATAATTGGGTCAAAACTCAAAAGACCTATTTTTCTTTAAATGCTATGTTAAAACCAAACTGGATCTGTCACCGACATATAATCGGTTTGGTTGGCATGGGTTGTACCGGCTGGTTTTTTACAAGTGACAGTTGAACTGGTGAACCGGTTTAGTGATTGGACCAGTTTTGAGTAACTTTTTATAGAACTTTTTTAGATTATAAGATTTAATCTTACCAACTAATCTAATCTAGGAAGATATTGGTATTTTATTAGTAGGTATGTAAATTAAATACTCTACCCTTTGAAACTATTCATTATTTTGTTTTTTACTATTTAAAAAATAATATATTTCTCTTATTCTTTTAAATATAAACAGTATAAAAATATACTAATAAAATTTTATATAATATATAAATATTGTTAAAATTATTTATGAAGCAATCCAATTTTTAGGTCTGGTTAAACGAGTCCACCTAGTAAATCAATAGTGTACCAAGGGGCTTCTAGCCTAGTGTTATCAAGGTTTGTATATAGTCGTGTTTTGGTCCTATGGTGGACAAAATTGTAGATTTAAGAGTAGGATTACTGGGTGTGTGAGTTAGTTAGTTCTATAAATAAAAAGTAAATCATGAGTGGGACCGGCTCGATGATCGGTCCGGTTTTCAAAACATTGATGCTATGCATACTCACCGTGGCATTCTTTGCACGAGACCTTCGCCGAAATGGTTGTATGCTATGGTCACTTGCATCATCTTGTCCCTATCATAGGTATCACTATGACCCAATAACATAACCTGTTAACCAACCACAATGAACTAGAATCAGCACATGTTTTAAAGAGTTAAATTAAAGTTAACGGCGTTAGAAGTTAGAAGTTAGGAGCTAGTATAGTACCTCATTGTGGTGGGTGAAATAGTTGTTAGAAATGGTAATTGCCGTTGACCCCATAATAGCATCAACGAGCCCATCAGCACAACTAGAAAGCGAATTATGATCAACCCAAATATGACTCGACCCGAATATCGAAATCGCATCACCATCCGCCATCGTTCTCCATCCGTAGTGAGACGGTGAGCTTCGAACCATGGCATTCCCGGTTGGTTTGCAGTCATGAATATGCAACCCATGAATAATAACATTTGTAATGTATTGAATTGTGATGCAACCTCCGTTTGCAATATGAACATTGACTCCACGAGCGTCAATTGTTTTGAAACTGTTCATCAGTAATTCTTGTTTTAAGGTTATAACCATGTCTCGTTTGAAGATGATCCATAGTGGTCGGTCTTGAATGACGGCGTGCCGGAGGGTTCCAGGTCGGGGGTTGACCGGGTCATCATCGTTAGGGTCGGTAACGACGTAGTAACGGCCGTCACGGCCGCCTATGGCGTTGCGCCCGAAGCCAATGGCGCAATCTGCCAGACGCTTGCGGTGGCGCTGCCAATTGCGGTCGCACCGCCAGCAGTCGTCCATTGGGTTTCCGGTTCCGCATGACAAGAATCCTAATTTCCTCCTTTCTGTACTGTTCCGAATGCTCCTGAAATTTTTATCATTTACACATGTAAATGTTTATAGTATAAAAATGTTAGTATTTTAATAGTAATGCTAGTATTTTAAATAAATGAATAATTAAAATGATGTGGCGGTAATCTTTTTATTGGTATAATATTTAAATCCATTGGTTAATAAAATAATGGCAGTAACATACGGAAAAATGAATACGGATTATACGGAAAGTGAAACAACATGATTTTGTAGGTGGCAATAAATGAGTAGGGATGGAATAAAATAAATGAGCTATGTATCGTCGGTGGGGGATTAAATATGGATATGGTTGTGTCGGTTACGAAGCTAATAAACATATCCCCAACCAGACGTCCAGATCTAGTCTTTTTCGGACCTGTTCTTTGACCATATTTCTATTACGATTCAAAATATATGATAAAAACATTACACCAAAAGGCGAAAATAGTTGATTGTGATTTCTAACAAACTGTTCACTTTAATAAATGGTCGTGTTAGGAATGACCTATTTAATCAAACTGTTCATGACCCGTTTTAACCAATGTTTTCGTAACCGGACTAGTAATCGAATTGGCCACTTTACTAGTTCATTGGTCAAACCGGTTTAAAAAACGGTATGACGTCATAAATATTTAAAAAAAAAGTTAATTACATAGGTAGTTCATGCGGTTTGCGAAAAATAACACGTTTGAGTACAAAGGGTTTAAAGTAACATGTTTGGGTTTTATGTTTTCAGTTTTGTAACGAGTTTGGGTATTAAGGTTAACTTCTGTTAAGTTTGGGGTGAAATGACTAAAATACCATTTGCGAAAAGTAACGGGTTTTGGTACTAAGAGTTTAAAGTAAAAAGGTATTTCGGTCATTTCACTCCAAGTTAATAGAAAAGTTAACGGAAGTTAGCCTTAATACTCAAACTCGTTACAAAATTGAAAGCATAAAACTCAAACCTGTTACGTTAAATTTTTAGTACCCAAACATTTTATTTTTCGCAAACCATAGGGACTATCTGTGTAATTAACTCTTTAAAAAACTATATATATATATAACTAACTTAAAATAAAATAAAATATAAAACATGAAGTAATAAACAAATCACTAAATGGGACTTTGAAAGGAAAAAAAAAGTAAAAATATATTGAAATTAACAACTTGATTACAACTCGTTTACCACCCGCGCTCACACATCAACTGTTTGACTTATTTAGATAAACGAGTTAAACATATTGTGTTTTGATTACACGATTTTTTTTAGTATGTATGGTTAGAGTTGATGTCTATCACACAAATAAATATACATTTGAGTCGTATTCAAGTAAATGATTCAACCCGTAAACTCGGCACGATTAACACCAGTCGTCAATCGTCGGACCCAAATGGGTCCCTTTTTTTGTACATTTCTAATGTACCATCCATGCAGATCTAAACATGTTTAGGTGATTGAGAATACTAAGAAAAAGAATATTTATCCATTTCTTTGAATTTATTCCGGTCAAATTACAGTTAATTAAAAATTAAAAAACATTAGAAAAAAACAGAAGAGATGGTATATAATAAATGGCTGGAGGGTCATGTGACATGTGGCCACGCTGGCAGATGCTAGTAAAATGGTAAAAGATGCAAACACCATAACAGCAACATGGGGAGGCCTAAAAGCAACACATTCATTTATTTTAACAACACAACAAGATGATGGCATTGTTTTGTTGTTGCTCAGTGATCATGTGATATTTTCACATATATTATTTTATTAATAATATTAAAATCATTGATTGTCAGTTAAAATTCATGAATATGTGAAGATAATAAGTAAGGAAAATTAAGAGAATCGACTCACATGTCAACCATGGAAGCAACCATATCTGGATCCTCATCAACAGCCCTATCATTCCTTTCTATAGCAATTTCCACAATTCTCCTGAAAATGGTTAGCACTAATTTTATATAGTTTTGATGGAATCTGGTGCATTAGTGCTGGTATAATCGAAACCACAACTTTTTAAGATCTGGATTGAAGTACAATAAATCACGGTATGAATCTGATTGGTTCGTATAACATTCAAAGCAGTTAATGATCGAGTGGATCTAAAGAAACGATCGTGATCGACGCAATTATTATCAGTCAAATTCAGTAATCAATTCCGGAGATCTCAATTGATATAAACGGAAACGTCACATTGTTCGAAAAAGGTAAAACAGAATGTTCGTACTGAACTAATCTCAACTAACCTGTCCGCCATTGTTGAGTTGGATATGAAGCTCTGAAACTCGTTTTTCTCATCTCCGCTGCGAACACAAAAAAACTTAACTAATCAAATACTGAGCATGAAGATTTGAACGGACATTCTTGTTAGAAATAACAATTTTGGATATGAACGTGAAGATACTTCAACATTGTGTGAGGTTACCTTGAAACCGCATTGACGGAAACGGAATGTATAAAAATTAGTAAAAAACAGAGGGTGAAATGTCTGAGCATCATTGTAGGTTAAATTCGCACAATCTGGTGTGCGAGTAGAGAGAGAGAGGGAGAGAGAATTGAACAGAGATTAGAGGTGAGTGACGAGGCTCTTTAAAAAGGGAGATGATAAAAGGCACAACTCCAACACGATTCCATTAACGCCTTCTCATGAAATAACTGTCTTGACTCACTAAGGTTAAAGGTCATTTCGAGTAACCATGGTTACTTGGTTAGGTTATGTCACACTCACTTTTTTATTGTTTTTGGAATTAACTTAAAACGGGTGGGTTATGTCCTTACGTTGTTGCGGTTTGGTTCTGAAGAAATTTATATTAAAACGTAGATGGAAATAAGCGCGTCATAATGGTATATTTTGAATTTTATGAAACGTTATATTTTAAAAGAAAAAAACTCGGTTACATCGATTGAAAAACAAAAAACGAATACCGGTACCGGTTCCGATAATACTGATAACGATACAAATGTTCGTTCGGTGTCGGTTCCGTCCGTCACGTTACCGGTACGGTACCAAAAGAAGATACTATTTAAAGTATAACTCCGTTTTTAATAAAATTTATCGTCACAACTGCAATTGACGTGAATTATGACCCATAGCTTAAATGTAAAGTGGTGATTTTTGGTAAAAATGGTGATTTTATTTAAAACTTACCCTAAGTGATGAATTAATTAGCTAAATTGACAATGGATGATTTTTAGTGATCAACTATTTTTCCATGAATGTGTTTAGACTTTAAAAATGCAAATGGGAAATGATCAAAGTCAATTTAACATATTTTAAAGTTGACATGTTGTTTGGATTGAAATTGAGTCAATAAAGTTCAAACCCACCCTTAGATATTTGGAAACGATCAAATAAATCCTATGGTTAAATTAGAAAATCTAAAGTTGATTTGGTCATGAGAGTGATGCAATTAACCAATATGTGACTTGGTTATTAATTGTGCTCAAAGAAATATAGCTTACTATAGTAAGCTATATTTGGACAAGAACTTACAATTGAAGAGTCTAACTAGCTAAGGTGAGTACATCAAGTTCACAAAACATGTATACACTCAAATTGTCCATATTAAGGATAAACAAATTTATAGTGGAAATACGTTGACTAGGGTTACCGTAATCGTTTGGTACACCATTGTAGGTTTACGGTGCCCTAAATTCTTATCACACGATTATGCATCAAAACACTCAATTGATTTGAAACAACGAAGGATTTGCATTTTGGGAAGTAGATCAATATAAACTTAAAGCGATCATGCGAATCACTACGATGTTTCAAATCAACCTATAGAGTCGCATGCTTAAAATACAAAAGTGTTTTAACGCGCGTGTTTTAAAGTATGTCCAACCAAAAAATCTCTCGGTGAATGCTAAAACATCCGTGTGCTCGAAAATAGACCGACTCATATGTCAAAAGTGTTGTCCTCGTTGACTTGTCCACACAAGGGTCAATCATATCCCGTGTTGCCACTAGGAGAGTCAAATCAACATATGGGCTATATAATTAACTTGAAGTTTACGAAGATCAAAAACAAGATTTTACACATCTATACTCTCAGACCAATATATCTCTTCTCTGGGTGTTAAATCTTCCCAGAAAGCTTTCATTTTGTTTGAAAACTTGGGCTTGAAATCCTACGTGTTGCTTATGTTTTTATTGGTTCGTTTTCATTGTTGGTTTGAGTCTTGTTTTTGCTTCGATGTCTCCTTTGATATTACCTAGTAATATTGTCCTATCTTTCTCCTAGCTCATTTGGCTAGTTCACTTTTTAACAATAGTTTTAGTTTTAAAAGTATATATGTTTAAGTGAATTGAATGATTAATTTTCTTAGAGAAGACAATCATACAACATCAAATGATATTTGAGGGAAGATTTAAAAAGCTTAATGTATTTAACAGGGATGTCCATTATTCGAAATGGACTAGGAAAAACTGAAATTCAAACCGAACTAAATTAGAATAACGAACTAAATTTGGGTTTTGAATATTCGAATTGGGTCATTATCCGAATTGATTCCGAATTCAGCTTTCGAATCAAATTGGAACATATGAATATTGCACTGAACCACCCGATTGTTCGAATTATATGATTCTTACTTTTTTTATATAAAAGGTACAAATATTTTTGTTTTTTTTTCTCGGGTTCTTCGAATCAACACGAATTCGAATTTTTGAACTTAAATCAGTTTTACGAATTCGGTTCGAATTCGAATTCTGTCTCTAAAATTTCAAATTCGAGTAACCGAAAACCGACCATAAATATTAGTGATTTTAATGTGATCAATGTCATTTTACTTGATTTACTTAATACCAAATGAGAAATTAAAATATACACTAATACAAGTCAGTAGGTGTGGAGTCCATACTCAATCAAGACTAATTTGACTCCGGACACTAAATAACCTTTATAAGCTAGACCATTGGGGGTCTAAGGTGGAACCGCCACCTTGGCGAGGTTTGGGGCTACACCCTTCCCTCTAAATTATTTGATTGTTTGATAGTTGTTAGCACGGTAATCACATAAAAAGTTGGTTAGTATTTGAACCCTTCCATGTATATATATATATATATATATTCAAATTTTACATTTACAAAATGTACATGTCTTCTATATACTAACTAGAAATAAAATAAGGTGATGAGTTCTATCTTCCCATCAAAGCTTTCTCGGATGAAGTGCTCGACAAAAGTCTTCTAAAAGGGGGCATCTATCTTCAAGTAAGCTCGTGTCTAAGTTGATAAATTCTAAATCTCGAGAAGAGGTACCTGAATATATGTTTAAAATCAAAGATATATATAATATGTATATATAGGGGACGGTTCCACTAAGAAATAGTTTTTCGTTAAGAAATCCTAAGAAGTGGGTCAAACGAACTCCGATTGAGCTCATTCTAGCGGCGTTGGAACCGTCTCATCGAAACCTAACCCGGACCCAAAAACCTAAACCCCCCTCCACCCGCACCCCCAAAAACCTAAACCCCCCCTCTAACCCCACCTCGAAAAGCCTAAAGCCACCACCCCCACCACCGAAAAACCTAAAACCCCCCCCAAACAGAAGAAGTATTGCAATAAACAGCTCGTCATATACCAAATGTTATTACAATTTTTTATGATTAATTTTTTTATACCTTTTATTTAAGTATAATTAAAATAATAAACAAGAATATATTTTTATAAATTGTTAAGACCCAGGGCCGTCCCTGAGATTTCGGTGAAAAAAATTCATTAATAAAATGAAAATTGTAACAACACTAGGTTTGATTAAAATTGTTAATTTAGACATGACCCAATGATGGAGTAATTGTTAATGTATTTTTAAATTTAATTTATACGGCCCATAAGTTAATTGTTAATTATAATTTGTACATGGCTCATCAGTTAATTTATTTTTTAAACTCAATTTATATTAAATATATTTTTATATAATATATATAATTTATAAGTTTGGGCCACCAGAAAAACCGGGCCCTGAACGGTCACCCACCCCGCACATGCTCAGGGCCGGCCCTGTTAAAACCAAATATTTTTAGATACAAATACATACATAGATTTTTTTCTTTTCTCTAAAGCGTTGGGGTGGGACTGAAATAATAGAAGTTGTTGAATTAAATCGGTGAAAGTGAATACTCGGTATTAAACCAAATCTAACACATTTATTGAATTAGTTGCATATTGGGTTCAATAATTGGTCTAAAAAAATGTTTGGCAAAACCTAATTTGAATAATGTTATAATGCATTTAAAATTTATGGTATATGCTCTATGCTCTAAAATAAATGACTTAAATGCTACTTGAATATATATTTGAAAATGACGTACCCTCATCATATTCGTTACTCTATTTTTTTTCTTTTATACCGGTGGATGGGTCGACTTGGGTTCGACGCTCGGGTTGGGGCGGGTAATACGGGAACACCGTCGCAAGGGCGACGGGTTGTGTAGACGGGTTCGCGAAGCCGTGGATTAAGATGAAGGTAAACGATGGTTGATTGGTTGAAAACCATGTTTGGGTTCAGGTTCATTCGGGAACACCGCCGCAACTCATTCGGGTAGTTTAGGGTAAAAATGACATGACATGACATAATGTATTTTAATTGGCTAATCATTAGAGTATTAAAGGGTTGAAGGGGGCATTTTAGTCTTAAAAACCATTTTAGGGTAACCATTTTATATAAACATACAAAACAGTAAGCTGTGTGAATAGTAAATCATTCCTATCGGTTGAAAGTGGCCCATGTTGTCTTTGATTATCTTAATTTTTTTATGGTTTATTCGACATTATTTGTTCTCTTTGATTGGCTTGAATTTTTTTTAGATTTATTAGATATTGTTCGTCTATTAATAAATTTTCTTTAGGAAATTAACACAAATGGTTGTAGCCGCTTTCATCTTACCTCACTTCACGTCACCCACCAAGGTTCAAACCTTGGGATGGTTTTTTTTTTAGTTTTTTTTTACGTTTTTTATTGGTGTTTTTAATTGGTTTTTTTCTCTAGTTTTTATTAAACTTGTATTTTTGTTATTTTTACGTATTTTTACCTTAACGTGACAAACCTTAACTCTCCCGTTTTATAACCATTACCGCGATTTACTACACCACCGCGGAGCGCGGGTTCCCCCTAGTTATATATAAATGAAGAGTCGTTTAATACATAAGAGATGACAATCATTGGTGTGTTCAATGTTGAGAGGGTGAAATTAATCAATTCGAACTCTATTCATATATTTATTTGTGTCAAATATATGAACTCTAATTCGGAGATACTTTCAAATCATATACAAACACATATAATCTATTTATCTACACCGTAAAATATTTTTGTGAAGTTATTTTTGTGAAGTTAAAACTTAAAACAGTTGACATGTTATAAATAAGTTTGCAAGTTGTAAATCCAGTTGTAATGCAAACCTATTCTTTGATTGAGAAATTATAAATCAAATATAATTTTAACCTTTTTGTATTCTAATTCAAACCAGGTTGATGGCCGATACGATTAATTTTAGCACAAATACATGGCCCGTTTACTTAAACGGTTAGACAAATCAATGTAAACACAACATGTTTATTAAACAAGTTAGACAAACCAATTAAACCTGATTATTTCCATTTTGGTTTGTATTGTGTTTCTAACGGTATATGAAATTGTTAACATATAGAGTTAATTACACGAATGCTCTCTATGATTTGGTTAAATTACGGATTTGATCCCCTAATTTTGAGAAATTAAATGTTTGGTCCTAATAAACTTTCGTTTCGTTTCACTGACGGTAGTGGATGGGGGTTAACTAACCACTTTAATGGTAAAAAAATAAAAATAAAATGTAGAGAAAAGGGTATGGAAGTGGTGACTTAACTAACCACTTTAACGTCACACCTAACCAACCGACTCTAGTTCATGTGTTGAGCTTGAGGAAGGATCTCTCACGTGTAACATGCCACAAGTCACGTGCCGTGTTTTTAACCTCTTTACTCACCCAGCCCCGATTTATTGACCTTCAGCGGTTGTTACGTAAATAAACTCAGATAATTATTTTCCCATGATGTAATCCTTGTGTCTACTATTTTTTATATATATTTTTTATCTTTTTGATAAACGTGTTATTCCCTAATTAAAACTAATTTATGATAGCTAAGAAAACTTTTGAGCGTATAAAAAATTTATAAATTATTTTAATTTTAAAAAGGGCAATCTTGATTCTGATACGTTTGTAACCAATTAAATAAATGAGATTAATATTATTGGATTAGAAAGAAGAAAATAAAGTGACTGATTGGTTTTTAAAAAGGATAATAGAAATAAAAGTGGTTGATAAAAAATTAAATACATGTACCTATTATTATATTTTAACTATTTATTAGTCACTTTAAGGTGACTATATTTAACAAATGGTTAGTAACGGGACATAATTTTTATTTATTATTGTTACTCTTTGAGAATATGTAAAAATAAGTGTATCTCGAGGGTCGGGTATGCATATCTATACTATATAATAAAGAAAGGTTTTTGTATGCCACGTGTCGTCACCATATTCAATCTCATCATTATTTTCCCGCCTCTCTCTCTTATTAAATGCATCCATATCTTTTAATAAATTAATAATATACTAATAAAATACATTTATTTTTAAATTATCCTTTATTATAAAAAAAAACTTTGAAATCTAATTATGTAATTTTTTTTCAATCAAATAGTAAATGAAAGTCAAATTACATTAAATAGTAATTGACGTATTTCCGAAACCAATTATATATTATTTTTTACATATTTTGAATTTTGTTTTATATCCTAAATATACAGTAATACATTTTTACAACTATAAAATACATAAATAAAATTTAAGAAATTTATGTATTGATATTTTTCACCCGTATGTTTACACGGGGTCTAAGCTAGTATCATATAAAAGATGAGTATCAAATAATATATTACAAGTAAAAAACTTTCTAGGCCACGTAACATCCAGACATTGTATGTTGGTCGGTGGATACAAAAATTGATTGTATATAAAATCTTGTTTATTTACGTGTATGTAGTTTCATGGGTTACGTGAATTTGTTGTACTTTTATCTAATTTGGTGCAATGATAGCCCTAAGACTTTCTATAGTGGAGGTATTGGGTTCGAGTCTCACCTGAAACAATTATTTGGGTTGAGTTAGGGGGTTTTCCCAGTTGTGGGTTTCCTCATGGGCTGAGGGTTCGATCTGGATTGGTGGGGTAGTTAGGCCCGGTTTAGATAACATCTATCTTCCAAGAGGATCCTGGTGTCTGCTTAAAAAAAAACTCTTTTAACTTTGAGCGAATTACAAATTACGTCATTTAAGTATTACCTAAATTTCAGAATACGTCATTTAACTAAGGAAATTACATAAAACATCCTTTATGTTTAAAAAAGTTTGCACGTTACGTCCTTTAGACTAACGACCGTTAAATTTCACCGTTAAGTTTGATCACATGTCATGCACATGAGAGCAATTTGTACTTTTTATCATAAAAGGACTATTTCTATAATTTGCTTAAAAATAAAAAATAACTTATATAAAATCTTCTCTCTCTCATCTTCCTAAATCAAATTCATCAAGAACCCATACACCTCAATCAGCCCCAAATCCATGATTATACCATTGATCAAGAGGTAAGGAAATTACAGGAAATTCATTTGGACAAAAATGTTCTCTCTCTATTTTCTCTCTCTAGACTTTACGCTCTCATTTTTTGCGCCGGCTTTGGTTCCCTTTACCTTCCGATCGGTACTTTGGTCGGTGCTCGTCTCTTGATGGACCGGTCACATAAGAAGGCTCATAATCGGCGGCCCCATTTGCGTCCCCCTGATCCTCTAGATAAGGGAAGTGCTCTGACTCTCTTTTCTTCCCCGGCGATTGCGTCTTCAGGAGTTAATTCTGGTCCGATTTCAAGGGTTTCTGATTGTTCATTTGAATTTGGGGTGTCCTCGGGAGCGATTCTGGTGAAGGTATTTCACAGGGTTCGAGTGGAGCTCAAGGTTCGTCCCCAATTAATCAGCGTACTCCTTCGGCTCCGATTTTTAATAAGAACGGTGTGAATGGCTCGTTATCAGTTACTGGTTGTTTGATTTCTAATGTTGAATCCCCTATTGCTTCTCAGAAGATGATGGTTTATATAGATGTGCAGGTTGAGTCAGATAAGAAGGTTTGTATAGATGTGCATCTGAGTTGGATAAGAAGGTTTGTACAGACCCGAAATTTTGGATTTTCAAGAATTTTGGGGATTCTGCATCTGGGTATAGAGAAATCAAGATTAAGGGGATACAAGAAGTCGACAAGGGTGGGGGAGGGGTTGGCCGGTGGCGGGGTGACCGGAGCTGGTGGTGGCCGGGAATGTTAGAGAGAGACGAGAGAGGGGTGTGGGATCTTGAAAAGAAATGTGATTACACAAAAATAGTCCCTTAAAATCTTTAAGTTAATTACACAAATAGTCCCTGTAAAGGTGAAAAGATCAATTTATTCTCATGTGCAAGGCATGTGATCAGACTTAACGGTCGTTAGTCTAAAGGACGTAACATGCAAACTTTTTTAAACATAAAAGACGTTTTCTGTAATTTCCTTAGTTAAAGGACGTATTTTGAAATTTTGGTAATACTTAAAGAACGTAATTTGTAATTCGCTCTTTAACTTTTTATTATAGTGGTTTACTTTATAGTTAAACCACAGAGGGTAGTTGTATAATGATTGTATGTCAATCAGGGTGATATCGATTCGAACTTGAGCGCTCAAATTAAAACATGCTGGGTATTTTACCAAATAGTCTACTCTAAGTTTTGTTATTCAATTCATTGCTGTGGCGAAAATAGCTAACTAATAATCTCGAATATATATAAGCAATATATATATATGAATAATGTATACGCAGATAATATATAAGCAATATAAATAATGTATACGCAGGCAATATATAAGCAATGTAGATAAATAAGTAATAAATAATCTCTAATTATTAAAGTAGTTATAATGCTACCCGGTCCGATCGGTGAACTATTAAGGAGACTGGTTCGACTTTCGGTCTGATAGATAATTACATGGAGGTACATATCTAGTATACTACGCCCTCACAAGCTAAGCACAAAGAATGACATGTAACTTAGATCGTAAGAGGAGAATTCTTGGCGTTGGTAATGACTTTGTAAAGATGTTAACAATGCGATCATTGTTGACTAAAATTGCACACGAATATTTACATGAGCAACATTTTCTCTAAAAAATAAAAAAAAATCAATTTCCACATGCTTTGTCCATACATGGAAGATACTAGTCAAGAGGTAAAGTGCACCTAGATCATCATACCATGGTGTAGGAGTTGAAGTTGCACCAAAACCAAGTTCACGAAAGCGAGCTTTGGCTTAATTAAGTTCAATGGCTTAATTAAGTTCAACCACTATGTCAGCGACACCTTGTATTTCTTGTATTTAGACTCAATAGAAGACGAGAAACTATATGTTGTAAGTTGGAACTCAAATAAATAGCAAATCCCCACGTGGACTCATGCTCGTCCATACAACCAACCCGATCAACATTTGAGAGGTCGTTGAGAGAATATGTAAAAGTTGTGAATTACTTTACCAATGAGCACACGTGAAGTCATGAAGTGTTAACCCAAATGCTTGTCTTATAAGCAAACTATAGTCACTATTGCCCTAAAGATAATGTATAATCCATTTAATTGCAAAACCAATGGTTTTTGATCGATGCATGCATAAATTAACAGACCTTTTTTACCAAAACTATTATATCAAGCTGAGAATAAGTATTGTACTGAAGGGCACCAACAACATGTCTATATATAACTAGGTTCGAGAAGACAACGTTGTCACCCAAAGATAGTGTGTTATACGTAGTCATAGACTCTAATACCAAGTTAACCACAAATGATAGTTATACATTGATTGTATGTCAAATAGGGTTACATTGTGACTCTATATAGAGTATATTGTATTATTATACATAGGATCCTTTTAGATACGATAATTATATATACGTACATAACTAGTGTAATATCATTTTTATTTAAACTTATATAAAATAACTGAATATTTTATAAAAAAATATAAACTTTAAAAAGGTAACGAGTTGACAAAAGAAGCCCTAAAATTGGACAAGAATATAGTTTAATTGGGCATAAAGAAATCGTCTTGGTAGCATCGAACCAATAGAATAAGGCTTTTCTACGGCCGGTCTAATCCATAAATTAAACTAAAAAACCTTATATTTATATATGATTGAGTATTGTGAAAAAAATGTGATAAGGATTCGTGTTTTCAATCGTGTCCTGGATAGCTTTTTGAATCATTTCGTCTCACTTTCAGATGGAAAGTGATATAAAGAACGAGAATGTATTTTATGTGATAACGGAGTTCTAATTTCGTGTCTTCAACTATAATTATATTGTTGGTGATTTTAGTGTTATCTATATATTTTATGTAGTTACAACCACTAGCTTTGCCTAGTGGCAAAAGTGTATACCCAAGACTTCCTTATTTTAGTGAAGTCTTGGGTTCAAGTCTCACTTGTGACAAAAAAAAAAAATAGGGGGTCCAAGTTGGGTCAGGAGGGTTTTCTCTCCTATGGTGGGTTTCCTCCTATGGAGGGTGGAGATGATAGGGTGAGTCAGTGTCCCGTCAGATATCCAAATTGCCGTTCAAAAAAATCTATTTTATGTAGTTAGATTTACTTAATGACCAAATAAGAAATCATAATGAAACATCAAACAAGTTGACAAGTGTGAAGTACACACTTGTTTGATTACCTTATGATTTATAGTGCTAAAGAAACCTTATTATTTCAAGAGGGCGAAGCCCATTGAACAACGGGGGTCCAAGGGCAGCGCCATGCTTAGGAGGGTCCTAGGGGTGGCAACCCCTAGTGCCCCTGGTTGGGGTTAAGCTGAAACAAGTTGGTTTGTTCATCCGGAGTAAGTTTGTTCATCCAGAGTAGATTTGGTCATCCGTACCAGATTTGATCATCCGAACCAAGTTGGTCATCGAGAGTAAACTGAAATAACAACTAATTTCTAAACGGTTGACGGTTGTGGCGGTTTTCAACAGAAAGCTGTCATGACGAATCATTGCATCGTTTTTATCCCTATATAGAAGTCAATTTTGATCAGTATCACACACACGAAATTTCTAACATATTTGACATTTTCGTTCTTGAATATCTGATTCTTATCTGGATGAATATTCGTGTACCCAGTGGCGAAACATATAAGGGGCCAGAGCCCCCCCCCCCCCCCCCCCACTCCCCATTTTTTTGCTCAGAAGTATTGATTTCAGCTCACTAGGTTTATTTCATATTAGGTATAGTGTTTGACCCCTCATAATCCAGACTAAAGCCCAAATCTATTTCATAAATCGTTTATGTGTAAGAACTGTTTATTTATGGTCTTTATTTGGAGAGAAAAATTTGGTTTTTTTATGTGTAATATTTTCGGTCACCCAATTTAATTGTGCAAGTTCCGCCAATGCGTACCCTCGAAATAATTCAATCTGAGAGTAATCTTACGCGATTATCAGAGTTTGCAAGCTTACACGAACACCCAGAATTTTAGAGTTAGTGGTTTGCCATCATCAAAATAGAAGAAGATTGTTAGATATAAGCACGCTATGTACATATTTGATGATAATATGTTAGCTTCTCCCACGTCAGTTATATATGAGCAAATCAATTGCGATTGAATTTTACTTATTATGATATGAATAGACTAGTTTTAATTAAAAAAACCCTTACAAACCAATGTAGCCACCGACAAAGGTTTAATAACTACCCTTCAACTTTCTTTATTTTCATATACTACTCTTCAACTTTCTAAAATTTTAAATATATCCCTTAAGTTTCTAAAGTTTTAACTTTATCTCTAGACAAAATTCTTAACTCTATCCCTCAAATTTCTAAACTTTCAAGTTTACCCCTCAAATTTCGTTTCTTTTTTCTTTTACTTTTTTTTTATATTCGTTTGTAAAAGTTAATTTTTTTCTATTTTTATTTTGTTTTTAACAAATCATAAAAGTAGGAAAAATTAATACACATCTTCAAATCGTTACTAGTAACACCGATTATATGTTATCGTAAAAAAATTATTTTGTTTTTAACAAATCATAAAAAAATTACAGTAGGAAAAATTAATACATATCTTCAAATCATGAGGAAATACACAAGTACTTATAGTTGGAAAATCTCAATGTTTTCATAACCGGACCGGACGTCGAACCGGTCTTCTTACCGGTCCACTGGTCAGACCGGATTTAAGAACCGGGCGACGTCCTAAATATTATAAAAATATATCAATCCAAACAACCATTAATCATTCAAAAACCACCAACAAGTCAATTCCAATAGTCTTAAACTAACAGTTAGCTACGAAATACGAATACAAGAGACTTAAAAAAGAAAAACAAATATTAGTCAACCGGTCCGTCCGGTCCGACCACCCGGTTTTCCGGTCCGACCGCCGGGTTGTTGCAGGACCGTTTTAACATACGTAACCAACCGGTCTGGTCCGGTTTTCAAAACACTGGAAAATCTTGTGGAATGACCTGTTACTTAAACATTCTACTAGAAGTGCTACATTTTTCTAACTTATAATTTACATAGATATTATAAAATCATGGTTTAAACCGAACAATAATGAAAGAAATCTTATGAAATAACGTTTCTAGACTATTTGTAGTTTGTACATGTAGTTTTTTTTTTTTTTTACTTTCTTAATAACTTCTTTAACGAATCTGTCTTTTCAATGTTAACTTTTATTCGCTCCGAAATTTATCTATTTTTCGATCTCCAGAACCGAGTCGTGGTAACTTCGTATGTTTCTTTTATATACTTAGTCACGTTATTATCGTCGCCGCAACGCGCGTAACGAGGTTCGCAAACCCGCTGTATCGCGTGGGCTTTAATTATGTACTTAAACACACGTTAATGTCACCGTACAGTTCCGCCAGAACGCGCTGGTCATATTTTCTAATTAACTATAAAAGGAAACATATTAAATAAGTCCAGTGTCTTGAAACTCGGCTAAAGTGTATACTTACAACCCTAAAATCATTTTAATTTAAAAAGGTTATATTATTATTATTATAGTTTTCTAAAAACAAAATCTGAAAAAAGTTAGGGAAATAGAATTTGGACTCTCAATCTTACCGGTTTTAATGAGAGTAAATTTCAACTTATTCAACCTGTCTGACATTGTTATTTATATATGTTACCTCTAAATCTCTAATAATAAGTTTTTGGATGCTTTTAACGAACTATAGTAAACTACAACGTTTGCTAGTGCGCTATGCAGGGGTGGACTTACGTATGTCGGAGGAGGTTCACAGGAACCCCCGAGTTTCGAAATTTTAGTGTAACGCTAGGTAAAAAAACTGGGGTGAACCCCTTAAAAAATTATAGGGTGAACCCCGTACAAAGTTTAACTAGTGGTGTAGTGGTTTATGCTTTGCATTATAACATGTAGGTTGTGAGTTCGAATCCCTTCACTAAAATTTTTTAAAACCTTTTTTTTAACTGATATCGTATAGCCCTTTAATTTGTTTAGTTATTTCTTCTTTTTTTTGTTGGGCCTTGCCTTCATTTAGGCTCAGCTGTACCAAGGAAAAACAACAAATAAAAATAGAAATTAGGGCTTGACAAATAAAAATAGAAATTTGAGGCCTTCTGAACATTTTCGACAACGTTTTCTTCAGCAAGGTTAGCCTCCAGAGTGTCTCTATCATTGTTTGCAGGATCCTTTTCTTCAATCTGCACAAATAAATCCGATAGCTAAGACAAGAAAGAAACTAAATACATATCAAATGCAGTAGCAAGATACACCTCTTGCTGCTGCCGTCCACGGTCCACCTGCCCACACCGGCGCCGCCCACGGCCCACTGCTGCTGCTCTCCTGCTCCGGTGCTCCCCTACCTACAGACCACTCACCACAGGTTAGATTAAATGTTAATTTGAATGTTTGTTAATTGTTGTTAGGGTTAATTTTAATGTTTGTTGTTTACTTGTTTGAATGTTAGTTTAAATGTTAGATGTTATTAAGATTTTAGATGTTATCTTGTTGACTTGAGGGTTTCTTGCTATGGTTTGTTGTTTGTAAAAAGAAAATCTAGGATTTTATTGTTGTTTGGCATAGATGTTAGAAACTTGATATTAAAACTTGAATTAGATTTAGATGTTAGAAACTTGAATTAGATGTTAATTTAGAATCAAGTTGAAAAAAAAAAGAATTGAGGCTTAGTGAGGTAATATTTTGTTTCTAAGTAAGAGTTTCATGCATTAAATAATTTCATTTGTGGTTTGGAGATTTAGTGAATTGCATGTATGAGAAAAAAGAAACTAATTTGCTGTGAATTTTGATATTGTTTGTTAATGGTTTATGAACTTGAGCATGTTTAGGTCATACTTAGCATACCAGTTGTTTGATGGAATGCTTGAACCAAAACCCACTTTAATCAAAATTATAGTCTCGTATGATTAACATTTATCAAGCCCTCATGAAATTCCAATTGGAAATCAAATGGAAATGGAAATCATAACTAAGAACTAAAAGGCCACAAATTTTTTCTTCGTTTTAGGCATCAAAAATGGTTCAGCCGTCCCTCCCCGACCCGAACAATCGAACCGAACCGAAATTTTTTATGTCTGGCCCTATGAAATTGGAGCATTTAAAAATAGTGAACCCCTTGGAAAAAATTCCTGAATCTGCCACTGGCGCTATGTGCCGTACTATTTTTGCGATTAAATAAATTATTATCAAATTGAGTCCCATGGCGTATTTTTAACATGAATGTATTACCAAATCTTATGCATCTATATAACATGTGTTAAAGTTTAATAATAATCTACTATCCATATGATTGAATTAAGAGTAGTATTTTTGATTTGTTGTATAATCTATTTTGTCTTGTTCCCTTCACTATATTTTTGATTTGTTAGTACTAGTTACCTTTTCAATGGGCATTAACTAGAACATGGGTTATAGAAAAATCAAAATACCTAATAACTAATATTGTTTTTTTTTATGAAACACACAAGTCTGGACTGGACCAACCAGTTCGAACAGTTAAACTATGAACTATTGGTGTCGTTGGCTTGTTAAGAGTTGATAGATTGGTCACAAATGAATTGGCTGGTTTTCAGTGAAAACACGAGCAAAACTGGTGAAAAACGTTTGCATGCTCCTTTTGTTGGCCGATTAGTTTTTATCATAGGAGAGACATTCATGTCGGGTTGATAGGTTGTAATCAAGTTATAAATAGGTTGGTGTGTCATAATCAATGGCTAAATAACGTGTTCAAGGATTGGTCTGAATAGTTACGGCGACTCGGTTGTGGAGGTCGAAACATAGATAAAAGACAGTTAAATAACGGTACCGATATTTTTTAGTCGGTGTCGGTCTCATTTTTCACGGTTGGCAGTCGATAGAACCCACGATACCTAAAAAATAATTTATTTTGAATACGACTCCGTTTTTAACAAAATTTACATTGGGGCATCAACAAAGAAAAAAAAACGAACAAACATATTGAGAAAAAAATCAGACTATATATACTAGAGGTGGTAAACATAAAACTTGTAAAACTTGAAACTTATAAAACTTGAGGGGGTTAATTTTAATATTTAGAAAGTCGAGGGATGAATTTTTTTGAAGTTTGAAACTTGAGGGTTAATTTTGGTCGGTGGATCGACACTTGTGATCGAGTATTAGTATATAATTTTGTGATAACAATACACACTGAAGATTTTGAGACCACTGGATCATATGAATCAGAAACAATATTTTTATCGAATATTTCATAACTTTTTACAAAAAAGGAAAAAGCAAAAAGATTGTATGAGCGAAAATTAAACATGATTCTTTTATCACTATTTAATTTTAAAGCATAAATAAAATAACCATGAGGGTTACATGCGTGTTAATTATTATTGTTAATTTTTGGCTAACAATTTCACACATTTCTCTTTTTTAATTTTTTAATTAGAGAGTATTTTACGCACCGTCTAGCGGTAACTATTTTTACATTTATTACTGCACGATGAAGCGGGAAGGGTGTATATTACAAAAAAAATAAAATTATAACAATATTAAATTTAATTACACAAAGGTTTCTAGTGTAATCGAAAGATAAAACACTAATATGTCCAAAAGAATATAATGGTAGCAATACTGGCCCGTAATAATAATCTTAATAATAATAGTAATGGTAAAAATATAACTAAAAAAATAATAATAACAATAATAAAAGAAATGTAATAATATTAAACCAAAATAAAAAAAACCATAAAAATGTAATAATAATAACGGTAACGATAATTAAAATAACAAAAATAATAAAAATATAATAGTAATAATAATAGTGTTAATAAAAATAATATTAAAGGAGGTAATAATAATAACAAAACTACTAACAAGTAATAATATTAAAAAAATGTATGGAATAAGGAAAAAAAAGGGAGATAGCGGGTTGAAACCGGTTCTGTCGGGTTTTATTTTGTGATTTATCCTCAAAGAAATAATATAACCCTTTGCACAAATGTGAGAGAGCGAGAGACGGGGGTAAAAACCGCCAGAGGACGGGGTCGAACTCACGACCTCTCGTATGTAGAATGGACAGCCAACCAGTTGCACTGCCCCCTAGTTTGTTAAATGTATAAAATGTGTAAACCACATGGTAAAGTTTGATTAATGAAAAGCCACCAACTTTGGTAATTGTAATATATACTAATTATACATTTCAAATTTAACGTGATTTGTTTTTATTACGTTTTCATGGATTAGTTAGGAGAAAGTAAAATCAGTTTGGAAAATTGACAAAAAAAAATTATAAATCAAGAGTTATTGGTTTCAGTGATAAGCTCTTGACGGGTTAAAAGTAGTGATATTTTAATGGTTAAATGATGTATCTCACAGCTAAAAAATTAGGGGTTTAAATATCGTATGATGCAAGTTATGGTGTATTTATCCTAAAAAAATATAAAATTGCTGTTAAAAAAAATGATGACAAATGTCATAGTCAATTGGCTAGGTCAAATTTCATTGAAACCTTAATTTTAACTTTTGGAGATTTTCTTTTATTTTTCATTTTTCTGTAATTTTTGTTTATTAAATAAAACATGTGAATTCAAAGTAGTCACTAAACTAACATGTTTTATTAGTTGTTCAATCTTCAATTTAATTTTTAGTTGTCAACTTTCAAATCAAGATTCGATAATAAAGTTATTATATTGAGGTGACATATTGTAACCTTAAAATTCAATAAATAATGTTACATCTTATCACCCATGTATGAAAATGATTTAATGTTGCGTTATGAATTGGTATTTTAGAACTTTTATATTGTACATGTTTAGCGGTGTTACAAAGAAATAAGAGAAATAATAGGAAGCACAAATGACTACGTGATGCCGAGGACATGTTGGTTGCCAAACACAAACGAATTAATGATGGACAAAGTTATAATCTTAATATTTTATACAACTATAAAAATAAATGAAATAGTAAAAACCACTAACTACTTATATAGGTTATAGGAATTCTGGGTTCGTATATGCAGAAGATATCCTGGATACTCTGATAATCGTGAATGTTCACTTTCATATTGAATTATTTCCCGTTTATACGAGTATTCACTCAGATAAGAATCAGAGATTCAAATAACGGAAAATTATAATATGTTAGGAAATTTTTGTGTGTATTCTAAAAAGACCAAATTCGCATGTATACAAGGGTATTGAGAGGCAATGGAGCGTCATGACGATTATTGGTTGAAATTCGTCACAACCGTCAACTATTAACTGCTAAGTCATTATACTTTGGAGAGCCAAAGTTACTCCAAAGAGGCAAACTTACTCCGGAGAGGCAAACTTACTTCGGAGAGCTAAACTTACTCTGGAGAGCTAAACCCCAGCCAAGGGCGTTGCCCCTTGGACCTCACTAGGGGCTGCCGTCTCTAGGACCCTGCTAACCAGGGGCACTGCCCCCGGACCCCGTTATTAAGTGGGATTCGCCCCCTTGAAACAAAAGGTGTTTTTAGCACTAGAAATCATATGATCCTCAAACAAGTTTGCCCTCCACACTTTCCAACTTGTTTGATGTTTCAATATGAGTTCTCATTCGGTCACCAAGTAAATCCAAATACACAAAATAGCTTTATGACACTAAAATCACCAACATAGGCAACCCCGTAAGAAGTTTAACCTAACCCTAATCGATAACTTGAAGGACAAATTTTGTGTAAACATTAATCACGAAATAAAAGAAAACAATTAACTTAAAAATCCTAATAATATGCGATAATAAAAATTGTTGTTTTCGGCGCTAAACGACCTGGACAACCGAAAACATCAAGCATCATTGCAAATGAATTATTTTTACTTGTTAACGTTTCTCACCAATTATGCAAATTTAGGTAAAACCGCAACCCAAAAACTAACTTAATTAAATTTAAAGAAATAATAATAATAATAATAATAATAATAATAATAATAATAATAATAATTGTTGGTTTAATTTGATGAGTTCACATGTGAAGTTTTGTGTTGGGTTACAAGTCTTGGAAGTTGGCGCAAGATATGGCTGGAACATTTGGATTGGATTGCAAAGTTCAAGTCTAACTATTTAGTAGATAAGTCGGGAGATTTTTAGTTTATTTGAATGTTTAGTAGTTTTATCTAATTAGTAGTTGGTAATTATTTAGTAGGTAAAGGATAAATTCAAAGATTGTTTGGTATTATCTTATAAGCGTTTGAGTAGGTTTAGAATAGCTTTTGTTTTCCTATTTACTAACCTGGTTCCGCATTCATCCGGGTTGGGTTTGTGTGTATGAGATTGAATATCTGTGGTGGCGGCGGCGGTCGTGGCGGTGTTGTGGTCGTCGTCGTGGTAGTAGTGGTTGTCGTCGTGGTAGTAGTAGTCGCCGTGGTAGTAGTAGTAGTCGTGGTATTAGTCGTAGTAGTCGTGGTAGTAGTCGTAGTAGTAACAACATTCATTTCATCTGTAGCGAAAATGTGTTATCATGGAAAAAAGAAAAAAAAAACAACATTCATTTCATCTGCAGCGAAAATGGGTTGTCATGCAAAAAAGAAAAAAAAACACTTACACAATCGTCAAACAATTTTCTAAACTAAATATTCAAGCAAACCTACTATATTTATAACATAAATCCGAATTGATTAAAAACTAAAAGCATATATCACTTGGACTTAGTTAAATTAATTAAATACTTTTAAAAACTTACATAATATCATATTTATTTAATTAAAAAATTAATATTAAATACGTCCATTTAAAGTACTAAAAAGTTTATGTTTACCTATTTCACTAAATGTAATTTATGACATGGCCATCAAATATTCAAATCATTCTCTTTCTTCAATATATCAAGCTATCATATTTTAATATAAGTTTAGAAAAAAGTATAAATGTCAATTTAGTATAAATATATTTCATATTATTAATTCTCAAATCATGTAAAACTTAAATTAGTTAATTAATTGAGTATTATGTCCAACATGTTTTATGTGAAGACAACCTGATTTTTCACATGATGTGAATTATTACAATTTATTTGAAGTTTTCTCATATATATTTCCAAATAAATAAGTCAAACAAATTCTTATTAATATAAATATTTATAAGAAATGATATATTTTCTCTTATAATAATATTCATTCTCTTTCTTCTCATTTTTTATTTTATAGTTAAAAAGATAAATAAAAGAAATATATAATATTTTACCGACTTAAAAACAAAAGATAATAATAATGTAAGACAAAATGTGAATTGTAGAACAAAGAGCAACAATTAATGCGAATAGGATAGTGTGTGGGTGTACGATGAGAAGCCACGTGTCCATGTGCATTTGTTTTTTTTAACGTGTCCATGTGCATTTGTAGGGATATTCTGTAGACACGAGCTTGCCAGCCAATTAACTCACCGTCTATTCATTCACCCCTCTCTCTTTCTATTGTTTTATGTGCTAAATAATTAGGGTTCACAATAATACTCTCGGTAATTATCCTATCATTTTTTTTAACGACCAATGAATACTATATGTCTGACCTCTTGAGTAAATTCATTGACGAAAGACCACCCACGTCCGCAAACGTAGACAGCGCTGGTGACCCAGCTCACCCACCATTCCAGAGACAACTATAATAAGGGACAACTAAATGCACACCAACTAACAACTAACCAGATATCATTTGATATCTATACGAGTCGTATAAGACCTATACGACCCGTATAGAGTACAACTTATCAGACAAGGCTGCAAGGATCTCGCATCCATCTAATCAATATTCCATATGAGTCATATGCCACACGGCCATACGACTCGTATAGAATGTCTTCTTTGTACGCATTTTTCCCTTCTTTTGTATGGTTTTTTTCTCGTTTTGCGTACGGGATAAGTTTTTCTCGTTATGTGTGACGATTATTTGATACGACACAAGATTCAGCCAATTACTTGATACGACATAAGATTTCGCCAATTATTTGATACGACACAAGATTCCGCCATTTATTTCATACGGCATAAGATTCCTTCAAAACATACTATATAAACGACTATATGTTTCATTCATTTGTTCATCCAATTTTCTCTAAATCTGATACAGTTCATCACACTTATTATAATTAAATTCAAAAGCGAGTTAGCAATGTCGGGTTTTGACGGAAACTATCTAGCGTTAGGTGGTGAATGGTCTAGCAATATATTAGAGTTTTTCACCAATCAGGTATAACATTCGTGATTATGTTTGTATTATCAAACTATACCGTTTTTAATAATAACACAATTTGTTCCAGATTTTCATGTCTCTCCCAGACTTGATGCATTGTGTGCAAGACACTGGACACCAGTATGGTTATGTCAGTCACCGAAAGATCGAAGAAAACACAAGAAAAGATGTTATCAAAGTGTATATTAAATGTGATCGTGGTAGACCTGGTGGCGAATACAAGGGAGCATCAACAGTTAGACGTTCTGGTACAAAAAAAAAACTAAGTGTCTGTTTCAACTTGTGGGAATATACGAGAAAGAGGTTAATGGTTGGATGTTACGGGTGAAACATGTTGAACATAACCATCTACCCGCTCAACATTTGGAGGGGCATCCATTTGCAATGAGATTAACTGATCAAGAAATGTGTTTGGTGAAAGACCTATCAAAGCACGATATTCAGCCACGTAACATTCTATCAACAACAAGGGACCAGAACCCTAAAAATGTGTCTTCACACAAAACGTATACATTGCATGCCAAAAGATACGTAAGGCCAAACAACTCGGAACAACTCCAATACAGGTTCTTTTCTCAATCTTGCATTCGAAAGAGTATATTTACGAACATCATGAATATAATGGTGTCTTGGAGGAGTTATTCTTCGTACATAAAAACTCGTTTATGATGTAGCGTGCATTCCCACATGTGTTGATAATAGACACAACTTACAAAAACAACAAGTACAAGTTACCATTTGTTGAGATTGTTGGTGTAACTCCAACCAGGAAAACTATTTGTGTTGCTTTTGCATTTATAAGTAAAGAAAAGGATGATAAATTTGTCTGGGTGTTGGAGAAACTAAAAGATACATTGAATAAGTGTATGGAGCCACGTGTCATAATAACCAATAGAGATCTTGCTCTTACAAATGCCTATAAACGTATATTCTCGAATGCTGCCCGGTTATTATGTTAAGTTCTGGTATTTTTCAAGTTTTAAGCACCATTCCAACCTAATTCAAGTACCACAATCATTATACTTCATATTAATACAATACATATTTTATGTTTTAAACTAGTTCAAGCTTAACACCAATAACAAGAACTTCAATCTTCTTGTTGGACCTTTATTAACATCCAACTATTGGTGACATAACCACTTAATGACTCCATATGATCACTCACCACTAGTGATTCTACCAATTCATATGATCACTTACATACCATTGTGATTCATACATATCTTTTCTATCACCTACGCCGTTATGATTCACATTTCACCTATTTATCGCATATGCCATTGTGATTCTTTAGTCTCAAATGAGACTTTAAACACCGTGTTCAAGTATGAACAATCACACCAAGTCTTATCCATAAGAAGCATTTTACATATACATCTTAAAACAATATCTAATCAGATTCAACTAAACCTCATACTGGTTTCACATATATCTTCCTACTTAGTTCATGTAACACTCAACTATGCCCGTAGCACCTTCGATTACTTGAGTTCTTCCTCTAATTCGTTAACTTCCTAAAATCAACGTGCATTATGTCAAGTATGCAAGTTCTTGATATAATAATCAAATTCACAACATACGGGTCACTTTAACTATTTAATACTTAACCAACCTTTAACACATCAATATAGGTTGATAATACTCATTAATCGTTATCAACACTTCATCACATATGTTTGATTTTAACATCTATATCCCCAATTCTTAACTGTTGACCGGTTTTGTGATTAAGTTACCCATGTTAACCCAACATTGTTTACCTTCCAAGTTCATCATTAACTATTCAAGCTAATATCATCATTTAACACTCTTAAGTCATTACCTTTTAGGCATTTCATCAAAACTGATCATCCAAGTTCTTAAACACCAATTTTAAATTAAACATCATATATAAAGATCTTTCCTTCATTTTATGTAAATAACAGTTTGAAATTCAAAGATTTAGATGAACAATAATATACACTCTTTTAACCTTTCCGCTACAGGTTTGATTTTCAAGATTTCACGGACCTTTTTGTACAAAACTAGATTGTTTCCACCCGCACGTTGCGGCGGGAATGAATCTGTTTCAGTTTGGTGTGTGGAGGTTTGGTTTATGAGAAAGTACTGTTATTTGGAATTTACATAACAGTAAAAGTTGGATAAGCAAACGTATGGACTATTTTACAAAACACATGGATTTAAAAGTAGCATCAGGCTCATGTGATGTTGTACTTATGGCTGTATGAGAACGATGACTTTGACCGTCATTGCAAGGGTGGGCAAAACGTTTGCTGCTTTTCAATGTTTTCATGGTAGGGGCGAATCTAGATATCTTTGTTTTTTGGTCTCGCTTATTCCCTCGCCTGTATAACGAAAAAAAGTAAATATTTTTCTTTTGGAGGATGAGTAGACAAGTCTTTTCTGCCCTGTTGGTTTCTTACCTATTGTTTCAAATAGAACACTTTTGTACTGGTGCCTTCATGTGATTTTGCTGCTGGAGTTTCAGGGGCGGGTGTGACCTGGTTTTATCCTGATGTTGGTTCATGTGGCGGTGTGGATGAGGCCGGTTCTGTGGTATTTGTTGGCTCTGAAACCTTGGAAACTGTGAAGATGGTTCTGCGATAGCGCCTAGGATCTGGAGTGCGCAGATGAAATGTTTTCATTTGTCGTCATTCTTCTTTCAACACCAAGTCAGAAGCCTCTTTTTGGAGCAGCTGTTTTGCAACCCTGTCAAAGATTGTGATGCTTGCAGTCCCGGTTTCGTCAGCAATGGTTGCAGAAATGTGAAACCTGTAGAGTAGAGTTTAGTGATGATAATTACCAAGTCGTTAAAAACAATTATAACTCAAGTAATTCCATATTTAAATAGAAGCTAGAGTAGAAACTCAATATGTTGATCTTAAGAATGGAACAACCAAATATAGGGTGTATAAATCGATTATTATTTGGACACACCAACTGGTTATGAAATGACATTGATAGCCTCGACTCGTGTCCTAGCCCGTCGGAGAGCAAGATTTGCCTCAATTAATTATTTCTTTGAGTTATAGCCTTTAACACATTAATCATTATAAAAACTAATAATAAACAAAAAATGTTGTGTGCATTTGCTATGTTAAGATCTAAAGAAAGAGAAAAAAGAATTATGACCATATTCATTGATTAAGGGTTTAATTTTCAATTTAGATAATAAAATCAAACTTCAACCAAATCAAATCATATTAAAATAAATGAAAAGGAAGCATACCTTAACTTTCATGAGCAAAACATAGCTTGTCATTCCAGGCATACAATACTCTGAAATGATCAGATTCACTTCAAATTCCTGTAAAACCGTTACCAAAATGATTCAATAATCATTCAAAATGAAATTTAATTATGTATAAAATTCCATGTCATCAGAACTACACCCTGATTAATATTTGATGACACAGAAGGTTGATTTGAGTTAATTTCATCATCTTCATGTAATCCCAGAAATACTTGTAACTGTAAAATGATATGAACATTGACTCACAAACACATTCAATATCATTTGAAAATCAAATAAAAACCAACTACAAATTGTATTAAAATTGGGAAGAATTACCTTGAAAAGATGAGGTTTTAAGCAAATTTTGAATCAATATTCCATCAATGATGCTGTCATCAGCAGCAAGAACATGTGATTGTGAATATTCCATGAAACCTTCAATTCGTACTATATTTTCACTTGGGTTCAGAAAACTTTTGCTTTTGAATTTAAATTGTGCTAAGTGGAAGGATTCTGATGATTTCACTTGAACTAAAACATCCATGATATGATAATACGTTATTCAGTATACAACTTTTGCAGTCAACAAAGATAAAGATTGACTATGGCCTAAAGTCAACTCAATGCAGGAAAAGTAAATAACATATAGCAGGAGGACGCAATTTTTTCGTACAAAGGGGTAAAAAATAAGTAACTTTTGAAATAAAATCTCTCTATTATTGTTATTATTTGAGCATGTTCACCAGATGAAAATACTCACCTTGCTAACAGGACTTCCGTTGAACGTTTCATATGTGCCTTCTTTTTCAGCCAACTCAGTTGAAGCTCTAAGAGCATGGTAATAGATTGCCTTAGATATGTCTCGGCTCAACTGTTGATCCTGCGATTTCACCCCGTGTCAACAGGGAAAAAAGTGTATCTAATTTATAAAACCACTTAAATCATGTAATTTTAAAAAAAATGGTTGTCTGTAATGATATATTTTTTTCAACCATATTGTTCTATAATGAACTTAACAATTTTCCAGAGAAGTATTTCAGGTTAAAAAAACCTGTATAGGTCTAAACCAAAGAAACATCCATTTCAACCTGTAATCGACGTTCACATTCTGCCTACACATCAGGGGCCTCTGCCTAAAATTTGACTATTACAAATGCAGCATGGAAGTATCTGCAAGATGTCAAACCCCAATACCAATGGGCCTCTGCCTAAAATTTGACTTTTTTGCACTTTTAAGTGGATAATACTTTACATCAATATTTTTGTTGAGATCTATAGCGACCGTTGATGTGATATGCCAAAACATAAAAGATAAAGATTTATGATCATATTCCAAAACATAACCCCCATAGTAAGTTTCCAAGCCAAAAAAGATGGAAACCAAACCTTTGATTGGCCTGATGTTTCATTGGCTCTAGTCGACGCAGTAGGCCGATTACAGTTTCGTTGTTGAAGCAACATCATTACCTACAAAAGAAAGCAAGAAAGTTCAGAAATCCTAATTACACAGAAATTAAAATAAGTGTTGCTGACTTCAGAAATCCCAATGACCACATGCCAGGTAGCTGCCGGGCACTATTCCCCTCTTTGATATTTAAATATATACAAGTAGGGATAGATATGGTATGTGGTGTATGCATTTGTGGTATACCCTAAAACTCTAATATTTTAAAAACTAAACTCCTACAATACCTTTGTGTAAAATCGTGAATTTGGCACTGGTTTGGAGGGCATGCTAAATTGAGAGGAAATTATTTGTGTTTTTGTCCCTGTTGATCAAAAGATTGCAATGCATAAGATTTTTGTCTATTTTTAGTGAAATTTTCTTGTACCATTTTTGTCATTTTCACATGAACCCATAAATCATACTCAGAGAAAGCATTGATATAAAGCTCTGGACTTTAACAAACTTGTTTCCTGTACATGCAATGTAATCTTGAAGACGAATATTTCATTATATATGTTAGGACCTATAACTACATTCACAAATGTGACGATAACTACATGAAAAATATTGTTGCTAAAGATTAGTATGTCGTATGTGAATATTATTGAAATACAAAAATTAGTAGGTATCTCACGTACTCTTGTTAAAAGAATTGCAATAGTAAGAAAATAGATTTGAAAGCAAAACTTGTCAAAAGAAGTCAAATGTAAAAGAACAGGAAAACGAAACAGCAAAAAAGAATTATAAAAGAAAGAAGGCATTCACTGATAATTTTCCTAACAAACAGGCAAGCAGCCATTTAGACTGTAGCCTAGTGGTAAGAGGCAAAACCTCATCGTTTATGTAAGCAAAAATCCCCAATTTTTAATCTTTAAATATTGAAAATAGTTACTTTTTCAAACTCAAATTTACATGCTTTTCTTTTGAGTTATGCGCTCAAGAATATTTATATTCTACAGAATAATAACTATATAAGGTTTGAAAGGATTTACCTCCTTGGCAAGTCAACGCGATCATAAGCCGTCTACAAGAAACATCCAAAAAGATCAATAAGTTTTGAGTGATCATTTTCCATGTTCATAAAAAATACATAAAAAAGCCCTCAAAGTGGCTGCCATTCAATGCATCACCAATTCTTTAATATCACCAAGCAAATACAACTTAATAAGTAAAGGACGCAAAAGAAACATACAATTTCCTTGTAGAATGGAGTAGACTTAATCTCCAGACCGACGGCATTTCTTTTCCAATCATTTGTGGTTGTGTCCGCTTCATCTGCCATTGTCACACAAATAACAAATAAGCAAATTTAGGTCATTATTTCAAACAAAATTTCATCAGACCTATTAGGTTAGTTTCTGTGATGAACTTGCAAAACAAAACCTACACTAAATAAGTTATTAACATGACATCATTCGGTGTCTATGCGATTTTTTTTCTAATCCAAGCTGACCCACTAAACCCTAAATGTTGAAGACATTCAACCCTTCCGGGAGATGCTCCTGCCAATGCAACCATCGGTGAATAAACAAAATATGTAAAAAAAGTATTATAATCTAAAGTTAAACAACAAATCTGAACAGTTAAATGGCTAACCCAAATTACGAAAATGAGTTAAAATCAGTTATAATAAGAGTAAAGCAGTAACAATAACTCTAAGTCAATAACAATTCAATGGATAAGACAATAAAATCATTCTAAAATAGTTTAAATCAGTGTAAAAGCAAGAATGATAGCTACACTAAAACTGGTGGGTATACCTAAACCCCTATCTTCCTGCCGACACCATGCCTCAGGCTCTTCCTCTTTAGTCCATGTTCCTGCACAACCAGAAGTTTTATTCACGTTTCACAAAACATAACGAATCAGAGGAAAACATTCACAATTAATTAGGGTTTAATCGAAATCAAACCGTGTTGAAAGGGAACGGTTCAACATTCATGGAGACCAACGACATCTTCACGATCTCTGAATCGACGTCGTCTCTGAATTCACTTCAATCAGGGAGTAAAGTGGCAATATACAGACCAAAACAAAAGTAGTTCCTTGAAAAAATGCATCTAATCTAATCATCCACTGTTACAAAAAAAAATCATTGACTACATTCCTCAACTGCCACCACTTAAAATTGATTAAATCATGGCTGAAATTTTGAATTTAACTTTCAGAAACCAATCAACCATTATCAATTAAAATATCCATTTTCCCCAAATTCGAAAAAACGTGCAAAGCAAAACCCCAAAATCAAACCTGGATATGCAATAATTTCACAAAGTCACAATGAGCAAGCAAATTCCATATCCTCTTAATCATGTAATATGTATTGATGAATGTAAACTGAAGAATCAAAGTAAGTTACAGGATAGTTAGATTCAATATAACAAAATTAGGGTTAGATACAAAGAAACTGTACCATACCTGTTGTCAGATTGCAAATGAGTCCGAGAATCGAAAGCCCCGGAAGTTATGCGACGTCGGCGGCGGCGTCCTCTGTCCTCACCTTTGCCGTCGACACCACACCACTCTCTCATCACCACCGCCACTGATGGTATCAGAAGACACTGCTTCCAACCTCTCAATCGCCTCCTCGTATAGCGTCACAAGGTTTGATTAGGGTTTCTGATATTTGATGCAGATAAGAAAACGCGCAGGACGCGTATAAGCAAGGAACGGGACACCTTTAATGCAGCAATGAGTTGTACATGAGGCTATGCAGAGTGTACTTTACTAGTACTTTACTATTCAACCAGTTGCCTTTTATTTAGTTTTTTTTTTAAAGGCCAACATTGAATATTGTAACGTCGCAACCCCGTCATATGGGAGAGACTCGTCCAACTCCGGCCAATATGTTGTCTTAATCGGGCCCACTTTGCGTTAGAGTTGGAGGGCTTTCAAAGAAAAACCTCACCCAATACAACCCATTCCGGGCTTGAGGAAGAGCCGAGGCTCGAACCCTGGATCAGCGTGGGTAAAACCCTGGTGCATCAGCCTAAAAGGCCTCATTTGCGATGCCGCATAAATTAATGGTGGTGACAGGGATTGAACCCGGGTCCCTTAGGACTTCAGACCTCACCTCAAACACTCCAATTTAGAGCTTTCTAATTTAGGGCTTTTGATGATACTTTAGATGGATGTGGCCGGATGGAAAATCGATTTCTTTCCCGTGATGACTTTAGCCAGAGTTGTTGCAAGGTCGCCAGGTGGTTCTAGTTTTCCGGCATTAGGTGGTTCTGGTGACGGAGGGTGGTGGTACGTAGTGGAGACGAATAAAGGTGAGCCCGATTTTGAGTTTGGTCATTAGAATGGGGATTGTCGGAAAAACGAATGCTTACCCGGGAAAAAAATACAGTGAAGGTTTGGAGAAGGGGCTAAAATGATGGCAGTAGGGTGGTGTGGTGGAGGTTTAAGGGAGAGGGAGAAGGAGAAATGGTGGTGGGTGGTGCCGGAGATGAAGGAGACGGTGGTGGGTTACGATGGTGGGGATGGGGGGAGTGTTTGTTTGTTTTTTTATATTAGTTAGACTTAATTACACAAATGGTCCCTCATATATGAAAACTTACATAATTAGCTCACATATGCGAAATGACTTAATTGCCCTTCAACTTAACAAAAAAAACTAACGGAAGTTAGTCTTAATACCCAATACTGTTACAAAATTGAAAGCATAATACTCATACTTGCAACTTGAAACCCTTAGTACCCATACCTGTTACTTTTCACAAACCACAGGGACTAACGGTGTAATTAACTCTAAAAAATAATTATGTTTTTTTAACTAAATAGTGATGTAAATCAAATTATATTAAATAGAAATTAATGTATTCAAACCGTGTAATATACGGGTTTTTAAAGATATAAAAATTTTATTACCAAATATATAACATTACATTTTATCAACCCGTGTAATACACTGGTTTTTTAAAATACAAATTTTTTATTACTAAGTATATAATATTTTATTTTATCAGCCCGTGTAATACACGAGATTTTAACCTAGTATATATATATAGGGTTAAGTTATAGTAAAAAGGGTTTTAAAAATAAGAAGGGTAAGAAGGATTCGAAGCTTGACATGTGTCATTTTATTGTTTTTAAAGGGAGGGCATAATGGTCAATGTGTGTAATACACCAGGTCAATGTGTAATACAAGGTCTGATATTACACAATGATCAGACCTGATATTACACAATGAACTGATATTACACATGAGCATATGACCTGACATATTTGAGCGAATTACACAATAATGAGCGAATTACACAATGAGCTGGAAAACATATAACACAATGATGAAAAATATTTGACACAATGAACTTGTATTACACAATGACCTAACTAATTACACAATGAACTTGTATTACACAATGACCTGACTAATTACACAATGAGCTGAAAAACGTAAAACACAATGATAAATACATATAACACAATGAACTTGTATTACACGTTGAACTTGTATTACACAATGGACTTGTATTACACGATGAACTTGTATTACACAATGACCTGACTAATTACACAATGAGCTGAAAAACGTAAAACATAATGATAAATACATATAACACAATGAACTTGTATTACACATTGAACTTGTATTACACAATGAACTTGTATTACACGATGAACTTGTATTACACAATGACCTGACTAATTACACAATGAGCTGAAAAACGTAAAACATAATGATAAATACATATAACACAATGAACTTGTATTACACATTGAACTTGTATTACACAATGAACTTGTATTACACAGTGAACTTGTACTACACAATGAGTTGGGAAACGTAAAATTTTTTTTCTTTTTTGTTTATAACGACACTATACTCGTTTTAAAGATAAAAAAACGCTCGTTTTTATGGTGTAATTTTTTTAAAAAAATAATGTCGTATGTAAAAGTTATTAACGTTTAAAAATGAGGGGGGAACTTGATAAAAAGTCAACAAAAGTGGCCAAGACTAAAATACCCTTCCAACAACTTTTTCTCATACAATTTAATCTCAACCATTAAATATTTTCTACAATTTGATCTAATGGCTCTAAATCCTTCTCACCCTTCTTAGAATTAGAATCTTTTTTATCTGAACCTAATCCTAAATATATATATATATATATATAGGGGACGGTTCAAAAAAGAATTGGTTTTTCACTAAAAAAATACTAAGAAGTGGGTCAAACGAACTCCGATTGAGCTCATTCCAGCGGCGTTGGAACCGTCTCATCGAACCCTAACCCGGACCCAAAACCTAAACCCCCTCCACTCGCACCCCCAAAAAACCTAAACCCCCTCCACTCGCACCCCCAAAAAACCTAAACCCCCCCTCCAACCCTACCCCGAAAAGCCTAAACCCCCCACCCCACCCCCCAAAAACCTAAACCCCCCCCCCCCCACCCACCCAAAATCTAAACCCACCCCCACCCACCCCCAAAAACCTAAACCCCCCACCCCCACAAAAAAAAACCTAAACCATAAAATCTAAACCCTAAGGCTAAACAACCCTAAAATTCAAACGTAAAATCTAAACCTTAAAAGGTAAACACTAAAAGCTAAGATGGTAGAGTTCGACGAGACGGTTCCAACGCCACTGAAATTAGCTCAATCGGAGTTCGTTTGATATCGTTTCTTAAGGTTTTGTCATTTCTTAGATTTCTTAGAGAAACACACACACACACACACACATATATATATATATATATATATATATATATATATATATAGGGGTGGGTTCCAGAAAAAACCAATAGTTAGGCGAAAACCAAGAAAACCGCTAAAAAAAACCAATTTTAACCAATAATATAATAATATTTATTTTTTATTTTATTTTATTTTTATTTTTTTATAAGAGTATCAATGTAATATTACAAATTTTTACCAAAAAATCATCTAAATATTGGCTTACGTATACGTAACCCATAGTGTTACGTATACGTAAACAGAAAACAAAAAAAATCAAAAAAATTGCGGTTACGTATACGTAACCCATAGTATTACACATTGTTTTAGTGGTTTTCTCGGTTTTCGCCTGACTTTGTGGTTTTCTCTTGATCCCTCCCCTATATATATATATATATATATATATATATATATATATATATTATCTCTAACTAGCCCTCTTTGGAGTTGCTTCTCTGAATGATCCAATTTCATCCTCTTCACCTCTTACTTGTTTAGGTTATATAAAACCATTATACTTTTCCTAAACTACCAATATGATCATCTTACTTGTTTATTATTAATTTTACCATTGTGCTTTTGAACTTTTCAGTTTGTTGAGTAAAAAATGACAGTAAAGTGGTGGTAAAACTTGAAGATGGTTGAAAGATTGATGAACTTGACAATGAACACAAGAAGAACATTGGATAAAGATTAATTTTTAAAAAATTATAAAGATCAATGTATAGAATATACTAAAATTGGTATAAATGTATAAATGTTAAAAATATGATATAAATATAAAAACTTATACCCTAAACCCTTACATATTAATCCTTTTCCATACTAAACCTCACAAATTAACATTATCTAGTAACCACAAATGACCATTTAAAGACTCCAAGATCTCATATATATCATTCCTCTGCATATGACTTGTATCTCTAGCTACAAACTCATGCACATTATCCCCTATCTGGATTGAGCTACAACCCGGAACCTTTTCAACTCCTTGTCTCATTTCCCGCCTAAATTTCAAAGCATCTTGCCACCTCCCGATCGATGAACTCAAATTTGTAATTATTGTCAAATAGCTCGCGTTTGTAGGTTCTTGATCTAATACCTTTTTGGTTACATACTCAAACAACTTACTATTCCCATGTAGTTTACAAGCACTGATTAATGTCCCCCAAATCACAGCGTTAGGCTCCAAATCCATGCTTTCTGTCAATCTTATCGCTTCATCTAAATCACCAGATCGTGCTAGAAGATCAATCATGCATCCATAATGCTCAATTTGGGGTTTAATCCCAAATTTATGCACCATTTGGTTGAATAATGTTTGACCCTCTTGCACTAATCCTCCATGGTTGCGTTCCTTGGACACACATCTTGTTGAACAATGCTAATGCTTCTTCACACATTCCATGAACAGCCAAGCTTGACACCATTGTTGTCCATGTGATTATACATTTGTTAAGCATCTGGTTAAATATTGACTTACTGCTTTCAATGTCCCCACATTTTGCAAACATGTCTATCAATGCGTTTCCTAAAGGGGTTGAAAGATTTATCTTGTTTTTGTTGATGTAAAACGCGATCCATTTTCCATTTTCAAGAGAACCCAAGTGAGCACACGCGTGTACGACGCTAACCAAAGTGATCTTATCAGGTTTGCATTTGCCATCAACTGACATCAGACGAAACAAAGCAAGAGCTTCATCAAACATGCTTTGGTTTATGTAGCATGATATCATAGCATTCCAAATCACAACGGTTCTTTTGCTTCCTGTTGTATCAAACATCTTTCTTGCTGATTCAACGTCTCCAATTGACGCGTATCCTGATATGATCGCTGTACATGCTACCACAGACTTCACTGGCATGTCACTGAACACGGCCTCTGCGTTTCCCAAATCACCCGCCTTCAAATATCCCGATATCAAACAGTTCCACGAAACCTCGTTTCTCTTGGGCATTTCATCGAACAGTTGGCGCGCATAATCCATCTTCCCATTCTTTGCTAATCCTGTGATGACAGAATTCCATGTCACAATACTTCTTTCCGGCATCAATTCAAACAACCTAATTGCGGGTCCTACATCTCCACAATCCATATACACCCCAATCATAGTATTCCAAGACACATCTCTCACAAGCATTTCGTCGAACACCTTACAGGCAAGCTCAACACCATCACTACCAAACTTACTATACAAATTCAAAAGGGTGTTTCCAACGAATGTACTGGAAACATCAAAACCCATCGTCAAAACTTCCCCATGAATCATTCTACCGACATCCAAACTCTCGAAACATTTGAGAAGAAAAGTGAATGTGAAACTGTTGGGTGATATGATCAACTCTCGTGACTTCATTTCTTTGTAAACACTCATTGCATCGTATGTTGTAGAATTGTTATTGCAACCGACGAAGCATTTAATCATGGTGTTGTAAGCAACGACGTCTGGGGAATTCGAAGTTCGAAGGGCGGTGAAAGCATGTTTGGAGTAGAAAGTTGTTGTCTTTAAGGCCGTTGATGAGTATCTGAAGATGGGTTTGCTTCAATTGATTGATGCTTTTGCAGGTATGCAGGAACCGGAGTATTTCACGTTCCATCTCCGCATTTGATTGTAGCTAGATCTTCTTGGTTTTTGTATTAGTTATCTTTGTGTTTACTTGTTTAACCGTTTAATTAATCAGGTTGGCACGCTAACCTGTTTATGACCCGATTAATCCATCTTTTACAGCACCCCAACCCGATTAACATGTTTACAACTTGATTACTACACGTTAACCCGCTTTACACGTTTAGATAAATGGGTTAAACGAGTCGTGTTATTTTAAGTGTGTGCGGATTAAGGTTGATGGTTTTTTACACATAAAAATATGGATCATGTTTGGATTGAATATTTCAACTATTCAAGGCTACACCAATGTAACATCTTTGGCCCAAAATTGATATATAAGATTTAGATAATTAGATGACAATTGATCATACTTTGTATGTAAACAGAAACGGTTATCTAAAAGTTATATATGCAATATTTATATTTTATTTCTTTATAGAAATCATCTGTTGAGAACTTTAGATAACATTTATCATTTTTATTTCTAAATAGATATTATCGGTTTACAACTTTAGATATATAAATTTACATTGTAGTTACATCATATGCCCGTTAGGAATCATGTAGTTTAGGATGTTTTTTACTACTAAAATTGTTATTATTATTTATTAATTATAATAATAATTTAATGTGTTTCCATATGATAATATAGAATCAAAAGTATATTTCATTCTATAATGATAGATTTGTTTGAAACATAAATAGTAAATATCAAACAAGTGTTTTTAAAGAATGATGTGAAATCTGATGTGACAGCTAACGTGACGCATTTACGAGTGTTTTACACCGTGGAGGTCTAAGAACAGTTTGTCTGCACTGAAATATTAAACATGGAATAATTTTTGGGATGTTCAACTTTTGTCAACCTTAACCAAAATCTCACAAAAATGATCTAACCAGATCAGTTATAAGAAAATTTGTATATCCTTTCATGACTAAAACAAGACATGATACTATATGAATATGATAGCTAATGAAACGATACATATACAAACCGGCATCTAGGAACAACCAAAACACTTACGTACTGAGAATAAACCCGATGATGCAGGTGGGGGGTCAGAATCAGGCTTGCCTCGGGGTAGATGTCGTAAAAAAGCTTTCACCGCTCCATCCACACCGTCCTCCTTCTCCATTGCCTTCGCAAGTTCCACTGCTCGTTCCTTCACCTACAAAATACAATTTGTTTAAAAAAAATAAAAAATTGGATAAGTGTTTGGTGTCAACCCAATCCGACTAGGGATAGATGGGCTGGGTATGGAACAGGTTTTGGTAACCCCAGTCCCATGCTCTATTATAAAATTATCCTCCATACTCGGCAGTCGGCCCAATACCCGTCGGGTACCTGTTACTCATTACAAATCGGGTATACCCTATTTATGATCTTATGAAATTAAAAGTTACCCGTTGGGATACCCATTACCCAAAACTCTCTTAAATTCACCTCAAAAACTAAATGGAAATATGGAAAATACCCAACTACACTTTTAATAGTTCTATATTTTTTATAATTTTAATTTTCTTATAACTTCAGCATATTATTTATAATATTTTAAAGACTATAATATATTCTGTTTTAATTTGGGTAAATGGGGTTCGGGTAATTGGGTGGGGATCACCTAATACCATCCATACCTATCCCAAAGCCGTGAATAATTTTATAATTAATCCCACCCGAATACCCGTCCCAAATGTTTCGGGTTTTCCTGCCTTCCCTAAACCCGGCCTGGTTTATTTTGCCACGCACCAATATTAACTTGTTTGGGTCCATTGCCCAATCCGCACCACTTTGTGAAGTCTATTTGTTATGCAGAACTACGAGTACATTTGGGGCTAGAATACTAGATAATCATGGCATGTTGAAAGAATAGGAGTTCATTACCTTGGGGGCTAGCATGAAGTTAATTGCATCAACCAACTTGGGAAGTGTAAATTGATCAACCGGTATGGGCGAGGGCCCCACGCCTCTGGCATGAACCCGTTCTCCCCAAAAGGGTTGATCCCCAAAGAAAGGTACAATTGCGGTTGGGCACTGAATTGCAATAAAAAGTGAAGAAAGATTCAAAAACAGATATTCAGAAAGAAAAAAAAATTAAGTGCAAAAACTTTTAAGACTATTACCGCAGCTTTAAGACCAGCAGCTGTTGTTCCAGCACCTCCATGGTGGACCTGAAGATATCAAAATATAAATAAATAAATAAAATTCTCTATTAAGGACCGCACTTATGGGAAGCAAAGATATTGAAGAAAATATGTAAAAGGCTATGCTTGCCACACTTTATAAAATTCAAAAACGGGCAAAACATGTTGTCCTGGCCCATTTTTAACCCACAACTTCAACAAGGTGGATGCGTTTACTTATCCTAATTAATAAAAATAGAGGAATAATAATATAAATAAAGTGTATAAGGAAAGCTCACCACAGCTGCACATTGTAAGAAAAGCCAGTCATGAGGGATGTTGTCCAATGAGTATACAAAATCCTTAGGCTCTGCCACTAAAGAAACAATGGTTAGCTAAATTAGTTTGATTTTGTGAAAAATTAGACAATCTTCATATTCATTTATTCCATATTCTACAAACAGGAAATAGAAACAACTGATAACTTCTCCCTGCGCAATGCAGTGGGAAACCTACTTGTTATGATTTATTACATAAAATGTGTCTCGTGTAACTAAAAGATAAAGCCGTGATATACCCAAAAAATGTTGACACGTGTTTTTGAAATGCCATTATTTCTAATTAATTTAACTTACACTCTTTATATTATACTTATAAAAGGTAAAAGAATTACCAAAAAAAACAATAATTCATATTTGAAAAATAAAAAAAAAAGTAAAAGAAAGGATAAAAAATAGGCTTGGGGTGGGTTAGAACCCTCTCACAGCCGACCACACCTTTTACTATTATATATAATGACAAATGATGAAAAACATATAGTCAAAGAGAGGTGAGTTCATTTCAGAACCACGAATTTAGATCAAAAAATGAAAGGTCAAGATTTAAGCAATCACATGTGCATGTACACGTGCACGTGTGCACGACTTCATTCACATGTGAATATACCATGCATAGTTATCTAAAGCACCAGAGGCGCTTTTTTGAGGCGAGGCGCAGGTAAAGGGCCTTTAGGCCTGAGGCGCGCATTAGGGTACTGAGGCGCATTTTTTTTTTTAGATTTTTTATTATTATTATTATTATTATTATTTCCTAGGTTATAGTTGATCTTATAAAAGCTTCCACAATACCGATTGAAGCTCATTTCCTAGGTATTTGATGATTTTGGTCTATGACTTTGAACATTTTGGTACTAATTACATGATATTTAATGTTATATAATAGCTTTTCTTTATTTTTCAATACATAATATATTTTAATTATTTTTTTTAAGTGCGTTTTTTTTCTCGGGCCCTCGCCTTTTTTGCGCCTTGCGCCTAGGCCCCAGGCGAGGCATGTGCGCCTTGCGCCATTGATAACTATGATACCATGCACATGTTTACGCCTTCATTCACAAGTTATTATTACTCAATCTTGACCTTTCATGTTTTTTATCTAAAGGGTCGTTCTCAAGTTTTTGTGGTTCTCAAATGAACATTTTGCAACTCATATATACTGCTAAACATAAGGGAACATCAAACTTACAATTGCCAAGACCACCCCAGCCTTTGTTGATGATTCCTCTTTGACCGGTCCTTTCTAGAGCTTGAACAATTATCTGTGTCATTTTCTCAGGCTCTTGAACAGGCTGAAAGTGAAATTTTAAAATTTAATAGAAAATAACACTACAGCGAATTGGAATATAACAATTACCATATTTATAAGGAAAGTGATTTATACACAACACAATTTAATTGATACACAACAAACAAATTGAGTTTGACAGATTTACCCTCAGACCTCATACTCTTTTTTACTTTTCTTGTAATGAGAAGGTACTTGTAATGAGAAGGTAAATTTGACAAATTCAAACGTTTTGCTGTGTACAAATCACCTCCCTATATATTGGCGCCCAATTAAGTGTGTAAATGATGTCCTCGTGTGGATTTTTCTTTTTCTTATTTTCTTTTATTATATTGCTTTCAAATGGGATATTGAGTAATTACTGTCTATGAAAATATGGTACTACCACAATTTCTGATAAAAAAAAAAGACCCAACATAGCAGGTTGAAAGAGAAAGAAAAGAAGAAAGCTACACAAGCAAGTTTGGAGAGACTCACAAGACTACCAAACCCAATGTAGATAGGCTTCGGGCCAGCTTTAAGCCAGCTCACAAGTTCTTCAGGTGGTTCATAATTTGAGGCAAGATCAAGGAAACAAAATCCAACAACATCAATCTTAGGTCCCCAATCTGCAAATCGAGACACCAAATCTTTCTCAAGTTGGAGAACAGATATAAATTTGACCTAAAACTTACGTATTTACTGCATGAGTCATCCCACCTCATAAATGGTAACAAGAAACAAGCATAAGAATAAATGAATGAGAGATCAAAACCTACAGAAACTGAAATATGCACATTTGATCTGCAGGTCTATCTCATTACCAGTAGTTAAATAATGCAACAAGGTATGTCAGTTGTAGAAGTGATAGCTATATCCCGAGCCAATGGTCACTAGCGGTAATAATTTTAGTCGTTGAAGACGGGTCGCAAGCAACCAGCGGGTCGGCACTAACTTGGGTCAACTTGATCCATGCAAGCCTCACGTAAATTTGCATGCACATGGGATAATTGGCACACCAATAACTACTGCTCCATGATGTTTCACTTTATGCATGTGTTTTATAATTCTCTTTAATTTTTATTTATTTCCCTTTTTAGTTATTTTCCAATTCCCTAAAATGTAGTAGTGGTGTACCCATGTTCTAGGCCATGATCTATTTTCCCTTATGTAATTCCGTTTGAATGAATGAGAAGAGCAGATTGAGTTTTATGTTGAAAATGAATTTTCTGAGTTTCTCTACTTTGAGAAAGTAACCGGTTTTCCATGCTAGTTCAAGTTTGGCAACTTGAATGGTGTTCTTGGAACCTAAGGTTGGATTAAGTGGTGTTTTTTGTATCTTAATTCAATTTTAGTTTGCCCCTATTGTTTGTTTGTGTGGTGTTCCTATCTTGGTTTTAAATTGCGTGCATATTGCGCGCATAATGCGTTTTGCGCCGTAGCGCTAGATTTGGCGCATCGCTGCACCTGATGCGTAGCGATTACATGATGCGTGGATATTGCGCCGATGCTCGCATTATGCGTTGTTCGCATGTAGCGCTCTGATGCACGCAACTATGATTTTTTGGGTTTTTTTTTTCTTAACGACAGATTTTTTGGGTTTTTGAATTTGGGTCTGTGTATAAACCGAAAGTGGGCCTGGGCCTGGGCCTGGACCTGGTGAAATAGGTCGGCTACCCCTGGACAAAAAGTAACTTTATTCAAAAGTTACCTCATTTAGTCATTTGGACAAAAAAAATGCAATTCTATCTTCTTATTGTATGATTTCTTTTTTGTTTAAGTATGTTTTTACAACTTGTTATGTATAAATAATATTTTGGTATTTTTTTAATAAAGAGTGCATCGCATACATGATGCGCTCACATCGCGCAAAACGCATCACGCATCGGATTTTGGGACCAAACGCATCGGAGCGCATCGCGCAATTTAAAACCAAGGTTCCTATATCACAAACGAACATTAGATTTATCCATTTCTACCCGTTTCATTTGATTTCAATTTTATATCCGTTACCGTACTCTGATTACCTATCAAGAAGTCTCAATAAGAAGATTTCACAAGTGTATTACAACAGAGAGGGTTAAACAGAGGCTGTTACCAGGTCAGAACATGTAAATTTTGGGTATGTGAGGTGGGTTAACCATTTAGGTTAACCCGCATCTTCTGTCAAGAACTTACTTTTTTTTTTCAAAATAGTTAGTGTCAAGTATGATTTCAAAATTATATTATTTTAATAACAACCTATTTTTAACTAAATAATTCACGATTTTTTTTGCATTAAAAATATTGGCATCTTTCTACTCCTTTTCACCCGTTTGACTAAATTGAATCATTCCTAAGTAAATGGGTTGAAACTTACACCTCTAACAAATGTGTAGTGGATACTTCTAGCAGCAAGACTAGAGCAACAAAATTTATAATACAGCTTAAGTATCTCAAACATATCACAGTTATAGTGAAGTGTAAACAAAGCTTTTCTACAAGATGACATGTTGAGGCATTCTTTAGTTATAATAGAATTCCAATGAAAAGCTAGCCACACAAACCACATCATATGACTATCACAGATTTCTAATTATTCAACCACATGACCTTAAGGTCACGAGCCAAATATTCAAGGTATTGGTCCACCCAGAAGGGTGTTGAAAGTGGGTTCCTGGATTGGAGTGCCTTGGCGAATAAGGTATAGAACGTGCATAGAGTGTATACTCATATTGGCACCACATTGATCTGGAGTTAGGCCTGTTGGGTTCAAGGCAGGTTTCAGTTGATCGTACGCAGGATGAAAGGTTGGTACTTATCAAGATAAGGATGTCACACAGCACTTGTCGAGACTAGTTTGTGACAAATGGTATAGAGATGTCGGTTGCACAATGGTTGTGCACATGAGATGCAAGATCCCTGGCTTAAAATTTATGCTCATGGGTGAGATCACTATCCTGGGATGTCACACGAGGTTACATGATGCAGTGTCGAGGCACAGTTTCGTGCTCCATGGTCACCAAAGAGACTAATGGTGACACTCCCAAAGACAGCTATTGGTTGATGCACGATGGAGCCAAAACCACTAAAGAGAGTAATGGACCAATCCAGGAGGGATGGTGGTCGCTGCATGTTGGGGCTAAAGGTGTGAATCTCCAGCATCCATTTAGTCACAAAAATCAAAGCAAAGCCAAATCATTCGAAGTTACTGACATGTAAGGAGCAGCCATGCATGAGACATGCTTGAAATGGCAGTGGGAATATGTCACGACTCACGAGGAAAATGTTCAAAGTACGGATCTTGTATTCTAAAAAACGTGCATAAGGCACATCAAGTTGATGAGTATGTCGCACCAGATGAGTGCACAGTCAAGGTTGTACATGAGGTGATACTTTTTGCGCTTTTCGGTGCTTTACAGTGAGGCCCGCCTCTACGCAACATACCTCCTCATCTATCTGATGGCTTCTTTTCTTCTTTTTAAGGGTTATTTTTATAAACGGGCTATCTATATAAATGTGTTATTTATATTATAGTAACCCTTAGCAAAAGCCCATGTGAAATACGTGATGTGCCTAAAAACCTAGAAGCAACAACGTAACTTTTCCCACTTCTTAGTATCTAGTGTTGTAGCTTGTAGGAGAGCGTGTCCTCTATGCATGAGCTACTTGTACGACAACCAAATGAAGCACAACAATTCATTATCTGATATATATGTTACTGTTTTAGTATAAATTGATATAAATTCTCATCGTTTTGTGTTTTAACTATGAGAAGTGTTTTTTTGGCAAGACAAGTGCACCACTCGTACGTGATGTGTGCGTCTAAAGAGCAAAAGTATAAGAGGTATATTAATCAAAGGCGGGAAAATGAGTGCGCTTGGGCCTCAAAACAGGTTCAGTAGTTTTTAGTGTAGGCTGAAACACGTTGGATTACACAATTTGTATCCATTTTTTATAAGAAATGTGCTAAATAAAACGATGCAAGTGTTTTTTTTGCATTTGAATACTTTTTGGTTGACTTTCAATCCGTTCGACATTAGTTAAATCCTTTAGTTTAACACTTAAACCTTGTAATATGATTGTATTAGATTGTTATTGTGTGTTTAGGGTTTACATAAAGAGGTGTTTATATAGAACACCATATTACAAGTCTAGTCCCTATACTATATCACTTAGTCTAATATTCCCCCGCAAACTAAGCTCGGGAGAGATTTAGGTTGAAAATATAAAAACATAAAACTAAAAAGATAGTTGGTCTTCTCCTTCTCCACCATGCTTTCGCCTGTCGCCATGCTTCCGCCCGTCACACGTTTTTTTTTTTTTCAGCAATGGTAAATGGGCTTGAGAGGCCCAGCCTCAAAGGCCCAATCGAAACTACATTAGGAAAAACCCTAATCTTCTAATATTAACCCATTTGACCTGTTAGAGATAGGCATGACCCAAATCGACCTATTTATAAGTAAACGGATCAGAATTCCCACCCCTACTTGCAATAAATGATATCTAGTCAACCATATCGGATGCAATGTACCTTTTGGCTTAGGAACAAGATGAGGACTCCATATATATCCATGTGGAATATTAGACTCTGAGCCTTGTGAACCACTTAAATACGTGACTGGACGCAGCTTCAGTTTTTTCTTCCTAACGTCATTTATCATGTCTCGTATTCCAAGCCAAATCAAAGAATCAACAATTTGATATGACAGCTGTATTTATGCATATAAAACCAGACATAAGACTGAGAAATGAGAATGCTACAATATAATTTGATGATTGGTATTTGAAGTCAGACAATGAACTTACTCTATATCCAGCTGGTTGCTTAACACGGGATAAGGGATGAGGAAATTCACTAGTTGGCCTGGTTTGAAGAAATCGGAAGTCATTTCTCAAATGAAACTTAAGATACTTGTCTTACAGCATGGAAAGAGAGAAAAAAAAGTGCATGGTTTGAAAAAAAAAATGGGGGATAAGTAATGTATATACAAGAAGGGAAACTGATAACTGAAGATGCATAAATAATTTGTAAATCAGAAAGACTTACGTCCAAGGCATTGTAAAAAATATATGAATGGGTATTTTCAGTGCCTCTGCAACATGTGTATGTCCTGAAACAGTTTTTTTCCATGTTAATTAGTAAATAAATCAGTATAATATATCGTTTCCATGTTTGCAACAGAAAAAGGTTGCATGTAAAAGAAGATAAAATTATCAATGCTATCTGCCAGAGTTAATAGAACAAGCAATGACACTTCAAACAATCTAACATTCTAACCTAGAAATTCAAAGAAGTCTTTAAAAGAGGTATATCAATCCATAGTTGGTGCTAGAGTGGTGTGGAGATAAAGGATAGAATAATAACTATGCCATGCTAAAACAAATCCCATTGATCTAGTGCATGTACAAAAGAGAGAAACTAGTAGAAAACCTCCACCTTGAAGTTGTATGTGATTATCAAACTGAAACAATATTCATGGAGCAAGATGAAATCGTGGGATGTGAACTTTGCAGAATGGAAAATACAAATAAAAGAAGTGTGTAACAAATATCTATTAGAACGGATCATAAATAAAAGCACAATTATAATCGGGTTTCGGTTTACATAACATCATAGACCTTCATCATAATATTTACATATAACTAAGCACTAACCATATGCTGGGGGGTTGGCTATAATTGCCTCTGCTCTAAATGGGATTCCAGTATCTAGATCAGGCTCTTTGCATGCTGGGAGTAATGAATTGATTATATCTTTCATCTGACTTCTCTGAACAGGGATCTCTGAAGGACCCGAGGGCAAGAACCCTTTGTTCTTAACCATGTCTGCATGACAATAAAATTCAAAAAATATGAGTTATTACAATAGCTATGACTACTCACTACATAAGAGGGCCTCATGTTTTGATCATTCCTTACAATTAGCAATTTAATTATGTGGCACGCTGATAAAAAGAAGACAAATCACTTTCACATGGAAACTCAAATAAAAAGGCAAACTGGATTTTAATCATCCAAACTATGACCAACTGGTTGATTATAATCCATACCGACAATTTGACCAATGGCATTCCTAACTTTCACTTTTGTTGCCAAGGACAATCCTACTAGCATAATCATCATAAATTTACACTTGATTTCCACATGATTTGGCTCACAAGGATGATTATGAACAAAATAGGGAAACGTACCTTCCTTGTAAGCAACATGAAGTGGAAATCAACTGTAAATCGAGTGTAAGTCTATGATGATTATGCGAGTGGCTTGCCCTTGACAAAAAAAGTGAAAGTTAGGGGAGTCATTGGTCAAATTGTCAGTATGGATTATTATTTGCTAATACATCATAGTTTGGATTATTAAAATTTAATTTGCCAGTAAAAAAATGTGTTTACCTTTCAGACAATTAAATCAAGATTGACCATTTTTGTTAATTCAATACATAAAAAGGAATCCAAGCATTAAACTATGGATCTTTTTTTTGTTTGTAGGTCAAATTTCTTAGGAAGACAAATTAAAAAAAATATATTCCCAGCCTGCACCGAAGTAAATGGTGGGAGGGAAAGGAGACTGAAGAAAAAAAGGGGGGACTAAAAAGGTAATGACGCTAACTTCAAGGATTAACAATTCTTATAGTAGGTTAACATCTCTTTTATTCTTAACCCGCAAAATTTAATAGATAACAAATGCAGATTGGTATTGGATCCATGTAATGTCATCAAGTTTGTATTGAACAAGAAGCAGCAAGAACGTACATTCAGCAAGAACTTTAGGATCTCCACCTAAGGGATAAAACTCCAATCCAGCTGTCAAGACAAACTCCTTGAAGTTTGAATGGGTTGCTAGTCTAACACGGTGGCCATATTCCTGAAAAAATATAACACCATGCACATTCATAACCTATTAGAATCCTCATTTCATAGATCTAGGGATGAGCATTTGGTACCGAGTACTGGTACCGGTACCTGATACCGTACCGATAGATTCGGTACCCACTTTTCTAGAAATTCGGTATTGGTATTTTCGGTACCCGTACCGATACCATTTAGAGATCGAGCATTTTGTAACGAGTACCGGTACCGTACCTAACCGGTACCGTACCGATAGATTTGGTACGGTATTCGGTACCCACTTTTCTAGAAATTCGGTATCGGTATTTTCGGTACCGGTACAGTACCGATCTCATCCCTAGATACTGCAAATGTTTACAGACCTGAAAAACAGTTAACAGAAGATAGTAAAGGGAGAAAATTTAGGCAACCTGTAAACGCTTTCCAATTGCAACAAATGGTTGCACATCACCACGGGTTCCAACAATAAGCATTATAATTTGTAATGGTGGAACACATTGAGGTTCCGCTGAGTCAGCAGGATCATCAATGCATGCATTTTGAATTTTGCCATTTCCATCCACATAAGCATTAGGCTCAACATCTGCAGGTATCTCGAATTCTACCGTTCCATCATTTTTTACAGTAGCAATTCTGTTCAACAATTTGAGCTGCAATGATTTAAATGCTTAACAGAGATCACAGATAAATGGTATGTATATTATACAAAAAAAGATCACGTGATGAAATGTTAAATGTCTTTAAGGAAAGTACTACATATATTATGCCCAAAACAATAGAACAACTTGATGCAACACGCCTGTTATTAAAACTAGCTCATGTTATCTCAAACTAACTGAAATGGGCTAATTATGCAACCCATCAAAAATACTAAAAGGAAAGCAAAGATTGTAAGAAATAACAAGAAATTGAAATTTTCCTTTAAGTTGAATGCGAAAACAGACCAATGGGTATGAAGGAGTCGAGTTGCATTATCAGAAATTAATTGTGTAATTAAGGACCATCCCTTCCAGCAATTAATTTTGTTATGAGAACTTAGAGGACACTTTGTCTTGTATTTCCACATTCAGTTGATTTTATTTCCACTTTCACATGTAATGTTAGCCATATTTACTTGATAGTGATTATCCAAAATTACGATACAGATACACTAGACTTAAGTGTTTAGGTTGAGGTGATAGAAATGTTTGTTTACTTGTGGGATCTTGTGTGTCGATTTTCAAGAATTACTAAATTGATGGGGGCTTCTAATCTGATGTTCTAAGTGAAGTTATTTTGTGCACTTTGGTTCTACTAGGACTACTTAGCTAAAAAGAATTAGGATGATGTATGAAGTTGAAAACTAACTGATAGTTGAATTTAGAAGCCAACTTCTAAAATGCTAAATTCCACAAAAATTAACGTAATTCAACATAGTAAACTCAATAAACATCTATTGGAAGATCTACACAAAAAGAATCAGTCACGTTTCAACTAGCAGAAACTTTTGTAAAGAAAGCCTCTCGACTCATTTTATGGTGCAATTCCGAGACTTAAATATTATGTCAGTTAACATACTATAGATCAAAAAACAAACATCATAATGTAAATCATACGAAGAATATCCAATTTTGATGCATTGGTAGGAATAAAAATTTGACGTTCACATATGATAGCATCAAAAAACAAACATCTCAATGCAAATCATACGTAAATCTAGCAATGTACCTTCTTCTGAACAGATATATTTAGATCGAATATTTGAGATGCATCTTCCGCAAGTATATTGTTACGTCTAGGCCTTTCAGTTTTCGATTTTTCCAGCCTAAGTTGGCTAGAAGGTGAGTCTAACTTGTCAGAACTCGATATTTCTGATGGTAATTTTTGCAATTTAAGTTGACCAGAAGATAACTCTAACTTATGAGAACTCGATATTTCTGGAGGTAACTTATGCAATCCAGGTAACCTATGCAATCCAGGTAACCTCCTGCCATCTGCAAAATAATTCAACTGAGATCAAAGCTGTTGTAATCTTTGCATTTTAAAGACGTCATATTTCTTTTGCAGTAACAAATCAAATAATTGATGTCTGACTGAAAACAATGCCCCATTGTCTAAAACTTCAATGTGGTGTATTTACCATGTTCATTTCAACTGACTAGCCGTCCACACCTTTGAGCAATGAAAAGCTGTTTTTAGGCCTAAGTATATGTTCAACTTAATAAAGATCAATTTCCCAGTTTAGGATTTATCTGATAGCCATCCTCCTATAGCTCATTTCATTTATTCTAACTGGTATCTCATAGTCTTGTGTATATATCAATCTCCTCACAGGAGGTCACCCCTCTCTCACCAAGCATGCTTAATTGTGAAGTTCTCCAAACTCCACAGCCAACGCGCCCGCTGGGTATTTGAGGCGAGTCATTTCTTGTGAACCCAACATCTCTTCCGTCTACCGTCTATGTGTGATTTAACTATGGTGTTACAATTTAAGACCTAGGGACAAATATCATGACATTATCTGAACAATAATACGAGTGCATGAAAATTAATAGAGTTACTAACAAATGAAAATGAAGTGGCTACTGATTTTAACACAGATTATTAAAATTTTAAAGGCAAATTGGATTTAATAATCCAAACTATGACTCATTGGCCAATAATAATCCGTACCAACAATTTAACCGGTGGCGGTCTTAACTTTCCCTCCATTCCTCTCACAATGTGATTATGAAACGAAATGGAGAAACGTACAAGTGAAATCGAGTATAAATAAAGTGTGAATCAAGCGTAAATCTATCATCATTATGCTACTAGCCTACTAGATTGATTAGCAACAAAAGTAAAAGTTACCGGTCAAATTACCGTATGGATTATTATCGGTCAATCAGGCATAGTTTTGGTAAATAAAATCCAACCAATCTTAAATTATCAAAAAATTAACTCCGGCAATAAGTATATAACCTCTCTTCTTATCTCCTCCGATCAATCGCCGTTCAATCAACATTTACTAACAAACATAAAAAAATAAAAAAATAAAAAAAAGTAAAGCCTAACAACCTGAAGAATCAGTAGTGCCGTTAGAAACTGGACCACCGGCCGCAACAGCATCGTCTCTACCGTTATCTATTTCCGCTCCCCTATCGCCGCCAGTAACTTCCTCCTCGAACTTAACAGACACTTCTCCAGTACTGGAGATTGCTCCAACCTGATTTAGCTCCGGTTCAGACGACGGCTCCACCGTCGGTTGAGACACAACCATCTCCGGCGGTGACGCCACCTGCTTGTCACGTTTTTGATCCAGATCTACAGATTATGCCGGCGATTTGCTGGTTTCAGTGCGTAATAGAGACGCAGGACCAAGCTCCAGAACATCAATGGAGTCGTGGTGTAAAGAGTGTGAGAATCCAGATAGAAAGCAAGAGGGGGACACGTTCTGATTGCGAGTGGTGGGGGAATAACGGTGGAAACTGGTCTCTGCGTGGTTTGTACGGGACGGTGGTTTTGGTGTAAATGTACAAGTTATTGTAGCGTATTTTCTCTGGATTTAGTGTTTTTTGTCCTGGAAAGTTTCTTTATCAACATTTTTAGGTGAATGTTCATGTTATAGAGTATGTTATAGACTGATAGTCAAATCAAAGCCCGTAACGGTCTATACCTTTTGTTTTAAATAAACATTTTAAAACACTAAATATTCTTAAAGATGTGGTTTTTTTAGAAATTTGACGGTGCATTATTGTTTTATTTTTTCTCTCTTTCATTCTAGGTGTTATGTAAAACTAGTAGGTTATGTTCGCCTTATGTGGCAGGGGTCGATTTTTAATTAAATTTAAATAAAAACGTAGATGAAAATAAGCATGTTTCAACGATATATTTGGAAGTTAATAAAATGTTAAGGTAGTGTTTGGTATGAGTATGAGGTAATGAGGAGGAGAATGGAATACTACATTGCAGGAAATAAAAATAAGAGGTGTTTGGTTGCTCAATGGAATGGAATGGTGTATTACTCCAGAAATATCTTTCCCCCTAAAAACCAAGATTTCATTCCTTCCCACCCACCAGTTTTTTTTCATTCCGTTCCTATCACGCTGCAATTTTCTCTATTTTGTCCTCCATATATCGCTCGCTCTTTCCTATTCACGAAACATATTGAAAGCGGTTGTAATCTCTTTCGATTTCTGACTTGGATCTCTTGTGGCTGCCGTTTAACCTACTGAAGGTATAATCTTCGATGTTGTATCATTATGCTCAATTTTTTGCTATCTCACCAATTTAGATCGTATATTGAATAGGTTCATCTTACTGGTTAGTCCATGCTTTACGACCTTTAATTCGTTTGAATTTATAGCTATCTGGTTTGTTATTTGAAGGAATATGCAGGTTTTTGTAAGTCATATGCTTCAGTCGGTGATCTTGCAGGTTTTAGGGTTTCATTCTAGTAAAATAGTGAATTAATTTGTGCTTTCTATCTATGAAAGTTTTAATTAAAAGAAGTCTATCGTGCTTATTTTGAATTGGATTAAAAACTGATTTTTTAACTAAATGCAAAAACACCTTTTCTGTTTTGATTTGGATATCACATTGATGTAGTTGCAGGGCCTGTATTTGTGCAGAATTGGATATACGAAAGTGTTAGTTAGGACTTGTATTTGTTGTTTGTGCAGTGCTTTTATGTAGCAACAATCGAATTTAGTAAAGTGTCAATTAGGACTTGTATTTGCTGTTTTGTGCAGTGTTTTATGCAGCAACAACTGATTTTTTTTTTTCTGTTTGTGCAACATTTAAGGCAGCAGTAAATAACTTTAAGTAAGTGCAATGTAGGCACATTGAATCCAAACATAAAATATTTGTAGAAGGTGAATGAATGTGATTGTAGTTTTGTAGCCATTAGATGCCAACATAAAGAACTTGGCGGTATTATGATCTTTTAAAAAATAAGCCTTACCAAACTTTTGATTATTTAATGGGTCAAATAACCAATTTCAGGTTAAATAACCAGTTTGTGTTTATATTATTGTTGTATGTCAAACTTTGATAATTTTGTGTTTATTTTGGCTTTATATTCAATGTCTAATTTAGGTTGAATACTATTGCAGTTATGCCTAGACTTAAACTGAAAAGACACAGAAAACAAAATAAATTAGCTGCATTTTTTGCATTATGGGTTCATATACTAAACATGGTTAGTTGGTATATTCGAGCAGTTCATACAGTTATTACTATACGAGTAGGTATGCGTCCAACTACACCTCGCTACAAGATGTTCTACCCGAGAGAAAAGAATATATGCACAGATTAGTGTATGAAAGTGATAACATGTGTCTTCATCAGCTAAGGATGAATAGGGAAACTTTCGTGAGACTTTGTAATATGTTGGATATGGGTGGAAAGTTAAAGGCGTCTAAGTATCTCCAACTAGATGAACAAGTTGCAATTTTCTTGTATGTTTTGGCACACCTGTGAAGAATCGAGTGGCGAAGTTTCTATTTCACCGATCAGAAGATACTATCAGTAAACATTTCAACAATGTGTTGAATGTCGTTATACGATTGCAAGATGAACTGTTTCAGAAGCCGGAGCCAATATCAGAAACCTCAACATATGAGAGATGGAAATGGTTTAAGGGATGTTTAGGAGCAATAAATGGGACACATTTAAGTGTACAAGTACTACAGGAAGATAAACCGAGATACCATAATCGAAAAGGAGAAGTAACAACCAATGTACTTGCTGCTTGCACACCTGACATGCAGTTCATTTATGTTTTACCAGGCTGGGAAGGATCTGCTGCTGATGGTAGAATACTTCGTGTTGCTATGATCCGAGAGAATGGATTACAAGTGCCTAAAGATAACTACTATCTTGTTGATGCCGGGTACACCAATGGAGAGGGATTCCTTGCACCATTACGAGGTCAAAGATATCATCTGAATACTTGGCTAAATGGACGAAGACCGGAAACGCCTGAAGAATATTTCAACATGAAGCACTCAGCAGCAAGGAATGTCATTGAACGATGTGTTTGGTGTTTTGAAGAAAAGACGGGCTATACTTAGAAGCCCATCTTTCTATCCGATCAGAACACAAAATAAAATTATATTTGCATGTTGTCTAATGCATAATTTTATTCGAAGAAATGACATAGGATCCTTTTAACGATTATGAATTTATTGACGCAAATAATGATGCAGATGACGAAGATCTTGGCTCACATGTGGAACATATTACAACAATTGGGACCTCCAATGAATGGACAAACTTCAGACACAATTTGGCAACATCTATGTTTAATGCATGGACATCTAGACATCATTGATTTATTTAGATTATTACGTTTTTAGTTATGTTATTTTTGTAATGTTTATTAGATGGATTGTTTTTAGAATAAATTTGAATGTTTTTGTTTGTTTCTTATGTATACAACATTTGAATGCTTTTTATGTTTTTTTATATAACATTCATGTTTTGTGTGAAGATATGGAATCACAGCTAGATTATGAAAGGGGTCCTGGAAAAAATAAAAAAAATGGAATGAAAAGGAAGATGAGAAGGTTGTTGCAGCCATGTTTGATGTGCTAAATTCGGGTTCTAATTACAAATTAGATAATGGGTTTAAACCTGGATTCTATAATGCGGTAGAGCAACAACTAGCAATCTTACTTCCCAGAGTTGGCATAAAAGCAAAGCCACATATAGAGTCACGTATAAAGACAATGAAGAGTGATTGGTCTGTCGTGCATGATATGCTAGCATGGAACAAGACAAGTGGTTTTGGCTGGGATTACAATAATGACATGCTTGACGATCCCCAACCTGTTTGGCAAGCTTATATACAGGTACCTTATACTCCTTTATGACTATTTTGCGATTTGTGGCTACTTTGTTTATGTATTATTATTTTTATATTTTGTTTACTCCGATCATGATGGTGTGGCTTGTTAGGTGCACAAAAATGCAGCAAAATGGAGAGGAAAAAAATTTCCTCATTACTGGGACTTATGTATTGTATTTGGTAAGGATCGGGCAAACGGAAGATATGCTCAAACGGCTGTTGATATTTTATCCGACATAAACAAAGAAGAACAAGAGGCTACTGGAGATGGATTAGATGATATAGATGTCGATCAACCACTAAACAGCCCTTCGTATGTTGCTTCTAGAGAAGAATCAAGTACACAACGAAAAAGAAAAAGACGCAACAGCTGGGATCCTCTGATGAACAGCTTGAAAGAGTCGGCAGAAATAATTGGTGTAGAGATTAGGGGGGCTACAAATACATTCAGTAGAGTTTTTGGAACGGAGAGCAACAGAGAGGAACTGCGTAACAACCTTTTTGCAGAGATGAACAAAGTTGAGGGCCTGACTGCTCGTGAATATGACAAGGCTGTATGTAAGCTCGCACAGAATGAGGAGTTAATGGTAATCTTTTATAAGGTTGATGAAGAACGCAAACTTGGATGGGTAAAGAACATGCTTGACGATACCGTTTGACGTGATATATGATGACTTTTGGATTATTATTTTTTTGTTGACAAATTTTGGATGATTTTTAAATTATGTAGTTTGAAACTTTTGGATGATTTTTTATTTTTATTAGTTAAAAATATTTTATTTTTCATAATATAAATTTATTTCAAATTTTAATTGGATAATGTTGTGAAAATTGGTAAATTTTCTTTATTTTGAGGCAGGGGTATTTTTGTCATTTTTAATGAATCATATTCCATTCATTCGTCGTTTCTAGCCTACCAAACAATACAAAGTAATGATTCGTTCCATCCCAATAGTGTAACCGAATAGGACAATGGAATGGTAATGATCCATTTCTTTCCCTTGTCCATTCCATTATCTCGATCATTACATTCCCTCGTCCATTCCATTACATCATACTGAACAGACCCTAAGTATTTAAAAGAGTAAAGTACATTGATGGTCCCTGTGGTATGTTCAAATTTTGGATTTAGAACATAAGTTGTTAAATTACACTAGCAGTCCTAAACTATGTAAGCGGGTAACATACGTAGTCCTCAACTTGGATGGCCGTTAAGTTTTGTCGTTAAGTGGGTGGAAAATTACTATTATACCCTTAATACAAAAAAAATAAAACAAAGTTTTAAAAATATCAATTCACGAACCATTTCCCCGCCATTCATTCATCTGATCCTTGTTCCCCCTCCCCTTCTTTGTCGACAATCTTGTTCACTGCTCACCACCCCACTGCATCGTCGAATCCGATTTGATTTCACTCCACCATTGCACCCTTTTCACAGGGTCGTACACTACGTCGTCGATTTTTGTGGTTGATTTTACTGCATCGCCGACCAAGTTCACCCCTTTGACTGTAAAATTGTCGCACCAATGGCCTCAATTTGCGTTGTAAACCCATGACGAAGCACTAATGGTCTCGATTTGAATATCAATTTCATGGTCTTGATTTTACATCCATGGTTACTTGGTTGTCATTAGGAAATTGATGGTTCAATGCTTTTGTTCGGATATCATGAAGTCGGATGGTGAAAAAGAACAGATAATTAAAAGCATAAAACATATGATTCTTTCATTGATATGAAAATGATAAAGCTTCTCACACACTCACAATTAGTCTCACCCCGGGGTGAGCTCCCCTTGGGGTGGTGATTCCCTCTACAGACACACTCCTCCTATGAGGTATTCTACTATATATAGAAGGCCAAGCACATGTGCCTTGTTTTCCAAGCCACCGTCAAATGGGCGTGAAAAACATGTATCGAAACTAGCTAGTTTCGATTGAACAATTGTTCAACTGAAACTAATAGTTTTGATTGAACAAATATTCAACCAAAACTAGTAGTTTCGATACTGTAGTTTCTATTGACAGCATCAGTCTCAATTTTATACCCAACAATCTCCCCCTAGACTGATGCTATCAATTCCTGTCCGACTCTGTCTTTCGTCTTCATAGATTGACTGATGATCCAATGCCTTACGTTTCCCTCAAGTGTAGACCCTCCTATCTTGTAGGCAATTGATAAAGGTTTGAATCCCAAGTATTTAGCAGTAAATAACCATCTTTCTACAAATATTCTTGACATTCTCGAACACTTGATCAACTTGTGCCTTCTCTCCCCCTAAAAAAGGTCAATTTTAAGCGGAGGCTCACTTTGTCTTGCATCTTCATAACTCTGCTGATAATCTGAAGCCTTTCGTAGTGATTCTCCCCTTGAAGTGTAGAACCTCCTATTTCTAGGTAAAAGATAAGGGATCGAATCACCATGTAAACAACCAATGATCCAGATCACAAATATGCTTGACTTTGCTATCCACTGCTCAAACTTGAACTTTAAATAAAGGAATTACGGCTGGCTTAGGCAGAACATCATGTATATTGCCGAAGAAACGAAATTTTTGAAAACCTGAAAATGTTGTCTCCAAGTTTTCAGCCAAAACTCCCCTCCATCTATGCAATATCCTGTAAAAAAATTTATCCAAGAAATTCTCCAAAATACTCTTTTTTTTTAATATCCTGGAGAGTACTTGGACAGTTCTGCCTGTAGATTCGATAGGCTATACTTTAGTCGAAACAAGGCTAGTTTTGGTAGAGACAGTATCGAAACAAGAAGTTTCGATAGGGAGATTCTTCAACCGAAACTAGTAGTTTCGATGCCCTCTAGTTTCGATAGCCTAGTTTCAACAACCTAGTTTCGATGTTTTCTACTTCTGATTTAGGGCTTCAACAGTAGTTTTGATAGAACATGTTTAGCCGCCACCTAGTTTCGACCAAAATCTTCAGTCTTCAGCTACTTCGATACCCCCAATCCAGGTCTGAAAAATGCTTCAGAAAGCCTTACATCTTCAGCTTTTGACAGTGTGAATGTAGAACAACAGTCACGAACCTGCTACACATCGATTTCTTCATGTTTAACGTCTCAATGGCGGGTTTTCTCTGATTTTGAAGCAGATTCGAGAGCAATAAATAGCCACCATGGCTTGTATCCGCAAACACAGATCTACGGAGAAATCCATCAAACAATCCGAATCAAGAGACAGAATCCCTTGATCCGGTATCACTCTCGAATCAGAAAAAGGTAGAGACGAGTGCGGGAATCACATATACGAACAAAAATATATAAAAGTGAAAAAGAACAGATAATTGAAAGCATAAAACGTATGATTCTTTCATTGATATAAAAATGATAAAGCTCCTCACACACTCATAGTTAGTCTCACCCTAGGGTGAGCTCCCCCTGGGGTGGTGATTCCCTCTATAGACACACACTCCTCCTATGAGGTATTCTACTACATATAGGAGGCCAAGCACATGTGCCTTGTTTTCCAAGCCACCGCCAAATAGGCCTGAAAAACAGGTATCGAAACTAGGTAGTTTCGATTGAACAATTGTTCAACCGGAACTAGTAGTTTCGATTGAACAAATGTTCAACCGAAACTAGTAGTTTTGATACTGTAGTTTCTATTGACAACATCAGTCTCAATTTTATACCCAACATGCAGTGCGATGTCGGCGGTGGTGAAGATCAAGTTAGTAGAAATGGAGTCGCCAAAAAATGAAGGGGTGATGACCGGAGATGGAGGTTGGTAGTTGGTCTAGGTTGAAGAAGATGATGAAGTGGGTGAGTAGTAAGTTTGGTGGTCCCAATAATATTTAATAGAAGGGTATAATAGTAATTTTCCACATACTTAAAAGCAAAACTCAACGGCCATCCAAGTTGGGGACTAAGCATGTTACTCACTTGCATAGTTTGGGACTACTAATGTATTTCTCAAATTTACGGACCAAATCCAAAATTTAGACATACCACATGGACTATTCGTGTACTTAACTCTATTTAATAAAACAATAAAAGATAAAAAATAAATATCAAACTAAATAACAAAAGAAAAAAAACATAAAGAAAAAGGAAAAAGCTAGAAAACCGGATAGTGGGGCGAGTATGGTACTCGAACCCGAGCCTCTTCCCTAGGTGTAGGGGCACGACCACTGAGTTGGAGGCATTACTTATTCCATATTCCATTTCACACAAATATATACTAAAAAAGCGTTAATTTTTTTTTAAAACAACCAGGACCTACCATTTGGCAGATCCTGATTGGGTCACCTCTTACTATTCACACCCCTCACAAATATGTTGGCTAAATGTTATTATATACAATATTAAACATATTATATAAAAACTATCATATACACTTTAACTTGAGTCCGACCTCAATACATTTGTTAAAAAATTGTATTTTCACAGGGTTTTAAAAAAAATTACAGTCTTCACCGTGATGGATAACGATGGGATGGTGTTTGCCATGGTATTCTATGATTTACGATGGTGTTAACAACTGTATGTGATGTTTACGATAGTTAATGGTGGCTTTTATAGTTATTTATGCTTTTGGTAGCTTTTTAGTTTGCTCAAAATGAAACTAATATAAAGAGTTAATTGCACAAACGACACATGTGGTTTGATCAAATTGCATGTTTGGCCCCCGGGGTTGAAAAATTGTGAACTTAGGCCAAACATTTGTGAGCGGGTTGCACGTTAGCCCCCGATGTTAATTTCTGTCAGTTTTTAACGAAAAATGGCCCATGTGTCATTCACGTGAGAGTACTTTCGACTTTTCAAATGTTAAACCCTAATTAAATACTACCCTTTTCCCTCTAGTTTTACATCCTATGTCAATCATGTCCTTCAACACACCATCAACACTACGTCGATCAACATTCTTCAACACACCATCAACACCTTCATCAAAAATCGTCCAACTCACCTCTAATACTTGTGTTTGAAGTTACGAACATGAAGGAATCGAGAATACATTGGTTTTTAAGAGGTTCAAGCATTGAACTAGTACCAGAGGAGGTTTATGGTAAGTTTTCATGTTTAGTTCAGATTTTTTTTTGTTAAAAATGGTTTAACAATTTTTTATTTTTAAAAACCTTAACCTTCCCTATCTTTGAATGTGTTCTGTTTGATGTACAGATGGACACCCTAAGTTGTTTTCTCTTAAGATTCATTATGGAGGTGTGTTTAAGAATTTCACTAGAAGATGATATACATATGGTAGGGTTAGGTTTGTTTATTTCTTCGATCTTCATGAGTTTTCTTATCATGAGTTAATTATGTAGTAGAGGAACTAGGCTTTGAGTAAACTAAAGCAAAAAAAAAACTCTATTTTCACTTTAAAATACCACGCAAAATTTTAGATGTGGGTTTAGCAGCTTTCGATTTTAATCATTGGGGCAATATGTTAAGGACAACATAGTTATTGACTTGTACATTGAGCATGGTCAGACTAAAATTACAATTTACTTTACTTATCCACAATCAACAAAAGTTGTTATTGAAGAACTAGAGGATGTATCACATAAGTTGACTAGACCTATTGGAACTAAAAAGACGGCTTCAAGGGGCCTGTTTTTTAAATGGAAAGAAGGTGGTGATGAGGCTGTTAATGAAGGTGGTGAGGGTTGTAGTACAAATGTAGGTGGTGATGAGGGTTTTGATTATAACTTTGATGATGTTGACTTTTCGAAAGAGTTTCCCATTTCTGGAAATAAAGATCATGAAAATTATGATGATAATGATTATATTGTTGATAAGGAATGAAGTAGATGGTGTAGAAGTAGACATGAGGGATATGTTGCTTTTATTGATAGCGGGGAAGAATTTATAAAGACAAGCACACATGATTCTCATGAAGAAAGTAATCAGGATGATGATGTTGATGACCTAGATTCATATCCTATGAGCTTTGAGTCATTTGACAGTTTAATAGAAGATTCTGAGGATGATTTTGAAACTACAAGAAGTAGGAAACTGAAAGAACTTAGGAATAAAAGGAAGCAACAAGATCCTACTGCTGAAGTAACATTTTATGTTGGTCAGATTTTTGGAAATGCAAAGGAGGTGAAGGAGAGAGTTAGGAGACATGCCATTGAAATCAGGAGAGAGTTGCTATTATTGAGAAATGAAAAAAAGAAGGACAAGAGCCATTTTCCATGGGAATGTGCCAACATACAAAGGTGATGGGCCTAGTGAATCAACTTTTGGCCTAATGGGGACGAAGTAACAAATGAGGACAAACTTAAAAAGAAAAAGAAATTAGGTGACTGTCCTTGGGTCTTGTACATAACAAGACTAACCGTTGAAGATGAGACTTGGATAGTAAAAACCTACAAAGAACGTCATATTTTTCTTCAATCTAGGTCCATAAAAGCATTCACTTCTTCATTCATGGGTCAAGAGTCATGGGTTCTGAATCAGATAGAGTCAAACCCTAATGTTTCAACCAAAACTATTCAAGATAAGTTACAAAGGAAGTATGAATTGGGGGTTTCCAAATACAAGGCATTCAGAGCAATATGAAAGGCTTAAGGAAAGTTTGGGGTGATTTTAAATAACAATATTCTAAGTTGAGGAATGATTTTAAAATGCTTATAGTGATGTTAATTGTTTTCAATTTCGCTCATATATTTGGTCCACTCCAATGATCACAAAGGAATTAAGATGATTTAATTGATGTTCCTCGTATGTTTTGTTTTGTTTATTTTATCATAATAATTGGGAACAATAAGAATCATAATTTGAGCAAAAAAGTTAGGGATGTGGAAAAGAAATGAAGATCATAATGACGTGTAAAGCTTAAACTCATAACCAATCATGTTCCGGCTTGAGAGTAAGTATGTATAGTTGAGAGTATTTAATGAGGGAGTTAATGAATCACACATGGTTGTTGAGGGGCGTATTTATAGTGGGTGATTGCGAGTAGATGAGACTCATTTAATGCAACTGTTCATAGTAGGGTGCTAGGGGTCTTTGACTTCGTTATGCTTGGTCTTGTTGCTACTGTCGGTCGAGGCTAACCATGCCCGAGTGTTAGATCTGCATCGAAAGAACCATTGTTAGCCTTGGTGTGGGATGTTGTACCCACGACTAGGACATTAGAGTAAGTTTGTGTGGTTGAGAGTATTTGATGAGTGAGTTAACGAGTCTAACATGGTTGTTGAATGGCGTATTTATAGTGGGTGATTGCAGGTGGATGAGACTCATGTAATGCAAATGTTCATAGTAGGGTGCTATGGGTTTTTGACTTGGTTATGTTTGGTCTTGTTGCTACTGTCGGTTGAGTCTAACCATGCCCGAGCGTTAGATCTGCATCAAAAGAATCACTATAAGCCTCGCCGCGAGATGATTTATCCACACCAGGATGTTAAAGTAAGTATGTGTAGTTAAGGGTATTTAATGAGGGAGTTAATGAGTCAAACATGATTGTTGAGGGTCATATTTATAGCGGGTGATTATGGGTAGTTGAGACTCATTTAATGTTGTTCATAATAGGGTTTTTGGAGTCGGGGTCTTTTTGGGAGCATCCTCTCTACCCGTGAATCAATCAAATCGTACTCTTCAAATTTTTTCTCAAACTTTACGGCCGTATCCAACATCTCATACGTATATTTCCAACTAAAGATACCATTGCCTTACTTTCAATACTAGCCTCTTTAGCACATTGTCTAAATGTGTCCAATCTCTTAGGAGATTGTCTAACGTATCGAATCACATTTCTTATACGATCAACTGCCCCTACCTTTTCATTTATTCTATCTTTAATAGTAAGGTTTTAACATGGGCCATACAAGAGACGTGTAAATGTTTCCATTCAACCATTTGGTTTGGTAATTTACCTTTTAGAATTGATATGACAGTATCATTAGATTTGGCGTTATTTGTAGTAACAGTTAAAAGTATTTAATATCTCATTCTCTTAAATACTTAATTAAGTTCCTAGCAATATCTTCTCTTTTATGGCTGTAGATTGGCTTAAAATTAATGATTTGCTTGTATAAGACCTAATCGTCATCAATAAAGTGTGATGTCACACACATGTAGTTTATTCGTTGAATTGACGTCCATGTGTTGTGGTAAGACACACTCTCGTTTTACTCCATGCAAAAACGACTTTAGTTTTCCCTTTTCCTTTAAAAATATTTATGCGCAATCTCTTGAAACCGTAAACTTGCTTGGTATCTTTAAATTTGGACAAACTATTTTTATAAGCCTTTTAAAACATGCATGCTCTACTATTGCAAATGGGAGCTCGTCAAGTATGATCATCTCGACTATGGCTTTTATACTTTTTTCCGCACTGAATTTCCAAGTTTTATACTAGTCTCACCCGCAACATCCTCATTTTTTCACAAATAAATTGCATTGATCCTTCAACTTATTAGCGTGTTTTTTTACATGATCCAGCATGTTGTTTTAATGCAATTGTTCCGTTTTTATATGAGTCAGCATACAACACTTTCAAGCAGTATTTGTATCTGGCCTTTATATTCTTGTCCTCATCAGTAAACTTATTAAGGTCTTCCCAAACACTATAACCTCCCGTTGTTTTACTTTACTTTTGCTTGGTTTGCTTTCGTGCAGGTTGTTGTTCCTTCCTTTTATCTCCTCCGTGAGATTCATCGCTTGATAAGTTCTCGACATTCGTTGGATCCATCTTACTTTAATCGACAAGAAAAACAAACCAAATTAATAAAATTATGAACTTTTAAGAAAACAACAGTAAAAACAAAACTTACGGGGACTGTGTGAATGAGAATCGTTTTAATCTAATCTTACTGTGATTATATATATATATATATAGAGAGAGAGAGAGAGAGTTGAGTTATACTAAAAATGATTTTTTTTCCTAAAAAGCCTAAAAATGGTATGGTGTTTTAAATTTTAGGCATGATGTTCTTTAACTTTTAAATATGTTCACATAAATAAAACAAAAACACCATACCTAAAATGAAAGAACACCATGTCTAAAATCTCCTTTTTAGGAAAAAAATCATTTTTAGTATAACCCTCCCCTATATATATATATATATATATGCAAACGGTGATTGAAGTTAATGATCAACACAAATCTTGCTATTGATATCGTACACTACCTTTGATGCTAATTCAGTTTGCAGGTTATTATGTTGTTACCGTATACTTAAATTTTGATTTAATGGTTCTGATATTTTTTAGGTTGTAAAAAGCATTTGGTTGGTTTTTTTATTCTGGTTTCATAGTAGTGAAACTGGAATTGTTTAAAACTATAATAAAAATATTTTAGCAACTGATCAAGTATTAGAAACTGTTATTGATCAATGAAATACAAAATCAGTGATATACATGAACCTAGAATTGATTTTCTTATGCATTATTCCATTGAAGAATTACTAACGGTTTGTATTGGTGTATTAGAATCACGTGAAGACAAAGTAATACGTACCCGCCGATGCAAAATTGATCGAAGCAAAAGCAGCTTGCTTGTCCTTGACGTATTATGTAAGCCCCCAAATCGGGCATCCTATAGTTGGTTCTTATTACTAAGGAAACTCATTAAAAACAAAACTTTCGTTTAAGCAAACATCGGAAGTCTTTCTTAGAATGGTATTATCTTTTAAACTCGTTAATAATCTTAACGTTACCTTACGAATGCATGCGCACCAACCCGAGTAGCATCGCTCTCAAGCCAAGATACCTCGTCTAGCAGACTCACCTGCAAAACAATCTAACGTACACACAAAGTTAGCTACGCTGAGTGAGTTCTAATAGTTTAGTTTAAATAAAAGCTATCTCGTCTCAATTATTATTTATCACCACTCAAGACACTCCGGTCCTTAACAAAATAGTTTTGTCATTTAATGACATATAGGTAACCCGCCTTACCGACCCATTCCCTTAAAGGAATTCACCACCCAAGACTCACCCCCCAAATATAACCCTGTAGATCTCACCGACAGGATTCAATCTTACTACAACAATTACTCTTAATCTACTACCCGTATCAACCCGAAAACGTGGTTAACACAATCAATCCCTAGACATCGACTTACTCAGCCTTGACCAAGACTATCACAAGTCAACTGACACAATAGTTGTAAACACCACATCACAATCCCGACACAACGGTCAATCTAACTCTACTCACCACATTAATATCATCTACACATCACATTAGTACCATCTCATGCATAGTAAATGCAACTCATCACTTGCATGCAATTTAAACACGTATATATGCACACAAACACATACCTCGTCACCTGCACCCTCGTCAGGGTTACCCTCGTCAGGGCATTCGACACACCTCGAGCTCATTATTAACCTGCTCAATATTGTCACCTTTGGTGACCTCCCGAAGGACTTAGTCCTCCACAATCCCGTTTGTTGTGTCACAAAGACAACAATGCAAACACAAAATAACATATAACACATAACATCACATGTCATTTACATGATTAGTTAACTAAACCTGCACCCCACACACATTCCCAGGACAACATATTCTACACATACTCATAAGCGTCAAGCTTATATCTCGACTCACCCCGACTAACCCATAACACAATACACCACTATTATAGCAGCACCCATACCAATACTATGTCCCGTTACCTAAACACATACCATGTTCGAGCACACAATATAACACCTCCTAGTCGTACCCCCACGACATGTAAACTCGTCCCCCGACTCACCCCTACTAGACCGCTATACCTCACACAACCAACTGTTCCACATATAACCCACATACTCTAGGTACAAGACCCACACTCTTAGCCTCGCATATAGATGTTTAAATTCATAGCTCTTTGGTTAAAACCCAAAACTTGTAATACGTTTAGTTTCACAATCATGTTTGCCCACACACCCTAAGGACCCCACGTAGACCCTTAGTTTAATTATTATATAATTAACCCATATACACTTCTAAATCAAATCATGACTCGCATCACGTTCAGTTAATATCATATAGTACGTGATTATGTACGATAGCCCCAAAACAATAAAACGTTTAAAAGTAGGGGATTATAAACTCACTGGTTACCAGGGGCGAATTCATGTAGGGTTCAGTGGGTGGCAGGCACCCGCTGAGATTCATCTGCGTAGTGGGAAATTTTTTATCTCTCTTAGTAGGCACATTCCTAAATATGCTAAGAGGCACCCGTCATCCGATTTTCAATAAACCAAGAGGGAAAGAAACTAAAGAGGTTGCTGATAATTTTAAGTAAAGATAATAATTTTTTCTATAAAAAGCCATGAAAGCTTAAAGCTTTAATGGAGAAAAAATATTAGAGAGAGGAAGAGAGAAGAAGAAGATGAAGAAATGACATGGGAAGGTGGGAAAGTGGGAAACCCAAAGTGTTTGTTGATAATTAAAAAAAATAAATAGAAATTTCATATTAACCCTTGTAATACAACTAAATTTACACATTAAATCTTTTACTATCATTTGATTTTTTAATAGTCTTATATTAAACATCTAAAAAATAGACATTAATCATAACAAATTAAATTTTATAGATAAATAATATGTTTTATTATTGATTATTCAATTGATTTATTAGTTTTTTTTTTGTATTTTTTTTACTTTTGGTTTATAAGTATATTTTTTCTTTCTTCTTATTTATGGTTTAAAAGTGTTTTTTTGGTCTTATTTGTGACATATTATTGTGTTTAATCAGTTAGCTGTACACGTTTTTAAGTAATAAGTATGAATAGTTTAATATTAATATCTTTAAGTAAATAGGTATAAATATTTTTATTATATCATTATGTAAATAAGTATTTGTTTTTACCCGGCCGATTTTGAACCGATTTGTTTTGACCAAACTCGCTTTGACCAGACCTACTCCCGCTCACAAAAACTTCTGGATCCGCCACTGCTGGTTACGCTGAGTCCACTCCTTACTATTCACCCCGATCACTTGCTCAAATCCCGAACGTGTCAAATGTATGATCACATGATCAGAATACGTTCAAAACATACATCGCATATCGCGTACATAAAATAGAATCCCGACACTCGTTTCCTCTGTCCGTCATACCAATTTACCGAACCCTCAGCTTCACTCCCATTCGTACGTTAAACGGGTCCCCATTCATGCACATACCCGCCATGCAAACCCAAGCCTCACGGAACACGTGTATTCGAGCCGGGTTGTTCATGCATGCATGTAAACTATGCCATGCAAAACCCTAGTCAGGTACACCCTAATCGGCTCCGTTGTTGTCACCGCCTTCTTCACCGTGCACCACCGAGCACGCCACCTTCTTCTTCTTCATCGTGAAAAACCCTAACGGCTACATCACCACAACCAACACCATCAGGCTTCACCCTCCTCCCTCCTCCCTGCCGGAAGCATCATCCCCTTTAACCCCGTCGTTGGCCGCCGTAGAACACCCCCACGACATCATTGTCGTTGCCTCATCCTCGTCTTCGTGTGCCACCGTGGATCACCCCCAAGGCTAAAGCCGTTACCGGGTATCCGTCTCCGTCGAGTATCACCATCCCTGCTACCACCATGCACCTCCATAACCAACGTCATGCACCACCGGACCAACGCCAACACCGTACCCATACATTGCCGATCACCGCCTTCGGCCTCTCCCCCGTCCCTGTTTTCGACAGTCGGTCACCTCCACCACCTCGTAGCTTACGGCTTCCGATCGTAACACCTCACCATCGTCATTGTCATGCTACCGTCTGTAACCACCACCGTGACCCGAAACCCTAATCATAGTTCATGCCAAAAACGGTCGTAAACAACGTAAACGAATGTAAACGGGATTACCTCATTGTGTTACGGAGACTCTCTGTTGAAAGCCACCGTGTCGCCGCCTCTGTTACCCATCCGACCACCCCCCGTCGTCGGTTTCTTCTTTTCCTTGCGTCTCTCTCTCGTCGTCGCACACATAGAGCCGATATGGCTCTAGGGTTTGCGTTTAAGTGGTTTAAATACCACGCACACTTTATATACAGGTCCCTCATTTTCCTCTTTTACACTTTTAGATCTCAAACCGTGCGTTAAATGGTTAACCGGTCCCCCTAATTCTCGTTAAATTAAGTTTCACGCGAAAACCTAACTAACCACCTCATTTACTAAAGATCCAGGTTATCCATTAACTCGAACCGTTAGCATATGGATTTTCCGGGATGTTACATATTAATAGGAAAACTAAACCCAAAGACCAACCTGGTTGTATCAGGGTAGGTCCGGTCTTGGGTAAATTAGGGTTGGTTTTTTGGGTAATATTCGGGTATACCCGATTGTTGCTCACCCCTAATTATTATTGTTATAGCCTATAGGTGTATAGAGCAAGGAGCGAATGTTAACTTGGTTAACAATGCATCAGGTGAGTTTCTATGAGCCTTTTTAACGTGTTTTAGGCCGTAATACTCACTAAAATGTTTTGAAGTAAACATCATGCAATAGTTAATTATTGAATTGTTACTTGCATGATTTTGATAAGTTAAAGTGTGTCATGCCTATTACTTGTTTGTTGTGTGTAGCGTTTTTGGCAATGAGTTAGACATGATCAATGTGCCTAAGAAATACGTGGTATTCCAAGTGAGATGTGTGTTGTAGCGAGTTATGTAAACATAATGTGGTACGAACTTGTTATGGCATGAATGTTAAAGTGTGTTTTGAAATGTTAGCATAAAACTAATCAACGTAAGCTGACTTGTTTAAGTGTGTATTTCAGGAAGAATTGAGGCCTCAACTAGTAAAGAGAAGAGTTATGGTTGATCAGTGGCATTAATCAGCATGGCATTGAAGAAAACTTGACATAGGGTGTTATGAACATTTGTTTCATGTTTCGTTAGTTTGGTTGAGATGAATTTATTTGGTCTTTTATTTACTTTTAAGACTTTCGTTATTGTGTATGTTTGGTTTTGAACAATGAATTCTTATGTAATTCCAATGAAGTCATGTACCTGAATTTTGGGGTGTGCCAAAAAAGACCGTTTCTTGTATGAAGTCGTTTTTCCGTTAATTCTCAACTTTTTGATATAATATTAAAATATATAAAAGTTATTTAACTTAAAAAAAATTAATAAAAGACATTAAAGTAGATATAACCTAAAAAAATTTACAATGATGAGTTTCCATTTTAACATTCATCCATTTTTAACCTTTTATTATTAACCATATCGTCACCATATCAATTATTACTACACTTCAACAAAAGTGTTGGTGACAAATGTCACCGATCACTTCTCCCTTCAACTTTGATGAAATGACAAAACTCATCTCTAACTTTGTAAACTATTAATTTTACCACTCAAGTTTCTAAAGTTTTGAGTTTACCCCATGTAGTATATATAATCTGATTTTTCCTCAATAACTCTCGTTCGTTAATTATTTTTTTCCTTGACGTCCCGATATAAATTTCGTTAAAAACGGAGTTGTATTCAAAATAGGGTATTTTTTTAGGTGTCGTGGGTTATATCGATTGACGGTAACGTGCTGGTACCGTGAAGAATGAGACGACACCGACTAAAAAACATCGGTACCGTTATATACTGTCTTTTATCTATGTTTCGATCTCTACAGTCGAGTCGCCGTAACTTTATACGTTTTTCTTCTATGTACTTAACCGTGTTTTTTTGTGTTTAACCACGTTAATGTCACCGCCTCAACCGTTAAGGTCCACCTCCAGCCGTAGAACGCCGGGCTAATTTTTTCCTGCTATCTTAAAAAGAGTATGATCATCACAATAGAATCAGTTCGCGTACTTTTCAGAAAAAAAAAACTTTCTTTACATGTCACATATCTTTTTCTGTTCATAATAAAAAATATGCCGACATCGGCATTTTCCAGTCGTACCAATCACGATCCCCAATCTAATAAAATTTTGTACTATTGAGAAAAATGATATCATGTGAAAATGTTCAAATCTATTTAATAAACATTTTTTAATCATAATCTATATTGATATATCATTTAGTTTACTCTTTATTTCCTATATTTTTCTAAAATAAACCATAAAATATGATATTACTTGTTGAATGTACTTTTATACCGGATTATACTAATAAATATGTTAAACTATTTTACAATCTAATTTTGTAATGTTATCCTCTTCCATAATCAAGTAGTTATAAAAGAGAAATAACTAATATATTATTTTTAAAATTTATAAAATAGTTTATAATTGACTAGATTTATCACTTTTTTAATTTGTTTGTATAGTAATTTGCCATATACAAACCATATAATGTATAAATCTGAGTTTATATCTCTATGTATAACAAAACTCAACTTTGTTGATATCAATAATTTGCACATTCTAACTCCCTTAATTATTAATGTCGGTGTCCAATTGATTTTTTTGTTGTTGTACGTTTTGTGTTATTATGTTTACGAGCCATCTTCTTTTACCAACATATTTGTTCATAGTTATTCAAAAATATAGGTTAGCTCACTTGGTTATCACCCAATACCTCCACAGTACAGGTCATGTCGTCATGGGTTCAATTCTCTTTTCTTTCTTATATTTTTCTTTGCTGTTTTTTGATTTACTCACTTTTGCTTTATTTTTAAAATTTCCTTTTTATTTTTTTTAGGATTTTTTATATTTTAATTCTACATATAATGTTTTCTTTTAAAAAGAATTTTCCTTAATATTTTCCTTAATTTTGTATTTAACTTTTAAAAGTTCGACTTAATTTCTTCCAAAGGTTAATACCAATATACGGGTTGTCGAGACCGAGCGTTACAAATTTTAAGTTTTTAACACCCCACAACAGTTCACGGGTTAATCCCACTCGCCCCGCTGCAACGCGTTTAATAACTTTCGCGTTTGTTTGCTTATTTTTTTTTCTTGACAACCCGCTATAATTTTTTGTTTAGAACGAAGATGTATTCAAGATAACGTTTTTAGGTATCGTGGGTTATATCGACTGACGGTGACGTGCTGGTACCATGAAGAATGAGACCCACACCGACTGAAAAACACCGGTACCGTTATCGAACTGTCTTTTATCTATGTTTCGATCTCCATAACCGAATCTCCGTAACTTCATACGTTTCTTTTAAGTATTTAACTACGGTTCTTTTTGCGCTTAGCCACGTTAATGTCACCGCCTCAACCGTTTAAGGTCCGGCTTGGCCGCAGAGCGCGGGGCAAAATTTATTTAACCACGTTTTTTTTTGTGCTTAGCCACGTTAACGTCGCCGCCTCAACCTTTTAAGGTCCGCTTCCCGTTGCGGAGCGCGACGCAAAATTTCTAGTTAATTTCTTATATAGCAAAGTAAAGACAAAATACATCTTATGAAATGTAATTTTATATACCGAGTAAATTGGCAATAATATTTAATTGATACTATTAATTATTTTTTAAATCTTCAACAATATAATCATCAAACATTTATTATATTTTTTTTGAACGACTAACACCCACCCACCTATACTATTCCTAAACTACATCCTTTTCTAAATTACATCTTGCCAAGGTTTGAACCCGAGTCTTCTTCAAAGAGCAGTGGCGGATCCAGGACTTTACTTGAGTGAGAGCATAAAATGGGTAGGGTCAAAAATGGGTCGGGTCAAAAATAGATCTGGCGAAAATGGGTCGGGCCATTAGAAAATATAAAAGTTACAACCGATAATAATAGAAATGTTGGCTAAGGCATGCTAAGGGTATATAAATATATACAGTGAAGTTGGACAACTCTATTGAAAAACAAAGTAGATGGACGATTGGACAACTCTTTTGAAAACCGGACTGTAAATCGAATCGGTCTCAACACCGGTTCACTAGTTTAACCGGTCGGATTAGTTCAACGGGTCTTATTAACAGGACCGGCCCAATGGGCTTTGGGGGTAAAACAATGGCTTTAGCCCCCCAATTCATTAAAAAATTAGTTTATTTTAAGTTGAGCTTTTTTCAGGTATGGGCCAGATGAAATAAAGAAAACACTGTGAAGTATTAGGCCGACGGTTCATATACAAATTAGGGTAATCGTGGAAAAGCTTAAAGCATTTGAGCAGTGAAATGTCAAGGGCTTTGGAATTTGGAGCAGCCGTTAATGTTGTGGAGGTAAGCATGTATTTTTTTTTTTCAATTGATTTTTTTTTTTTAAACACAACTCCTAAAGGAAATTACATAGAGATAGAAGGCAAACGGGCAACAAGCTGCGCCGCCAACCCTTTTTGAATAGCAAAACCAAGTCTTTTAAAAACTACATCTACAGATCTTGGGGTCATAACATTACTATGCATGACCCGCTGTACTCGGTTAAGTAACTCCACGGCCTCTGGTGCAAGGAAACCAAAAGTGTCAAAAGCAAATGGTATAAACACGTGTTGGTTGTCAAGACACGCTTTCTCATGTTTGGTCACTTTGCTCGAAGCAGCTTTTAGAGCAGCCTGACTCACCGTGAAAGCACCAACTCCCAAACCCACCAGAGGGGAGACCCCTGTTAGATCTACACACGCATGTTTCCCACCTATCCACCCAAAGACCAAAATGTCAGCGGGTCTAAGTGTTAATCTTCCTTCCAATGGGTCCGTCAAATCTGTAAAATATGTTAATGCATGTATTTAAGTTCGCCGGAGGGAGGGGACAGCGGACAAGCCACCGGATGTCGTCGTATTCATCCAACGATAACGCATCCCTTACTACCTCTTCCCTAGAATCACCGGAATCTGTATAAGAACATTCCAATCTCTTGTTCCAACTTCCAATTCTGGTTCCAGAATCTTTGGAAACTAACACTAGAATATGACCTGAGTAAACATTTGACAGATTTGAATTAAGAAGCATATGACAACCTCCTGATTAAACAACATAAATCTTGATTTATTAGAATTGCAAGCAAAATAATCAACGAAAAGGCCCCAAATTTAGACCTTGCTTTAGGCCCCAAAAAGGTTGAGCCGTCCCTGTTTATTAACCGGACATTTTATATATACATGTATGTATATATGTATTTTTTTATAACCATACTAGCTTAGAACCCGTGTCTACACGCGAGGTGAAAAATATCAATACATAAAATTCTTAAATCTTTATGTATATATTTTATAGGTGTAAAAATGTATTTTATATACTAAGGATAAAAAATAAAAGTCAAAATATGTAAAAATTAATATATAATTGGGTTTCAAAAATATGTTAGTTAATGTAATTTGTAATTCATTTACTATTTGATTGAAAATAAAAATTACATAATTAGATTTCAAAGTTTCTTATAGTAAGAGATAATTTAAAATAAATATTTTTTATTAGTATAATTAGTAATTAGTATTTTCTTTATTAGTACAATTAAAAGATAGATGTGTACTTAATAAGAGAGAGAAGCGGAAAAAAAATGATGAGAATGAATATGAAGACGACACGTGACATGAAAAACTTTTATTTATTATATAGTATAGATATAGATATAGATATGTGTGTAAATAACTAAATATACATTTGTATGTTTTTTAAAGTTTCTTATGACTTACCTAAACATCTTTAAGTTAATATTAATAAATTAAAATACCAAAGAAGTTGTAGGGGAGCTGGCAACTAGTAGAACAATAAACGTGTTTTGAAGGTCTTTTGCTTTATTTACTAACCTAAAGTTTGCCCTAGATCGATGCTTAGCTTAAAAGAGGCTTTAGGTTCCCTATTTATACTTGAAACTCATTCAAAATCCACTTCAAGTTAAGAATTCATAGGTTCCCACCATCTATAAATCCATAAGCTTGAGTAGTGCATCAAACATGGTCTAATTAGAAATAAGGTGGGTATTTAAAATGAACGTATTTTACACTAGTGGGCCAGATCTGAGTGGGGGCATGTGCTCCCCCTAAACATATACATGATCCACTCCTGTCAAAAAGGCTTTGCCTTTGCCTCTTACGACTGGTCGACAACCCAAGTGAAACATATACATGTGCTCCCCCTAAATATTTATAATATCATATTTATTTTCATAAATTGTTATACAGAAAATCCACTGAAACTAGTATATAAGATTATTTTAAAATATAAACATATTATATTATTATTTTATGTATATATACTAAATACAAAATATAAAATATTTTACTTGTGTCACACATGTTTTAAGGTAGTGATTGCATATTTGATGTAATTCGGTTTTGCAAATTAAGATCAAATAATTTCAAGTTAATTTATAGTACAAGTTAGAATATGTAAAATACGTACTTATATAAGCTTAACCGAATTAGATATATGAAATATGATTAGCTCTAAGAATCATAATTTGGTAAAGGATTGAGTTTACCTTTTTACTTGCCCACATAAAAATGTGTTAGAAGATCAACTGTGAACAAATATGATGATCAACGTGAATAAAGAGCCAATGTAGGTGTTGAGTAGCATGTTAGAGCGATCAATGTATAACTTCTCTAAGTTTTTGACACCTTCTTACTGCCCCTACGAATATTTTCCGGACACAATTTTACAAGACATATTTACACCGATCTTACGAAAGTTTCCCAGTCACTAACCTATTAGCCGGTAACCCTTGCACTAACTTTCCACTCAGATGACCACATTGATGTATCTTCACTACAACCGTTAAAATATAAATATAACTATAAATACTGTTTCCGTGAAACGTTAAAAGATAGTTATATTTTATACTAGCTTAGAACCCGTGTAATAAACACAGGGTGAAAAATATCAATACATAAAATTTTTAAATCTTTATGTATATATTTTACAAGTGTAAAAATGTATTACAAATACTAAGGATAAAAAACAAAATTCAAATAATGTAAAAATTAATATATAATTGAGTTTTAAAAATACGTTAATTACTACTTAATGTAATTTGACTTTCATTTACTATTTGATTGAAAATAAAAGTTGCATAATTAGATTTCAAAGTTTCTTATAATAAGGGATAGTTTAAAATAAATGTGTTTTATTAGTATAATTAGTATTTTCTTTAAAAATATATTATTATTAAAAGTTATATGTGTATTTAATAAGAAAGAGTCGGGAAAAAAATGAATATGAAAACGACACGTGACTTGAAAAAATATTTATTTATTATATAGTATAGATAAGAGAGTCATTAATTATTTTCATATTACTTAAATATTAAAAAAAAATATGAAAAGATGAGAGAAGTTTGAATATAAGAGTGGCGTTGATAATGGCGTCCAATTGTATCGATCCGCCATAGCCATGTGGTCCTTCACAGCGTAAATTCAAAATCACAATTAACCACACCATCTCTCTCACACCTCCATGTGTTCACTGTGCAAGCATCTTCCGTTCGATTCTAGTATAAACCCTACAATTATATTCACATCCAGCAATCGAATCTCTTATCGATCGATTCCGCTTATTCGTTTGGTCAATTTCTGAAGTACTATTCAAGCAAATCAACTCAATCACAGATATCGAAGAAACCAGGTCATATTTTCGTTTTCACAACTAATATCTATATTATGCATCGATTTTAGTTTGTATTTCGTTGTCAATTGGTTGTTAAGTTTGTTTCGTTAGGGTTACTAATGATTACGATATGCTAGCGGATTTCATGATCCGGTTTACTCGGATTCAGTTACGGTTTTAATCGGTGAACTTTGTTTGATTCGGATGCGATTTTTTCAAAATTAGGGATATAACTTGAATTATCTAGGATTATGTTTACGATTTTGCTTATTTTCATGATGCATCTGTGAGATCGTCAGCTTGTTTGATAATTGCTTAAGTTCTATTGTTTATTGTGTTCATATAGATTCAACAATACGATTTAGAGCAAGTGACAGATAAACTGATGCTGCATTAAATTTTTGGGAGCAAAAACAGGTATGCTCATTAGTAACTGATTCAGTGTGAAGAAGAAGTTAGGGTTGATTTCATGTAGGGTAATTGAAGATCTGCATCTGCATAAATACAGTTTTTCAGTGAAATAGCTTGTATAAATAGAAGAGAAAAGAATGTTAAGGTAAATGCATGAATCTGATGCTATTGAATTTGATGCTGCAGCAATGACCAGCGAGCTTGAGCAAGATTCAAGTTCTGCAATTGTAAACGATAGAGTAGCGGTGGGCAAGAGTTCAAATAACAATATATCTCTAAGAACAGGCGAGGAATTTTCACTTGAGTTTCTTCAGGATCGTGGTATAAGAAGAATTCCTAGTGGACATGATTTGGACCTGAACCACGGGCCGATAGTTGGATCAAGAAGTGATGTTAATGGTCATCTTGGTTACAGTGAATTTAGTGGTATGATTGGGTTGAAAAGAAGGGATTTGGTAAGTAATTCTAATACACCTGATCTCATATCTATGGCAAGTGCACCAGTCATTGGTTCAATTCCATCTCTGTCCCATCGAGCTTCAAATGATTCTCAAAGAGAAAAGATAAAGTTTCTTTGCAGCTCTGGTGGTAAAATTTTGCATAGACCTGGTGATGGGAAACTGAGATATGTGGGAGGTGAGACACATATTTTTTCAATACAGAAAAATATGTCGTTTGATGAATTTGTCAAGCGAGCGAGTGAATATTGCAATCAGCCTCACACGATCAAGTACCAGCTTCCTGGAGAAGATCTTGATGCTCTTATATCTGTGGCTTCTAATGAGGATTTTCAGAATATGATTGAAGAGTATAATGGGCTTGGAAGTCATGATGGTTCTTCACGACTTAGGATATTTTTGGTTCCTTTGACTGAATCTGAAAGTACAATCACCATTGAAGCTGATGCTAATCTCCAGAACAATCCAGATTACCAATATGTAGCTGCTGTTAATGGAATAGTTGATGATGTTCTGATAAGAAAAAACGATGCACAGTTTTCGAAAGATGAACTCAGTAAGTTGAAATCTAGTTTTGATCAAAATCCAAGCTTGTCCATAAAGCATTTGCCTTTCAATCCTTTCGATAATAATGCTGGCTCCAATAACACAAATGCCACTCCATCTCTTCTTGTTTCACCTGTTCTAGTGCCACAAGATGATGTTATTAACGGTCATGCACAAGTATACAATGACCCATTATCTGATAGTATTGAGATCCCAGTACTCAAGGGCCGTGCTTTTCATTCTGAAAACCGTATTTTACTCCCCCCTGATCCAGTGAATCTATATGTGGGACCCAATGGGTCTCAACTGGGTATTCCACATGCATTTTCAGACCCACAACTTCAAGAACGTGGAGCAACCTCTGCTTTTGGATCTCAAGATGAATCGAATTTTCCTTCTACATTGAACTGCGCACCACCACCATTACCTTCACAGCTGGTATCTTCCTTCTTGCAGGGGAAGTCTGTTGAACAATATGATGATATTCATCCACAAGTCCCATTTGAGATTCCAAATGTGAATCCTTCTGTTGTTTACAGCCAAACAGATTTCCTGCACCAAGAAATGAAAGAAGATTCAAATAAGAGTGCTGAGTTGCAACATGATTATGATAGAAACGGGTCTCCTTTTCTTCAAGCTGGGAATTTTGTTAAGAATTCAAGAGTCAATCATGAGCAGATATCTGTTCTTTCAGGCAACACACCACTGCATGACCCAAACATTGTCCCTACATCAATAACAAATAACCCAAAGCCTATATCAAATGCAGTGATGCAGCCACTTTTAAGCAATAACAGACAACAAACTTTTGAAAATCAGCAGCAGGTTTATACTGGGACCAATATCATGGGAATTACAAGTATGGTTCCCAGTCACAATAATAAATCCGATGCTGACAGATCATTGAATGATCTTCTTTCTCACTTATCTGATGGTTTAAGATCTGATGCACCTGCTGTACAACTACCAAGTTCACATCAGAAGGAATTAAATAACCACAAGCCTAAACAGAAAGCTGATGGTGCCATGCTGGAGTCAATGATGCATGACGTTCCATTGATGCAGATACCAACAACAGGTGCTGAAGTCAGGAGAGAAGCGAAATTCATTGATGAAAACTTCAGTCACACCAAACAGAAAGTTGCTCACTTGGGTCATGAAGAACATCATAGCATGACACAGAAGGAAGTCCCGTTATCCAAGGGAAAGGAACAAAAACAACTGGATATTGATGCTATATGTCATTCACAGATGATAGGTGATGTCAGCAGTGAAGCTCTCCCCTCAAATGCAACAGAAGCTGGAGATGCTATCTCATATTCTAGTATTGGGGTATTGAATTTTGTTATGCTATATTACTATATTTTTATTTTAAAGACTTTTTGTGATCAGAGTTGCATCCAGATGTTTTGACAAGAGGAGAAAGATAATTATTGAAAATTATTTAGACGTATGCTAAAAAAACAATTAGTTGCTGGAAAGTTAAAAAATATACATAGAACAAAAATGCCAAGCTTACATGGGTTGAAAATATCCACTTTATTGTCTCATTATGCTGCAGTTCATTCAAGTCACCGGAATCCTTAACTGAATGTAGGATTTTGTAGACCCAATTTCCTTAATATATCCTACTTTGTGTGGACTATGGATCTCAAGCTTCACTAGATAATATTTTGGTCCAGCTTGATTTATACCACCTTCTTCTAAGCTTAAAATGTTATTCATTTACATGTTGGGCTATTGATGATCCAAAATGTGCATGTAGGTGATTTACTAAGCAAAAAACGAAACAAAATGTTCAATTGTAGTTTTTTTAGAAATTTCGATTTTATATTAAGCAATTACCCGTTGACTTATAGGTAAGGTGTTTCCCTGTTATGCAGGATGTTGCAACAGAAAATGAAGGTAAGGATGTCCTATTCAGTAATGCATTAATAGCTGAAATGGAAGCTGATATGTATGGTCTCCAGGTACACATTACTATTTCTGTATATAATGTGTTCAGTAACTTTTGCCAAGCACACCCAAATCGTTGTTGAGATCCACTGAAGTACCCATGCATTTCTTCCGATTAAGGATAGCCAAACTATTTTTTCTTATCAATTAGAGGTGGTTTTGTTAAATGACAAGAATCATTTAAGATTATTGATTTAAGTTATTTCCAATCTCTCACTTACTTTTTTTAATCCTCTTGTTTAGCTGCTATCCTCAACAGCATATTGTGTATGCAGATAATTAAGAATGCCGAACTTGAAGAATTAAGAGAATTGGGCTCTGGGACATATGGAACTGTTTATCATGGTAGATGGCGAGGGTCAGATGTTGCCATTAAGAGGATTAAGAAAAGCTGCTTTTCTGGGAGATCATCAGAGCAAGAACGATTGGTGGGTTCCTTTCTCATGTTTTTACAAATTTTTTTTTTCATTTTCTTAAATATTTGCATTATCTCTATCTGATTTCCATTGTATACATGTTGTATTCTTGTTAACTTCCAACCGTGCAGACTAATGACTTCTGGAGAGAAGCTCAAATCCTTTCAAATCTTCATCATCCAAATGTGGTTGCATTTTATGGGGTTGTACCAGATGGATCTGGTGGAACCCTTGCTACTGTTACTGAATTCATGACTCATGGATCTCTTAGGAATGTCCTGATAAAAAAGGACAGGTGAATTTACTTTTCTGCCCTCAATCAGTATTTTACTTTGTTTGGATCTTGACTGTTTCTGGAAGTTTAACTTTTATGCAGATCACTTGATCTTCGTAGAAAGCTTATAATAGCCATGGATGCAGCCTTCGGAATGGAATATTTGCATTTGAAAAATATCGTCCATTTTGATCTAAAGTGTGATAATTTGCTTGTTAATATGCGGGACCCACAACGACCCATCTGCAAGGTAATTGGAAGTTAGCAAACTAGGATACATGCTGCTGAACTAATTCTTTTGCATGGTTAATCTGTCGGTCTGTATTGTAATACTTGGTTGCTAGTAAGGAGAAATACCTCGACTCTAAGAGACTAATTTGGACCAAAAGTACTAAACTGGATCAGTATTTCTTGTTAATCCTTTGAGCTTGTTTGGGTGAAATGACATCCACACGAGCCCAACTGGGCTAAAATGGGTTAATAGTGGTATAACCAACCAACTTTCAACATTTTGAAATTTTAATCCTTAATTATTTTGCAGCGGTTTCACCCCTTAAACTTTTATTGATTTGTTAAAAGAAAGTTTAAATAGTGGAGTTTAATCATTCTTTTATAGGTTTGAATTAGATAAAGAAAAACATAGGGATTAAACCACTACAAAAAAGTTTAGGGATTACACCACTGCAAAAAGAAGTGAAGGAACTTAATCAGATAAATGATGGAAGTTGGTTACCGAGCATAAACCCTAAACGTATATTTGATTGAGTCAGTCAAGAAGTTAAGGGACGAAACCACCGCGAAAAAAGGTCAAGGGTTAATTTGCCAAAATGTTGAAAGTTGGTTGGTTTTTGCCATTATTAACCCTTAAGAATTCATGGGACGGCTTGGGTTGGGTTTACCCACCAACTTTTTTTGTCCTCCTGTTAAATATTATAAACAATTAAGTATTAAACATGATTACAAAAATTATACTAATGAATAACAATCTACACTTTTCGAAAAACGATTTATGAGAGGTTGTAAGCATTTAATTTTGGGCCCATTAACAACTGTGATTAGTATAATACTTTTGATGTTACAACTTATTACTTTTCGTAGTAAAAGATATCAGATTATAAAATTTCATTTAATACATAGCTCGTTTTGACAATTTACGTAACTCACCCATTTGCCACCTCTACTTCACACTAGGATGCACTACAACATCTACTTTAAGACATATTTATTTCTTGGGTCTACTTGCAGGTTGGAGATTTTGGGCTGTCAAGAATCAAACGGAACACACTAGTTTCAGGTGGCGTTAGAGGGACACTACCATGGATGGCACCGGAATTGTTAAATGGTAGCACTACCAAAGTTTCTGAAAGAGTAAGAATAGTATCTTATATCATCATACGCCATGAAATATGATAGCTAAACTATGATGATGGTCAATTTAAATAAACTTTATTTTGGTTATTGATAGGTTGATGTGTTCTCTTTTGGCATTACAATGTGGGAGATTCTAACCGGGGAAGAACCTTATGCAAACATGCATTGTGGTGCAATCATCGGTAAGCTTTTTTCCTTCATTTTATTCGGCGATAACTAGTTCTTGGAACTAGGGGAGTAAACGAGCCGAGCCATGCCCAAGCTCACCTAAGCTCGAGCTAGGCTCGTTTTGAGCTCTATGTCACGACTTGTTAACAAATTTTCAAGCTCGAGCTCGACTTAGGCTCGACTTGTTTATTATTTACTAAATATTTAATATTTGTTTATATATGTATACATAAACAAACAAATAAACAAACAAACGTACCCGGTAAAATCCCACACACAGTAGGGTCTGGGGAGGGTGAGATGAGGGCTACCCTTTCCTCTGCCCCAAGGGATAAAGAGGCTGCAACCAGGGAGACCCCCGGCTAGAAAGACCTTCATGAAAACGAAATTTTACAGGTAATTATATATAATTATTTATATATATTTTTATAATTATAATTTTATATCTATAATAAAGGGAAAACTTTACAGAATAGTAACCAAATTTCCCGTCTGTTCCATTTTAGTCACTCATATTTTTTTTTTGGTCTCATTAAAGTCACTCAAGTTTCACCTGGTCTTCCAATCTTGCTCAATTACCATGTTAACATGTTAATTTTTTGGATTTCATTTTATGGATATGGTGAAAATATTGGTTTACCCTTTTTGGATTTCATTTTCACCATATCTGTATAATGAAATCTAAAAAAATTAAAATGTAACCTAGTAATTGCGCAAGATTGGAACAACATGTGAAACTTGAGTGACTTTGATGAGACGAAAATTTGAGTGACTAAAATGGAACAAATAGGAAACTTCATTACTATCGCACGAGTGGCTCGGTTTGTTAACATCCCTACTTGGTACTTATGAAAATGTGCAGAAATTAGTCCTTGATATGCCATGGCAGAAAGTGTTTGGAAACCACACAATTACATGACTATTGAATTTTTGGTAAATTAGGTCGTGTTTGGATCTGCATTTTCAGTCTTATTATTTCAATGTACAAGATCTAGAATCAGAATCTGATAATTAGCTGCAACAAAGTGATTGAAGTTGGGGATAGTTAGATAATTTAACTTATGTGTTGCAATAACTCTTTTACATGCTCATCAATTCGGATTATTTTGGCCCTAAAAATTAGAAATTTAAAATCGAGTAACAATAGTTCTCTAAAGTTCTGTATTTATGAAATAAGCGTAAGTTTTATGTTCGGATGTGCTTCCTTGGGACAATGGTTCTTTAAAAATATTTTATGGTTATCTGACATCAAATAATTAGAATCAGATAATCAACAGTAATGGAACTGGCCGTAGAAGATATTGTTTGGATGTGCTTTTGCCATTTGAAGTTGTAATTATCAGTTGTTTAATAATTGTGTCAAATCTTGATGACAGGAGGGATTGTAAAAGATACCCTTCGCCCTACAATACCCGAAAAGTGTGATCCCGAGTGGAGGAAGCTGATGGAGCAATGCTGGTCAGCGGACCCCACTGCACGGCCTTCTTTTACTGAGATCACAAACAGACTAAGGTCAATGTCCAAAGCACTTCAAGCGAACGGAAACAAAAAAGGTCAAGTATAGTGTGTGTATGTAAGTGTTGGTATTTTACTTTTTACGTGTATGTGTTCATTTGTTCATTCTTTATACTGAAATACAGTTGGGGTTGATAGAATAGAATAGTAGCTTGAAAGGGTACTTATGTAATTTACACCAACCATATACATAACGATAGATGGATATGGTTATCTTGTTTACATTTGTGTATTTCTGAAACCAAACAAACCTGTAACTTGCAAAAGTGTTGTATTCTTTAAGAAATTGGTGATAATTACTCAAAACCTTAAAAAAAAATGCTTCAATACAAACAGATGCTTAAGTTTTATTTATATAAACACCTTGCAGGTTTGCACCAACTTTGATTCATCGACGGTTGACATGTATTTTAGTGGAATATTATAAAACAATAATTAAAATAATTTTCTAATTTATTAAAAAACCATTTTCAATTAGTTGTTAAATTATAAAACTATTTTTAGTTAATTTAAAATTCAAAAACAAATTATGAAACAATTTAAATAAGAATTTAAAAAACAATATAAATGGGGTGGCCCACTAGTTGGGCGTTCACTTTCATCCGGATATCCCCAAAACCGGATGCCGGCGAACATCTACTCCCACACCATGCTCGTCCGCTTGCTAGCTCCACCTCAAACTGGATACACCTCCAACCTTGCGTTGGAGGTGCTCTAAGTAGTTGTAATTTATTTGGGTCTTAGAAAGACGCTGGCTTAACAATGATGTAAATAATTCTGTTTTCGGTTAACTTTACAGATAAATTAGATTTAAATTTATGAATTTTTTATTTTTGAAAAAAAATTGAATTATAGACATAGATATTTTGGTATTATATATATACATATATGTATATATTTAATATATTATTATATTTAAAAAATTTTGAATTATTTTTTGGTTTTTCAAACTCAACATCGAAATCAGTTGATCGATTGTTCTAATTTTAATCTATTTCGCGAATTTGAATTTGGTTGGATTTGAAACTGAAAAGGGTTTGATGAAAAACCATGAGACAATATTATTAGACAATTATTATAATAGGATATTTTTTTGATAATAAACCTAAAAATGAAGATTTTGTGACGAGATATAATAGGATATTATCTTAAGATACTTGATTGTTAATTTGTTATGATAATTAGATTGAATAATTTATCTTAGTCTAACCGGTTTCTAGATTATAAATACTTCTCTATAACAATAATATTTATAGGGTAACGAAACCATTTTCAAGACTTCCTAAGTTTGCTGCAGCCTTTGGATCCATCAATGAGATTGGTGCTTTGGAAGGTTGGTTGCATAACTAACCAAATTTAAATCTCATCTGGATGGTGCTAACTTAATAGGCTAATTGGATCCTGTGTAAGCCTTTGCCAGCTCAGCATGGCGAAGCACCTTCCTCGTCAAGAAAGGTCATCTCTAAAGTAGCCACTTGTTCATGGTTCAGGTCTTACTTAAAAGGCTTGAAGTATCAACAAGTGGCTCACCGAAAAAACATGGAAATAACTCCATGATGCTATTGCCAATTCAAAATTCTTGACGAGGAAGTTACTTCGCCTGCTGAGATGGCAAAGGCTTGCTTGGGATCAAGCCTACTAAGAGCACATGAATATCTTGTATGTCTAGTGTGGTTATATGATCTTTAGTAAATAACTAGAAAAGTTGTCTGCGCTCCGCGGTAGGAAACGGACCTTAAACGGTTTAAGCGGTGTCATTAACGTAGCTAAACACAAAAAGAAACGTGGTTAAATAAATTTTGCCCCGCGTTCTACGGCGGGAGGCGAACCTTAACGTGGCTAAACACAAAAAAAATCATAGTTAAATACATAAAAGAAGCGTATAAAGTTACTGTGAGTCGGTTGTGGATATCGAAACATAGATAAAAGACAGTTAGATAACGGTACTGATGCTTTTCAGTCGGTGTCGGTCTCATTCTTTTTTGTGCCAGCACGTCACCGTCAGTCGATATAACCCACGATACCTAAAAAATATACTATTTTGAATACGACTCAGTTTAAAAAAAATATATACCGGGACGTAAAGAAAAAAAAGCCAAACAATTGCGAAAGTTATTAAGAAAAAATCAGATTATATATACTACAGGGGGTAAAATTAAAATTTTAAAAACTTAAGGGGTTAAAATGGTATTTTACAAAGTTGAAGATGACTTTTACTATTTCAATAAAGTAGAGGGGGGAGATTGGTCACCTCCATTTAAGGTTAATGGAATTTATATTATATGTAGTTTCCTTTTGGTCACCTCACCTTTTTTTATACTTTAAATCATTTATGCTAAGGAATTGTTCAGGAAGCATATACTACTGATTTATGGAACTATTGACGGTTTCTCTTCTTTTGACAAAATTCTAGACTGAACTGCTAACTACGGTTTAGGGAAACAACAACGACAGCTGGTCGGGTTGCGTGGGTCGGCTGATTTTAATGGTTTAGCATTTTGACGGTTCGAATCCGTTTTTCTTACTTTTTTTTTCAAAATATTAATTTGTAACAAAAACTTTAAAATAATAAAGATGGTTCATAATTAAAATACATTTACATAACTACATATTTCAAAAAAGAAAAAGAAATATATAAATAATAAAGATCAAACAGTTGGTTTCACGTTTGGAACTGAACTGAACCGTTTGAATTTCAAACCAGCCAACCGACAAATTTGCTTCGATTTGACAGTTGGTTTGATTTGACGGTTCAATTGGTTTCAATGGTTTTTTTTGATACCCCTACAAGAAAGAGAATGAGAAATAAAGATGACAATTTCAATCAATTTACTTATTAAGACGATGATTCAATCGCTTTACTATAAACATGTAATCATATTTAACACAAAATTCAATAGAAAAAGAAACCGAACAAAATTATTTCAGTAGTCTGTTTTCTCACCTCTAAAACCTTTGGCCCATTTTTATATTGCCTGTATCTTTTTAGCCATTACGCTGTAAATATATTAATGGCCATGTCCTAGTTTTTGATATCCTATATCTAATTCTAGAACATGATTCATTATTAATCTTCCTTCTTGATATCCTATATCTAGAGCTGGCAAGTAAGATGCACGGGCCGGATTGACTAGCAAACATTTTGTATTTTTTAAAATGTATGTGTTTGATTATGGTTTAAAAAAATATATCACTACAATAATAATCTTAATCTAGCTTTAAATAAAAATGATTTAAGAGATTGTATGCACCAACAGAATCACTTGACTGCCCTAAATATATTTTTATCCAATTTTAATCGTTGGAAGCGGGGAATTAAGGACGGATGGTTGTCCTAATGACAGCAGCAACAGCACCAACACCGATTACGGTTAGGTGGTTACTGGTTTCTCTAATGTTAAGCATCGCCCTTAAGTTTTTCATTAAGAGTGATTTTGATTGTTTAAAGTATAATAAGTTAAAGTTTTAGGTAGTTGAAAATGGTGTATAAAATAAATAGTTCAATCCAGAAAAACAAAAAAAAGTAAGAAGAATAGCTACTATATGTTTATTTGATAATCTAAAACACAAGTATGCCATTTTTGTTTTGTCCTATTAAATGAACCTCTTTGTATACTTGCATTCTTAATGTTCATAAGTGTAGTCTAGTTAATGTTCGTTAATGCTTGTATGTAATTATTTTATAAATAGATACCTCCTCTAATTGAGGAGTATTGGAGAGTCATTTCATTTACATGGTATCGGCTTTTCTGGTTGATCTCACCCAATCCTATACCCTTCCCATTCCTCCCTCAACCTTCTCCCTTCCTTTGTGTTTATGCTTCTCATCCTTCCTGCGCATCTGCCGCCTTCTGCCTTCTGTCCGGCGGTCCATTCTGCTCGGCAGTTCCTTCCTGCACAAACAGTCCCTTCTCCATGGCTGCTTCATCCAGTGAGGTATCTCTTCCCCTCAACACCCTAATTCACCTGCTCACTATCAAGCTCACCTCCCTTATCAAGCTCACCTCCACCAATTATCTACTATGGAAGAATCAAATGGTCCTTATTCTCTCCTACCAAAATCTCCTTCCCCATGTTGATGGGTCTGCCATTGCTCCCTTTCCGACTATTACACAATCTGATAAACAAGTTACCAACCCTGCCCTGGCCTCTTGGCTTGTTAATGATAAACGTATGATCATCAGCCTTCATTCTTCCTTAACAGAAGAGGCAGATTCCATCATTGTTGACCTTACCACAGCCCGTGAAATTTGGATTGCGCTTGAGGCGGCTTATAGTTGTTAGGTTTCAAAGGCACACACAAACACGAAAGCAATAAAGAACACAAGCAATTTAACATGGTTCGGCCGGTATGACCTATGTCCATGGATTGCAATTAGGGATCTTTTTATTAGATGCTCAAGAAATTACAAGTACATGACATCATATTTATAGGGACTAATCTAGGGTTACATAACTTAATCATCAAGTTAACTCAACTGTGGGCCCCAGCCCAACTTGCGCAGGAGGCCACCTAAGGCCGACCGACTTCCTAGCCTCCACACACGACAATCTCCCACTTGGAGGCTTTGGCAAACTCCAAACTGTCTCCGTCTTCACTTGTAATTTTGTAACTTCTTTCCTTCTAGTTGCAGTCACCTTCTCATCTTTATTCCTAAAGGTCAGTTGAAGCTATGCATAGCTTCAACTTCTCTAAGGTAACCACCTTAGTCAGCATATCAGCTAGATTCTCTGTTCCTTTAATCTTCTCAAGCTTTAGGGTGCCATCACTAATCAACCCCTTGATAAAGTGATATCTCAGCTGAAATGTTTCGTCTTGCCATGAAACACAGGTTTCTTTCCCAGATGTATGGCACTCTGGTTATCAAACTGTCTCTGCCTGTCATCAAACTCCAAACTGTCTCCGTATTCACTTGTCTTCACTTGTACTTTTGTAACTTCTTTCCTTCTAGTTGCAGTCGCTTTCTCATCTTTATTCCTAAAGGCCAGTTGAAGCTATGCATAGCTTCAACTTCTCTAAGGTAACCACCGTAGTCAGCATATCAGCTGGTTTCTCTGTTCCTTTAATCTTCTCAAGCTTTAGGGTGCCATCACTAATCAACCCCTTGATAAAGTGATATCTCAGCTGAAATGTTTCGTCTTGCCATGAAACACAGGTTTCTTTCCCAGATGTATGGCACTCTGGTTATCATAAAACAATGGACTGTCAGACTGTTTCTTCCCAAGTTCTTCCAGAAAATTCTTCAACCATATGAGTTCTTTGCTGGCTTCAGCAGCAGCCATACACTCAACTTCAGTGGTTGAAAGAGCAACGTTCTTTTGTAGCCTGGACATCCAACTAACCGCAGTTCCTCCCACTGAAAAGACAAACCCAGTTGTGCTTTTATAAGATTCCTTGCATCCCTCAAGGTCTGCATCTGTATAGCCCGTTAGAACAATATCTTTGCCTGAAAACCATAACCCCATCTTTGAAGTGCCTTTCAAATACCTAAGCAACCATTTGACTGTTTCCCACTGTTCTTTGCCTGGATTGGACATATATCGACTAACCACCCTAACTGCGTGTGCTATATTCGGCCTTGTGCACACCATTGCGTACATAAGACTACCTACAGCTGATGCATAGGGCACCTTAGCCATTTCGGCCATGTCTTCATCCGTCTTTGGTGAATGGTCTTTAGAAAGTTTAAAATGACTTCCTAGAGGAGTGCTTCTGGTCTTGGCATCTTTCATTTTGAATTTCTCTAACACCTTCCCAATATACTTTTCTTGAGAGAGTGTCAGAGACCCGTCTTTGTTCCTGGAAATACTCATCCCGAGTATCTGTTTAGCAGCACCAAGGTCTTTCATCTCAAACTCTTCTGACATTTGTTTTGTGATAATCCGAACTTTCCAGGTTAACTCCGTTAACCGAATCCAGTTAAAATCCTAACCTAGTTACTTATCTCAAACCCCAAGGACTAATCTTGCCTATATTCAAACCTAAATACTTGAAATTGGAAACACTAATCTTGTAATTTACCTATAGTTGATTCCTGTTGACTTTAGAAAGTCAAATAGCCATGTTCTTAACTCAATTTAAACCTTAGGGACTAATTCTGCCCTCTTCTAAAACTCTATTGCATGAAACTTGAGGGACTAAACCTGTAATTAACTCAAATGTAATTATGTTTGACTTTGAAAGGTCAAAATCAAGTGTTATTTGTTCCTGTTGACTTTGTAAAGTCAAACCTCTTGATTCTAGACTCAAATGCGCATTAGAAGATAAATTTCGTGCAATTTGATAACTGATATGCATTTCAATACATTAAACGACCATCATAGGTCATTTAACATTGACATTTATTCGAAATCAAACCAATTTATGACTAGTAAAGCCGTAACCGTCGACATATTGATATTGCGCACGAATTCGTACAAATTCGATCATCATTCCTAGAATCAAACCTCTGTGCACCTAAATCGAACATCCCTGAACCTGTTGCACCATCCATTGTGATCGAAGACGCAACCGTGAACGCCGGAGAGTAGCAAGGAAAGCTGCCACTGACTTTTAGTCGATCCCCACATATCCAATATCATCTCAGGTAATTGATTACACCATTAGCTTCGTTTCCACCCCTAAATCAAAAGCCCTAACCGCTTAGAGGCTTATAACATCGAATTGGTTGAGAACTAATTCTAGGGTTCTTCGTTTGAACCGGTTTAGTCGAGCACTACCCTAGACTCAATCTAAATCAATTTAAATAGTATGGTCAGATTCGCAATCCCACACTCTTTAAAAGCCCTATGAATTCAATCAATTCTATTATCATGATTATTCAAATTGATCCCGCATTCTAAATCTAGGGTTTCGGCCTTTTATTTCGTAATTAAACGATTCAAAACTCAGTGATTTTGCAATTAAACCTCTCCCCAGAATCGCCAATACCCGATTAACTAAACCCCTATACTTTCGTGTTAAATCGATATCGAAATTGACGGATTTGAGTTGGATTTGTGGTTCGGCATCGATTGGGGGGGGGGGGGGGAGGAGAACCTGGTATGCCTGTTTGTTAAAACTAAATGGATTCGGATGTTTGTGCGATGACCCTAGCGGGCGTGTTGGTAAGACGTTGGGCTGTGGGGGAGGTGACCCGGGTTCGAGTCCCTCCACCCTGTTTTCTTTTTAAATCATTTTTAAACGTTTATTTTAAATATAAAAATTGTCCCTATGGTATTATATTAATATATTAATATGTTTTGAAACCGGAAAACACTCGTATGCTCGGGTTTGGTTTTATAACCCATTATTAATATTATTTTCCACTTATAAAATAATATATTTATATTATTTTCAACCCTTGGCTCCGAGTTAAAAATAATATATATTATTTTCACTAGTTTATAAACATTGTGTAACATGTCGAACTTATAAATAATATAATTATTTTTATTATTTACCCACAAATGCATTCTCAAATAAAAATAATATATTTATTATTTTTACTACATAAATGATTATTTTATCAATCATTCGAACTTAAAAATAATATATTAGGTTATATTATTTTCCTAGGCCATTTAAAATGGTACAAACGCACGAGTATATTTATTATATATTATTCGTAATTTAGAAATCTTCGACACGAAACGTATTTATCTTAATTATTATATTAAGAAACCTATATTCTCGTAGACACGTTCGTCTACTCATTGGTCCTTAGAATGTTTTAAGACGTTTTAATCTTCCGTGTCGTCGGCACAAATCCCAATGTGTCCCTAATTGTTATGTTTATAATTCTAGGGCATACGTGAGTCGTTTCAGGCTAACACTTGTGGTTTCAATCTCATATTTGTGTGATACTACCTACTACGCAACGCAGGTGAGTTTCACGGACCCTTTTTACTGTTTTTACATTGGGGGAGAAACATGTACACAAAGCAACATCTTTTACTTGTTTTCCCGTTGGGGGAGAAACATGCACGCAATCAATCATACTTTTACTTTTTTTCCCGTGGGGGAGAAACAGGCACGCAAACAAACATTATTTTACATGTTTTTCCCTTTGGGGGAGAAAACATGACGCAAACTCTTTTGATTTTTGTAATTCATATATGTTATCACTTGTTATGACTATGCGTAAACTCTATCATGAAAGTCCTCACATCGAACCGTTTAAATATGAGTATAGCGAGGTATGTTGAGTAGTACTACTAGGTTTGACAAACCCCACTCGCGTTAGTCGCGCTAACTTGATTGGAGGTCGAACGGGTGTAATGTTGACCTAAACATGCACCATGGTTGATAGGCCTGGTGGGAGGCATTCAAACATAAACAGTCAGTTTACGGTTGCGAGCGCATTAGTATACATGAACATGGGTTAGCCACCTGTTGATATATATATATATTGAATGTACATTAATCTGTTAAACGCTACTTACAAACTGAAACCTGTGAACTCACCAACCTAGTGTTGACACTTTTTCTTACATGTTTTCTCAAGTCGCTAAGTTCAGGTGCACACTAGGGCATGCATGGAGTCTTGTTAGCTTTTCAAGCTTTGATCAAATGTTTATCATGCTTTCTTTTTAGACTTGACTTGGCGCATTGTTTGCGCATTTACTACTCTATTTAACGCTTCTGCATTCACTCTGAACTTTTATATTATGAAATTTTAAGTCCCATATAGTGTCGTTTGAAGTAACTGATGTCTGAGATCCTGGTTTGTCACCTTCCAAAATGGTAAAACTCCGTTAGTGGAATCTGTGGGTGTGATAGATTGGTATCAGAGCCATTGGTTATAGCGAACTAGGAATTGCATACTAGACTATAACCCACACACATTAGTTACATGACACAGACACTCATACATGCTACACGTAGCATCTACACATACATTGCATTGCAAGCATGTTGATATCATCTATATCACCCTCTACTGACGAGGGGCAAGTCATTTGCATTGCATCATCATTCCCAGTGGTGACACTCGGGGAATCACCAAAATAACATCCACTCCCGTCCGAGAGTAGCGAGACGGAGCCTTCAAAGGATCCTTCAGTGACATGTTTCTTTAGTTTCTTTATTTCCTTCATATCAGAACCAACAATTAACATATCATCCACATATAGGAGGAGGATGATGTATGACTTATCAATTTTCTTTATGTAGCAGCAGTGATCCATCTCACATCTCTTGTACCCGGATCTACCATGAGGTTATCAGTTTTAACCCATACAAGCTCTTCTTCAACCTGCAGACCATACTTTCTTTTCCGGTAACCTGAAAACCTTCAGGCTGTACCATGTATATGCCTTCATTCAAATCACTGTGCAGAAAGACTGTCTTCACATTTAGCTGCTCTAGATAAAGACTCTCAGCAGCAACAATACTTAGGACCAACCTGATAGTAGTCATCTTCACAAGCGGAGAGAAGATTTCATTGTAATCACCTCCCGATTTCTGTTGAAACCCCTTGACCACTAACCATGCTTTGTACTGTTTGGTACCATCGTGTTCATCTTTGACCCTGTACACCCATTTGTTGTGCAATGCTTTCTTACCGGGAGGAAGCTTTGTAAGCTCCCACGTTCTGTTCTTTTCTAGTGACTTCATCTCATCCTTCATTGCAATCTCCCACTACAATGAATCTTTCAAACTAGTAGCTTCTGTGTAGCACTGCGGTTCTCCATTCTTTGTTAACAATAATAAATTAGCAGATGGAGAATATTTCTCTGGCGGTGTGGTGACTCTAGCAGATCTCCTAACCCATTGAGTTTCAGGAGCGGGAGGAGTAACCGATGGATCTTCAGTTTCTTCATCAGAGCTTTCACTGTCATTTGAATCTTCTTGAGTTTCAAGCTCTGAGCTCCCACTGTTGAAAATGTCTAATGGAGCTTTAGTGTCACCAGTTTTCTTCATTTCAGCATCAATAACAATGTACTCTTTCTGGCTTCAGAACTAGTACCACTTCTTTCTTTGTATAATTCAGCTTCGTTGAACATGACATATTTGCTTCTGATAACTTTTTGGCTTTCAAAGTCCCAAAGCCGATAACCCATCTCATCTATCCCATAGCCAATAAAAGTACACTTCTTGGCTTTTGAGTCAAGTTTATCCTTATCACCATCTTTCAACAAACTGTAAGCGGTACAACCAAATACTTTCAAGTGCTTGAGACTTACCTCCTTTCCTTTCCACTCTTCCTCCGGTATTTTGAAACCCAGAGGAATAGATGGTCCACAGTTGATCAAATAAGCCGCAGTGTTAGCTGCATCGGCCCATAACATCTTTGGGGCCTGCGTTTAACCTCATGCTCCTTGCCCTTTCATTTAAAGTTATGTTCATCTGTTCAGCAACTCTGTTTTGCTGAGGAGTTCTTAGGACTGTCTTGATCATCCTTATCCCTTGTTTTGCACACAATCAACAAACTCCTTGTTGATGTATTCTCCCCCATTGTTAGACTTAAGACATTTAACCTTTAAACCAGTTTCATTTTCAATAGCAGCTTCCCCGTTCGTAAAAGTATTAAATACTTCAAATTTATGCTTGATAAAATAAACCCATACCTTTCTAGTGGCATCAATGAAGGTCACATAGTAGGATGCACCTCCTACAGATTAAACCGATGTAGGTCCATAAATGTTTGAGTGAATGAGCTCCAATTTCTGAGCTTTCGGTGTCTGCCCAGTCTTCAAGAATGTAACTTTCTTCTATTTCCCGAGAACACATGACTCGCAAAACCCGTTTCTACTTTATTTAGATCTTGAAGCTTTCCTTTATCAGCCAACATCTTCAATCCCTTGTCACTCATCTGCCCGAGTCGTTGGTGCCACAGATTGGAAGGAGTCGGACCAGATGTTGCTGCATTCAATCCATCTCTTCTTTCCTCGAGCAACCACGAGGTTGCCTTTGATAGCTTTCCACTGACCACCCTCAAAGAGAACAACATGGCTTTGGTCATCCAACTAACCAACATAAATTAACTTTCTCCTCAAGTTTGGAATAACCCTGACATCTTTGAATGTCCAGGTGGTTCCAAGTGTAGTCCTCAGATCCATATCACATATCCCTGCAATATCAAGTGTCTGATCATCAGCTAAGTGAACTTTACCAAAATTACCTATTCACAAGTTCTTTACTAGCTCCGAGCAAGGGACGGCGTGAAAGGATGCTCTTGAATCCATGATCCAGGACTCTATGGAATTTTCAACACAACAGATGAGGGCATCATCTGGGTGTTGAGCTGCTACGTTGTTCACTTCTTTCTTGTCTTTGCACTGACTTTTAAAGTGGCCCTTCTCTTTGTAGTTCCAGCACTTAATTTCTTTTCTGTTTTTGGATTGATCTCTCTTCCTAGACTTTAACCTACCCCTGTTATTGCCCCTTTCAGGTCTTCTCCCCCTTCCTTTAGTATGTACTATATAGAATAGAACTGGAAGATTCTCCAACGTTTTTTCCTACGCACGTCTTCATATAGAATCAAATCCCACATCGCCTTGAATGTGAGTTTGGTAGTTCCAGATGAACTACTGACGGCTGTAACAGTACCTGACCAGTTTTCGAGCAAAGATGACAATAGGAAGAAAGCTTGTACCTCATCCTCAAAGTTAATATCAACAGATTCTAACCGAGTGATAACAGAATTGAAATCATTAATATGGGCAGAAACAGACAAACCTTCTCTCATCTTGGTGTTAACCAATTTCCTTATGAGAAATACCTTATTGACAGCATAAGGCTTCTCATACATGTCAGCTAGGGCTTTTAACACTCCAAAAGTGGTCTTTTCTTTGACTATGTTGTAGGCAACGCTACTTGACAGGGACAACCTTACTACTCCCAAGGCATGTCTGTCTAAGAGGTTCCGGTCAGTGTCAAACATCTTCTCTGGCTTTGCTTCCAGTCCAATCATTGGAAGATGTAAGCTCTTCTGATAGAGCATATCTTCAATTTGCATTCTCCAGAATCCATAATCTTGTCCATCAAACGTCACTATCTTTACCTTAACTTCTTCTTCCATTGAAACAAACTTACAGAGTAGAACTGATCGAGTCAATAATGAGAACAATGAACAAACACATCAATGGCGGCGGCATGAATTTGTTGACTTTTCTATTGGACATTGTCTATTCAACCAATCTCAAATAAAATCAGTAATAAACGCGTATGAACACGCGTATGACCAGGTCAACGACAGCGGAAAATGGGACAGAAATCAAATATGTCAGCGATAGAGGAAGGCGATGGATAGCAGGGTTGTCGGCGGCGGAAGCCTAACCAGCGGCGACGAACAATAACAATCCGGCAGCAGACGGATGCGATTGCAGAACTTGCGGCGATGGCGATTTAGGTGGAACCCTAGACGACGGCGGAACCCTAGGCGGCTCTAGGGTGGCACGCGGCTGAAGACTATTTGTGTATGGTAATCAAGAGCCAAGCTTGTTGGGTATAAAATTGAGACTGATGCTATCAATAGAAACTACAGTATCGAAACTACTAGTTTCGGTTGAACATTTGTTCAATCGAAACTACTAGTTTCGGTTGAACAATTGTTCAATCGAAACTACCTAGTTTCGATACATGTTTTTCAGGCCCATTGGGCGGTGGCTTGGAAAACAAGGCATATGTGCTTGGACTCCTATTAATAGCAGATTATCTGATAGGAGGAGTGTGTGTCTGTAGAGGGAATCACCACCATAGGGGGAGCTCACCCTAGGGTGAGACTAATTGTGAGTGTGTGAGGAGCTTTATCATTTTCATATCAATGAAAGAATCACACGTTTTATGCTTTCAATTATCTGTTCTTTTTCACTTTTATATATTTTTGTTCGTGTATGTGATTCCGCACCCGTCTCTACCTTTTTCTGATTCGAGAGTGATACTGGATCAAGGGATTCCGCCTCTTGATTCGGACCGGTTGAAGATTTTTCTCCGTAGATCTGTTTTCTCAGGTCTGCTCAGGACCTACAAAGCTCTGATACAAGTTGTTAGGTTTCAAAGGCACACACAAACACGAAAGCAATAAAGAACACAAACGATTTAACGTGGTTCGATCGGTATGACCTACGTCCACGGACTGCAACTGGGGATCTTTTTATTAGGTGCTCAAGAAATTACAGGTACATGACATCATATTTATTGGGACTAATCTAGGGTTACATAACTTAATCATCAGGTTAACCCAACTGTGTCAAAAAGATGCAACTAGGCGAGCATATTTGCTTAAAGGTCCTTGTCAACCAACCCTACATGATTTGGATCATGGTTCGGGTCATGAGTCGGGCCATGGTTCGATTCATGGTTTGGGTCGGGTCAAGGTTCGTGTCATGGGTTAAAGGAATGAGTCGGGCCATGGATCATGTCTTCGTCATGGATCAGGTCATGGTTCGGGTCAAGGTTGACCCATGACCATGACCTGTTTTTTTCATTCCTTTAAACCATAGGCCGAGTGCATGGGTCGGGTAGACTGTTCAAACCATAGAACACCTTTTCTATTATTATATCCTTTAGAACACAATTACATGATTTGGATAACACAATTACATGATTTGGATCATGGTTCGTGTCATGGATTAAAAGAATAAGTCGGGCCATCGTTTGCGTCATGGTTCAGGTCAGGTCAAGGTTCGTTCGGGTAGGCTGAGACGGCTTAGCCAACGTGATTTTGATGTGATTATGCTTGGATAGTGAATCTGTTGCCCAACAGCTGCATAGGTTTACTCAGCTGATAAATGAGCTAAAAACTAATTAGATATCCTATGTACAATGCTCTTAACAGTTGATGATTTTCACAGAAATACAAAAAGTATGATCATTTTTTAATATACAAATGCTTGGATAGTTGGTGAGTTGTCATTGCAGGAGGTTTGCTCGAGCACAACTTCCTTTGGAAGATTCAGCAGCTGTGGAAATACAACTTACAGTCAGATATCAGATTCTACAAATTGGGTTAAAAGTTTCTAATTCTGAAAATAAATTACTTGGGGTTAATTTTGAAACAAATCATGATTTTAGGGGGAAAATATGAAAATATTAAAATTTGTGAAAATTTTAATATTAAAAATATAAAAAACAAATCATGACTTTTAAAAAACAAAATACTTTAGAAACCAACGTTCCAAACAAGCGAACAATTTGAAAAAAAAACAAAAGGTTTAATAAACAAACGATTATAAACAAACTATTTAATAACCATAACCCGAACAAACCTTGACCCGACCCGATCCAAACCATGACGCAAACCATGGCCTGACTCATTCTTTTAACCCATGACACGAACCATGATCCAAATCATGTAATTGTGTTCTAAAGGATATATTAACATAAAAAGTGTTCTACGGTTTAAACAGTATACCCAATGGTGTTTACTGTGTTAATTGTGATTTCCTCTCCCTCTTGATTAAGTGTCAAGGGGTTAGGTTTTTTTTCCCCAAATTGGGTGGTGTGTGGTGGAGATGGTGGTGGATGACGGTGGTGGGTGGTGTGTGGTGGTGGTGGATGACGGTGGTGGGTGGTGGGTGGTGTGTGGTGGTGGTGGATGACGGTGATGGGTGGTGTGTGCTGGTGATGGTGGTGGATGACGTTGGTTGGGTATCTGGCATACCGTTAGTTTGTTAAAAATAGTTGTTGAGATTTCTAAGTATATTTTTTAACTAGTATAATTATTTAAAATTTTAATTTATATAAAAACTATTACAAATTAAAATATAATACATTACATATATATAAGTTTCATTATAAATATATACTTCACAACATACAAAATATAAATAATATTATAAAAAAATACATGTTCTAAAAGAAAAATTAATATTTTTACATAATGAAGCTACTAAAATAAAACATTAATAGATAAGGGTTAAAGGAAAATAAAAAAAATTCGGGTATATTATTCAGGTATATGGTTCGGGTATGAGTGAACGAAAATTTTTAAAACTAATCTTATACTCAGTCCCATACCTATCAGACTTCGGGTATATCTTTTATTTAAAGTAAATCTTTCACCAAATCTTCCCTATATCAAATCAACCATCCCCATATCAAATCAACCATTAACATCTTCATTTTCATTTATCTGACCCAACTCATCTTCTTCATTTTCCTTAGAAAATGGACGGCGTTGCTTTCTGGTAAGATTGGCTGCAATTTTTGTTAATAACTCATCTTCTTCATTTTCATTTATATGACCCAACTTGGCTGCAATTTTTGTAGGGTGTTTATAGCCCCGGTTGTGGCGGTGTGTTTACTGTACCGTTTATGTCGTCGACCTCCCCACAAAGATTTGCCTCGAAGGCCAACTTGCTTCCTAGCCTCCACACACGACAATAGTAATTCGTCTGTGTCCAAAACTTACGGGATCAACTCCGGTTAACCCACAAATTGATGGACGAACTTGGACGTTCATTTAAGCTTTTATGTGTTCAACTAAGTGCCATTGGCCATCACATCGATGCTACGGATCAACTGCACTAGTTTCTTTGCGGGTTGGGTCCATCTTTTGAAAACTTTTCAACATCGGTTTGTTCATCTCGTCACTTTTTCGGACCTTCTAGCACGGGCAGAGAGTCACGAATTGTTTATCAAAGCCTTGCATGGACCTGGATCTCCTAATATTGCATTCACGGCTGAGAATGCCAAACCCAGCCCTGTCAACTCCGGAGTCGCACTCATGCATACCATGGGCAATCTCACGTTAACAGTCGACTTACAAACAGTCGTTCTACAAGTAATTTTTCCCGTCCACGAAGGCAAAACTTTGTCGGACTCAAGTATCAAGGAGAACCAATAGCATAAGTTGAAATTCAAATATATAGTTATTATTTTGAATCATATTAGTATTTAATATTGAATATTATTGGTCAAATGTGTTGTACAATAGAGCCTCTGTAATTCCTCCGTAAATATGCACTTTCCTTGTATGTAATTGCAGCATCTCTTTTCAATAAAGATTATCAATTCAAAATCAAGAATTCTCTTCATCAAGGACACTATGTAAGTGCCTGTACCAAACTTGCATCCTTTGATGGTTCTGCAACCCCTACAGAAGATACCTTGGCCCGTGCATTCCATGCTCAATATCATGTTAACTTTCATGGCCCTGATTGGTACGTTGATTCGGGAGCAACTGATCATATGACCGTCTCCCCGGATGTTGTGTTGAATCTATTCCTCCCAAAGGTAATGAACGGGTCCTATTTGGTAATGGCCACATTCTTCCGGTGTCTCATACGGGTAACATGCATCTTTTCGGTTCATTTAACTTACAAAATGTTTTGGTTGTTCCAAACCTCACTAAAAATTTGTTATCTGTGAGTAAACTAACTAAAGACAATAGTGTGGCCTTCTTATTCTCATATCTCTATTTTTATATTCAGGACCGCCAGACGAAACAAGTATTTATACAAAACCTAACTCTTAACAATAATAATATTTCCTCTCTCTTGATTAAGTGTTAGGGGGTTAGGGTTTTTTTTTCTTCCCAAATTGGGAGGTGTGTGGTGGAGATGGTGGTGGATGACGGTGGTGGGTGGTGTGTGGTGGTGGTGGATGACGGTGGTGGTGGGTATTGCTAATCAAAAACCCATACCCGGTTGTAAAATCGTATCTAATACCAGCCCATTAATGGTCTGGTATATGTCGGGTAATTACTCGTTGGGTATCGGGCATATCGTTAGTTTGTTAAAAATAGTTGTTGGGATTTCTAAGTACATTTTTTAACTACTATAATTATTTTAAAATTTTTATTTATATAAAAACTATTACAAATTAAAATATAATACATTACATATATATATATATAAGTTTCATTATAAATATAATTCACAACATATAAAATATATATAATATTATAAAAAAATACATATTCCAAAAGAAAAATTAATATTTTTACATAATGAAGCTACTAAAATAAAACATTAATAGATAAGAGTTAAAGGAGAATAAAAAAAACCGGGTATATTATTCGGGTAGGAGGGAACGGAAATTTTTAAAATTAATCTTTTACCCGCTCCCATACGCGTCAGGCTTCGGGTATATCTTTCATTTAATGTAAATCTTTCACCAAATCTTCCCCATATCAAATCAGTGACCAACTGAATGATGTAGATATCCCTGTCAATGACCAGCGTCTTGTCTTACAACTTGTACGCGGGTTACTAATTGAATACGACAACGTGGCTACCTATATCAACCAGACTCTTCCCAACTGGGAGACAGCTTGTAATATGCTTCAGTTGGAAAATCATTGACAGTCTGCTCGTGATCAGTCATCTCCTGCCGCCCTTGCTGTCCTCCCTCCAGATTCGTCTACGGATCCTTCACCGTCGGTAAACTATCACCGTGGTCACAGCCATAACCGGTCCAACAGGGGTCGAGGACGTGCTCAGCCTAATCGTCCCAACAATGGGCAATCTCACCGTTTCAGTCCACAAGGGCGTGGATATGGGACTGCAGCTTCGCCTGGAAACCAGCCCCCTTGGCCCACAATGGGTAACGAGCCCTATTGGCCTCAGTGGACTCCTCCCGCGTACCCCTACCCAACATATCCAGGCTGGGCTCCTCAATGGTCTGGCCAAATGCAACAGTAGCCCCCCTTCTCAGCAATGTGGAAACAGCACGCAGGCCTTCAGGTGCATCTCAGCAAACTGCTTAGGCCCATTTAAACAATGTGGACCCTCTTGAGCCCACACAGAAGCACTGCTATGCATGTTGATGTCGGTGATGATCAGTGGTACATGAACTCGGGTGCAACCGATAACATCACAGGAGACCTAGGTAAAATCACTACCCATTTGTTATCTTGTCCTATTAGTTCGATACTTGTAAGTAACGGAGCTCGCGTGCCAATTATTGGATCAGGTAACGCCACCCTATCCACCCCTGCATGCAACTTGCAGCTTAAAAACGTTCTCCTCACCAAAAATATCCTTAAAAACCTTATCTATGTTCGTAAGTTTTCCATTGATAACAATGTTTCTGTTGATTTTGACCCTTATGGTTTTTCTGTGAAGGACTACAATAGTGGGACTTTCTTTCACGCCACAATAGCTCGAGTCAGCTCTACCCGTTCACCTATCCAGTCTCCACATCTGCTGCATCTACAGCCCTTGCTTCCACATCTCAAGATTTTTGGTATGATCGTTTGGGGCACCCTTGCCACCCCGTTTTTTATTCTCTTGTTTTGAACAATTTCATTTCATGTAATAAACGTGCTAGATCGTTGATTTGAAATTCTTGCCAATTGTCTAAGCACAAACGTTTACCTTTTTCCATTTCTCAATCTACCACTGTTTTACCTTTTGATATTGTGCATTGTGATTTGTGGATGTCACCTATAACAAGCAAAAATGGTTATAAATATTATATGGTGCTCATTGAAGAGTTTACACAATATACTTGGGGGTTCCCACTCAAATTCAAATCCGAAACATTCGGAAAATTTTCTACTTTTCACACGTTTATCAAAACCCAATTTAACACCCAAATTAAATATTTTCAATGTGACCTAGGGGGTAAATTTGATAACAATAGCTTCAAGACCCTTGCCATTTCAACCGATCTTCAGTTTTGATTTTCTTGTCCACATACGTCTCAACAAAACGGAAAATCGGAACACATGATCCAACGCCTAAATGAGATCATGCTTACCCTATTAACCCACGCATCCCTACCACCAAACTTCTGGGTTGAAGCTATTCACACCTCTTGCTATCTTCATAATATTCTCCCTACTCAACTCCTAAAGTTCCAATCTCACTTCCGCTCTCTATCTCCGAAACCTCTCCTATGACCACCAACGGGTTTTCGGATGCGCCTGCTACCTAAACACTTCCTCTACCCGCCCATATAAACTTGCCCTCTAGTCCCCTCGGTGTGTGTTCCTTGGCTACCCGTCTGATTTTCATGGTTATAGATGCCTTGATCTCACAACGGGAAAGATAATTCTCTCCCGCCACGTTACCTTTGATGAGTCGTCTTTTCCATTCTCAAACCCCTCCACCACAAATCCCCATGACTTCTCTCCTAGCACCCGACAACTCTCCACTTCTCTTCCATCCCCATACCGCAACACATCCCACACCTCAACACACCTATGCCCAGACTCCTCCAACTCCCACCAGCCCTCACCCACAAAACAACTAGACCCAAACCAGCCCTCAGACAGTAAACCAAAATCTGCCAGAACCCCCCCAACACCGCCACCAAGCTTCCCCTCTTCCCCAGCTAACCAAACCAACCCTCCACCTACGTCTGCCACCTCTACCCCAACATGATACCCCATTACCTACCAGCGCCGCCCCTGTCCTACTCACCCATTGACCACTCACTCCAAAGCAGGCACGCTTCCTCCCAGCGTACCCTTCAACCTTCACGTTCAAATAGACCCCTCCCTCTCACCACTCCCAACTTCCCATATCAAAGCCCTTACCAATCCAAATTGGCATGCTGTAATGTCCGAATTGTACCGTGCTTTGATAGATAATAACACCTGGGTATTGGTTCCTAGGCCTCCTGATACAAACATTATCCGTTCTATGAGGTTGTTCCACCACAAGTTTAATGTTGATGGTAAATTGCAGCGATACAAGGCCCAACTGGTTGTGAACGGAAAAATTGAACAGCTTGGGGTCGATTGTGACGAGACATTCAACCTGGTGATTAAACCCACCATCATCCGTACTGTTCTCAGACTCGCTGTCTCTCGGAACTGTCCCATTCATCAACTTGATGTTAAAAATGCTTTTCTTCACGATGACCTACATGAAACGGTCTATATGTTTCAACCACCTGGTTTTACAGATAACCGTTTTCCTAACCATGTTTGCAGGTTAACGAAATCCTTGTATGGCTTAAAACAGGAACCGCGGGCTTGGTATGATCGATTTGCAACTTACATCACTAAATGTGGCTTCCGTAGCACTATCAGTGACACATCACTGTTCGTTTACAAGAAAGAAAATCAGATGACATACCTACTTTTGTACATAAACGACATTATCCTAACGGCCTCTGACGACTCGTTGCTTCGACATATCATTTAGTCTCTATCTAAGGAATTTCATATGACTGATCTCTGACACTTGCATCACTTTCTTGGGATAAACGTTACTCGACGTAATGGTGGTTTATTTCTCTCCCAATGTACATATGCCACCGACATTCTCGCCCGAGCAAACATGTCCGACTGCAAGCCCAACACTCCGGTTGACACATCTTCAAAGTTAAGTGCGACGAGTGGTAATCTATTGTCGGATGGTACTACTTATCGGCTGTATCCGAGACAAGTTGGTTGCGAAATTTGCATTTGGAACTCCTCATCCCAATTCATCAGACTACTCTCATCTATTGTAATAACATTTCTGCATTGTACTTGTCTAAAAATCATGTTCAACACCAACGAACAAAGCACGTGGAACTCGACATTTATTTCGTTAGAGAAAAGGTTCGCATTGGGTGCAGTTCAAGTCTTACACATGCCTGCAGACTTTCAGTATGCCGACATTTTTACCAAGGGCTTACCTCGTCAATTATTCACTCGGTTCAGATCCAGCCTGTACATCCGTCCTCCTCCTGCTCAGACTGAGGGGGTGTCCTAACAATAATAATATTTATATATTATTATGATTGTATTTGTAAATATCCTGTAAATCATTTCCTTAGTTATAGGATATTTAGTTTAGGAAATATTCCTTTTGTATTCTATATATTTCGGTATTCAGTAATGAAAAACGATCACCTTGAATCTTCAATATTTTACACTAACAAGTACTCGCTAATAGTATTCGCATGAATACTTAGCAAGTACACGCACCAAGTATAATATTACCTTAGTTTAAGAATGAAACCTGAAATTTAATACAAACTTAAAGGATGAAAAGTAAAATTTGTTCTTGTTATTTACCAATTTAAATGTCATCATTTGTATTAAACTAGTTGACGCCAACCCGCGCGTTACGGCGGGACGTTACTAATATTGGTATTAAAAAAACATTAAATTATGACATAACAAGCAGCGTGTTATGCAATTATTAAGGTAGAAACTATAAATATTTTCTCTGCAAGTTCTATTTAGTCTTTACTACCACAGATTCAGGTAATGGAAGTCTTGATTTATGAAGCAAAACTGCAGATATATTATGTGTGATATGCTTTATCCAGGACACACTTGCCATCTCCTTCTTAAAAACAGATTTAAAACCCTAGAAATAAATATATGAAACACCGAACAAAGAATCCACATACCTGAAGTTGAATCCAATTCCCAATCCGAATACATGAAACAAGAAAGTTGGGCAAATTGTAGATATACATACAACATACCATCCTTTTTCAAGTTACTACTTTCTTGGCATTCTTTTCAAAGTTAAAAGCTCAAAAACAACTTGAACCTTTCACAATCATCTACTTCTTAAACATCACTAGCAGCAATTAGGTCACTGAAAAAAGGATCGACCACTGATTCTTTCGCGGACTTGTACCCGTTTAAACGCTTTTTGAATGAACGTAACTCCCTCTCGTCTCTAGATGTGCGATCCTATCACACATTCACATGTAAGAATATCATATTACATACAGCAGCTCTGAATTATTATTCATAAGGACTTACATAGTCTTTCTTCTGCAACAAAATGTCAACCAGGTATTGCAACCACAATACATTCGTCTTGGGGAAACTGTATGATCAAAGAGAAACGGTTGTTATAACACTTTCGACCCGTTTGGGTCAATTTTATCTCAAACAGGTTAAACTAGCTTAAAAGGAGACCAATCTGAAAGTCACCCAAAGTGTTTTTAATGCATCTAAAAAAACCGCCTAATTAACACAAGAAAAAAGAATTTAGAATGTCACTGAAAGATTATAGTTTTTGACACAAAAATATAAAATTTATGAATTTCGGACCAAAATCTGTTTACCCATTTTGACTGACATACATTGTGAATTGATACCAATTATAGAGTTATACAGAATTCCTAACCTTCCCTCCCAGCAATCTTCTGTAACTTGTTTCATTTTCCGATAAGTTTCTGACTGCACACAATATCATAAAACGAAACTTAAGGATGAAATTGCTAGCAGACATCAGTAACTTGTTTCTGCAGCTACCTGTTTATCTCCTTTCGGGCCTTCAAAGAGTCCCGGGTCCAAGGATAGATCCAGAAAAAGAATACTTTCACCTGCCAACAAGACATAATTGTCACATCACATGGATTATAGTTATAGTTATACAACACAGAAAAAGAGTACCTGTATTGATCCTCGAGAGCGTAAAATCAATTATCGATGCCACCAGTCTGTACGTCTTGACAATCATTTTTTTCCCATCAAGAATGAACTGCAATGTTTCTGAACCTTTTCGACTCAACAAGATATTGCCCCTATACATATGTGTGTAGTAAACAGTTGACAAAAATTCAATAGACGGCCACCCATGATAAAGGTATAACGGAAAAAATAGATAATGGGAGTTACTAAACCAGTGCAAATCTCTGTGTTCAAACTCAAAAGCAGCTTCTGCCACCGCCAAAGCCATAGTAACCTGAATACGTGTTTAATTGACCGTAGAATAAAACTTGTGTTACTAGATTGTCCAAGAGGAAGGCAAAATGAGCAGGTTGTATGGCATTTCAAAACTAATAACCTTTTGGTGTGGATTGGATGAAGTGGGTTTGACCTAAAACACTTTGTCTGATCCTTGTATATATAATGTGTGTTAAATGTAATCACAAAAACAAAATATATATGTACATTATAGTAATAATCTAATGTCCTGAATGAATCAATTAAGTAGGTTGGATGCACTAAAAATACAGTTTAAGTGACTTTCAAGTCATCTCCCTTGTAGTTTATTTGGCCCGTTAGAGATAAAAACATGACCCAGATTGACTCAATCATAGATAGGGGTCACCATGAATGAACATACTTGGACTAGCAAACTGCGTGCTTCGTTGAAGTTCAGTAGCACAAAGCTCTCCAGATCCTGTCCTCCGTGTTCTTGGACAAACACAACAAAACGCTGAGGTAAAAATGCATACGCATGTTAGAAGATTTGTTTCCCAAAAGAAAACAGTAAATGAATGCTCATTATAATTATCTGAAACCTGCTTCTCAGCAAACTCGGTAGGATGATCATTCTCTGAAAAATGTTTCTTGTCCCATTCTTCCCATGCTCTAATCATGGCATCATCATAAGCACCATCACATACCCTTAAACTGCATAGATAGGGAATTCATAGCTTACATAAGCCGGATAATATAAGCCAGAGAACCCACAAACAAACACTATATCAAGTGGTAGCTGATTAAGGATTTATAAAACAAAAATAAAAAGATTCAATCATCCATTCACCATCTAACAGCTGTAGTCAGAGTTAATCTAGCATGAGTGTGTGCATGTAATATGTATACATATACTCAATGAAATAAAGATGTACAGGAAGAATTACCTTAACGTTTGTATGAATGTAGGACAAACATTATGGATATGGGTATTATTTCCCCTTAACTCATTCAGGGTCAGGGAAAGCATAACTTCCTCAAGTAATTCTTCAGCTTTCTATAGCACAACAGGAACACAATGAAAATCTAAGGTCCAAACAATGGAAGGCTAATAGCTTCAAAAGGAAGTACCTTTTGAATTTCTCCATTTACTAACAAGTCACCGTTAAATGGAACAACTTTGCAGACAGTTCCACCAGCAATAAAAACTTCCCCATATGTACCTTCACCTACCTTGGCTATACTTTGGAGGTCACTGTATTCACAAGAGATTCATGTACTAAATGGTATGATCATCGAATATTGATTCTGTCAGTTAACATTTTAAAAGAAAAACCAACCAATACTCAGATATCACATCTGAAAATGTTGATGGAGAAGACTGTCCACAGACTTTTAGTAGTTCCAATAACGGATCCCATTGTTCATCCAAGGCAGAGTCTTGTGATGATAAAGACAGATTACGAATTTTAAAACCTAAATCTTGAGAATCTTTTTCACCTATTTCTTCAATTCTGTTTGTGGAACCAATGAAACTGGAACTACATTTGTTTTGACTACAGAAATCCAAAACAACATTATGAACAGATAGCTCTGGAGTTTCTAAGATCTTGGAAAGTGAAGCAGTGCCAGTGCGATTATGCAACCACTTCTTCAACACCGTCGATATATGTGAGGGCAGAACACAATTTTTCGTGCCCATAACCCAGGTTTTGTTTTGAGGCGAGGGGCTTTCCTCTAACAATTCAAATGCATCAACCTCCTGAAAGTAGGCATGCTCCTTTTCGTAGTTTTGAGGGGGTACACCTTTTGCCTAGAAAAAAATATTTGAGAAGAAAAGAAATGATACATTAGAAACATAGTTGTCAAAGGCGCTAGGCGCACTCAAGGCTAGGGCTGTTAATTCCTGACCTGTTTAAGACAAGATTAAACCTGTTTAATAAAAAGTACACTATGTAATTTTATACTTTTTTAAAAAAATAAGTAAAATTAGGAGGCTAGGCTCCATCATTTCCTTCTTGGTACATAAAAGATACAACTGGTTTAGAGGCATGAGATATAAAGTAGTTAAACGAGTCGTATTCATGTTTGATACTTGTGTTATTCGCGTCGTCTCTAACCTGTTTAACACGATTTGACCTGTTTTGCCAGCCCTACTCAAGGCGCATAGGCCTCGCCTGGGGCCTAGGCGCAAGGCACAAAAAAGCGAGGGCATGAGAAAAAAAAAGATCACACTTAAATGAAAGGAATCTATACTTAAAAATAATAATATTATTCAAATAAAATAAATAAAAGCTATTATATAACATTTAATATCATCTAATTAGTACAAAAAGTTCTAAAATAGTCAAGATTCAAATGTAATTCCAAAACTTAAACAACAAAATGTTAAAAGTAAAGAACCAAAATCTTCTTCAGTTTCACAAGGCGCTCGCCTTAAAATCAAAGCACATTTATCACGCCTCGCTTTAAAATTGCACCGAGGCGCACAAGGCCCTCGCTTTTGATAACTATGATTGAAAAGAAATGAAAGTGAGCACAAGTCATACTCTAGCAAGGGGAGGTTTGTTTTTTCTTATTGGCTTCTCCTTTTCGGGTACACACGCGGCAACAGCAATACTTGTCCTCCCTCTGGAGATTGAAAATTAAAAGTCACAAACATAATAACTAACACTACCCAATTGGCCAAACTGCAAGTTAGAATCGAACCTGGTAAAGAGGGAACGGTTCCAACTGACCCTCTTCCCTGGAGCCAAACTAACCCGATTCTTCTGAATACAACTCCCATGCTTCCTGGAGAGGACTAAGGATTAGGATTTTTAAACACAGACCATAAAAGCAGTCAACATGTAAACACAGATAACTCTCACTCAGTTTGCTGGCTTTCTTTTTGGGGGGTTTTTCGTCGGTAAACAATGGCGGTTTCTTGGTCATCAGATTCAGTTGCGATAATTTGTGACCAGAGATCAACACCGTTTTCACCTAAATTAAAAGCTTCAATACATAATTTCAGATTGAAATCGATAAATTAGGGATTATCATTTCTCTTACCTGTACGGGAACTCATCTTTTAATCGAAGCCTGAACTTGATGAACTGAGAAAAGTTGTTTCAGATCTAGTTTGAATTGAGGACGATGGGCGGGAATAAACTCACTGAGACGATGAGTAGCGCAACGGGAATGAGAAACAAATTGCAATTAGGGTTTCCATGTGTATATATATTTAAATATAAAAAATAATTAAAAATTAATTTAATTTAATATTTCAAATCGGATATCCGAAATTTTCCAATATTAATATCCGAATCCTCCGAAATTTCGGATTTCCGAATTTTCAGATAATTCGGATTCGAAATTTCGAATAATTCGGGTTCGGTTTCGAATTCTGGTTTTTTTAACACCCCCTAATACTATAACCCATTTAATTTTTTGCAGGTTTCATTTTTCTCTGATAATTTCGGTTCGTCAACTCTTTTAAAAAAAATGAATACACTTATGTGTTTAGTTTTTTTCTCGGCATTCCTGTATGAATTTTGTTAAAAACATAATTGTATTCGAAATTTTGTAATTTCAAAAAATAATGAACCATCTTGTTTAAAACATTTGTACGATCATTATTTTATTAGTTGCTAATATTGTTACCATTTGGTTCGATTTACCACTGTAATAGATGGAAATTTGTATGGATTTACATTTTATGGTTTTTAAGCATGTTTAATAATCAAATATTGCTATAATTTGATCATATTTAGTAATTACAATAAATGAACTATCCACTTTGTTTCACATGCGTATCATATTTTTTATTACTTCTGACTTTCACATGTAATTTTTATTTCACATGTGAAATATTAAAATTTTTAATGTACTCCGACTTATTTACCACTACTCTATGTTATTTGTGTGAAATTCACATTTGAAATAACATTGTGTATTATAAAAAAGTGAGATTTCTAATAAACGACAATCAGATAACTTTTATAATGAAAATAAGTGCAAAATTAGATAAATTTACATGCACTTAACCATTTTTATAGAATTATTAGTGTGCTAATTCATCATAAAACTTGTAAAAACATTCTAGTTTACAAATATAGATAAAAAGCAACTGTGTAGTTTCCCATTGTCTCCATAGATCAAATTCATCATTTATGCATTTACAACACCATTGATGTTCATCATAAATCATTGATGATCATGATTTGGGTCCACATGTTTCGCATGAAAAACCGACAATAAAAGAGCAAGAAACGATGAAATCATGATAAACTTGATCTAGCGCAAAATTTTAATGTTCAGGTTCTAAATTATTTTAGTCATGTAACAGTTCTGTCAAGTGCCTGAACGAAATACAAATCGACATTCTTATACAATTTCTCCTATCTTGATCCTCCCATGACGACTACATAAAAATGAAATCATATCGACGAGTTCCAACAAAACTTCAACTGAATTAGGCTTAAGGGCAATAGAACTGTGCAAACTTACAGAAGTAAATGATAGAAGCCATTCGAGATGTTTTTCTCCTTCGGTGAATAGATCAAAACTAAAATCACCTAGAAAAACATGCAGCTAAAAGAACATAAAACAACTGGAATTTTTTTTAAAAATATCACTATAAAATATTTTATAAAAATAACAGTTAACACCCTGTAACATATAAATTGGATGACAAAATTCAGACATTTGAGCAACTAAATGTGTCTGCATACTGAATGCAGTAGCTTCAAACTTGCTCCTAAATATTTGCTACCACTACATGGTGAACCAGTAGTAGTTCACATGTGAACAAGTGGTAGTTCAATTTATTTCTCTGTTCTTGAACCATATCATCGCCTAATTTTCCTTTAAAATTTCCCTCCTTTGGTAAGAAACATCATAAAAATTTATGTGTTACCATATAATTTTTTACATGTTATATAGTATTCAATACTCGTTTTTATGTGTTATCCGATAATCAAATAACACTGATTCACCAAACTTTTTCAAAGAGTAATGCAAGTTTAGAAAAAACTGAGCGCACCATTTGGTCGTCATAGGCGAATGGTAACAATTGGTACTTTAAGTGTTATGTATCATCTGATGCTTATTTTTATTTTGTTTTGTCCGGTTGTGTGTAGTTTTTTTATCTTATTTAATCGAAAATCGAGAGTATTCATTTTCATGTTTTAAAGTTTTATTGGTACTTATTTCTTAGTCAAGGTTGTACCCTTTGACGTCATAGTTTGACTCTATCGACTATCTTTCCGGCATTAGATGAAGTGATGAACGAAAATGTTAAAAGAAATGTTTCCTACGTAAAATCCAACTGAAATAATGCCATTAAGTTATATGGGTTCATTATTACGTTACAAATCAAGTTCATGTTGAATTCTTTTAGCTTTATGTGAAATGTGTGGTTCATATTATTTTTGTAATCGATTATTTTCTTGGACGGCTTTAAGTTGGGAATGTCAGTGTCACATAACATCGATAATTTTTTTTCGGTGTGTTACATTTGTATACGGCAGTCGAGTGACACTGGATAATGACACTGTAGATGACACTATATGCCCAAAAGAAAGAAAAGTGGCAGGATTTTGAAGCTGTTTTAGGTTTTTATCATCTGTTGAATTTGGACATTGTTTATGTGAATACAATCGTATGTATTTCTTAATTCTAAAGTATACGTTATTATTATTATTATTATTGAAACGTTGGTAACCCGCCTTGAACCTGTTGCTACAAAATCATCTAGGCTACAGATCTATAATAATGCAAAGAGGGTGAGACGTTTCCGGTTTGAAGTGGTCTTGGTGATGATTTGTCATTTCTCGCCTTCTTGAGCGAGGAGCATGGTTTTAAACACCATGAAGAACCCGTTGGAAGGTCAATGAGGCTAAAACCCTGCAAAACACCCTAACGGATAATTCAGTCATGCATACAAAAAAGAATAATGAGCACAGTGCGTATATGAATGCATAAGTAGTATGTAGAGTGGAATATGCCATTAGAAGGGCAAGTAAGAGTAACTAGAGGAGGCCAAGGGGGAATTAAATCCCCTTTTATAGGAGACAGGCCAAACACTAACGCCCGATAAGGAACGAGCCTGAGCTTGCTGGACAGTCCGTCGAATGGGTATCGTCTATACACCTAGTAAAAAACTCTTTGGATATTTGAATATCGAAACATGATGAAAATGGTAAAAATTATGGATCAACAACTGTTTATCAATTATTATTACTTTTGTATAAAAAATAACTTTTTCGGCTTATATCATTATGTATGTAACATAAACTCAATTCAACCCTATAAATCAATAAAAATCGATGGCACATCACTTTCTATATGATTACACATCTACATTTATACTATCTAATAAATAAAGATTTTTTCATTCCATTGTCGCCTCCGTATTCATTCTCATCATTTTTTTCTCGTCTCTTTCTCTTTTTTATTAAATACACATCTATCTTTTAATAATAATAATATATTTTTAAATAAAATACTAATTATACTAATATACATATTTATTTTAAATTATCCCTTATTATAAGAAACTTTGAAATCAAATTATGTAAATTTTATTTTCAATCAAATAGTAAATGAAAGTCAAATTACATTAAATAGTAATTAATGCATTTTCGAAACCCAATTATATATTAATTTTTATATATTTTAAATATTGTTTTCTATCCTTAGTATATGTAATACGTTTTTACACCTTATATACATAAATATTTAAGAATTTTATGTATTGATATTTTTTAGCCCGTGTATCGACACAGGTTCTAAGCTAGCTTAAAATTCAATAAAAGTTGTTAATTAAGAAAGTGTTTTTTTTTCCTAAATCTGAATATCATAACCGAACTTTTAAATTGTCAAATATGACACGGTATTATAATTTTTTTGGTAAAAGAAGTGAAAATTAAAATCCAAATAATGAAATAATCACAAAATTAAGAACCGTCCACGTTTATTGTTACAAGTGATGAAGTGAGGCATATATCGTCTTAATTGCGTCCATGTTCATTGTTACATCCAGACAAAAAACACCTTATTGCAAATCTTATCCATTTAAAATATTAAAATCCCCACATTTAGACTTTAAGTCAACTAAATAAATTTAAGTTATTTTTGTTTTAAACTATAAAAATTCAAAATTTTAAGTATATAACAACAAAACATGTCAAAAGCCGTAGAATATCATTCAAACATTTACATTCATTTAAACCATTTTTTTAATCTATACTAATAAATAAAGGTTTAAGCTGAACACTTGTTACTTCCTCATGACTCCTCACATTGATTTTCCCGCCTCTCTCTCCTAATAAATGCGCATATATCTTATTAAATATTAATTATAGTATAAATATATTATTAAAGAAGAATAATAATTATATTAAATCTATATCTATACTACTTAATAAACAAGTAATTATGTGACACATGTCACTTTCTAATGCATCCTCAACATGTTTTTTCTCGCTTCTCTCTCCTATTAAATGATATTTATTATTACTTATGAATAATTATTATATTATTAACTAAATAAATTTAATATGAACTAATATTTATCAATTATATAAAAAAAATTAATACCCGACTAAAAAAATGAATTAAAGAGTTTATAACTGTCACGTCAAAATACATTTAAAAAAAACATATTTTGACGCGCGTATGTGTTAATAGATTACATTATATGTGTAATACACGAGTTTATTCAACCGGTGTAATACATAGGTTGTAAAAATAAAAACATAATTTTTTATTACTTTAGTATATACAATTACATTTATTTAACCCGTGTAATACACGGGATTCTAACTTAGTTAGACTAATAAATCTAATTGACCTTATTATTTACGAGATTGACCATCTCGAATCGGTCTCTATCATATACTTTTAGCATTACTCTTTCAATTCACTTCTCGAGCTTGTGTAATTGATTGTGGAAGCGAAATCAGTATAGACAATGAAGAAATTGTTTGGAAATTAAAGGGGGCAAACGAACAAAACTCATGGTTGAAGTTATTTTTTTTATAAACAGTGTGTAATTAATTTATTAAAAGATTCATCACAAATACAAAACGAAAGGCATGACAGTCATTGTAACTTGAGAGTATTTCTCAAGAAAAAACAAACTAGTATATTGTTGATAGTCACGTACCTTAAAGTCGCCAAGCCAATCAAGTTTGTTGGTCAAAGCATTTTGATACTTAATTGAGGTCTCATACCTCATGCTACCCACCATGATTGAACTATGGAAGGATATGGGTTGACAAAACCAGCCAAAGTGATTCTTATTCGCGGTTTAGGCCCTTTTTTTCTTTTTAAAACCTTAATTCGTATTAAATTTTTAAAATTGATTCATGAATACAATACATATGCATAATTGCATATTCAAAAAAAATAATCTATACTATGTAATAAATAAAGGTTTTGGAAGGACATTTATCACTCTCCTATGCATTCTTATTCTTTTTTTCCCACCTCTCTTTTATTAATTATACACATTTTTCTTTAATTGTTTTTTTATAATTTTTTGTTTCTCGCTTCTCTCTTTTATTAAATAATAATGATTTCTATAATTATTTTTATAAAACCTTTTTATTTAAAAAAATATGTTTGTTCATAAAACATTTTTATAAATTGAATATTTCGTTCATTCTTTTTATAAAACATTTTTAAAAAATAACTATATAATGTTTCTAAAATTTGTATTAAAAAAACTTTGTAATATGTCATAAATATGTAATATGTAAATTTTTATTACTAAGTATATAAAATAGCATTTATTCAACCCGTGTAATACACGGGGCTTCTAACCTAGTAATAATAATAAAGGTAAACGTTGGGCTCCAAGTTTGGAATCGTGAATCAAGCTGTTAACCCAGTTTTTCAAATCATAAACTGTGTTAACGTATAAACTTCATACCAGGTGAACCGACCGATTTGATTTGCATGCATGCAACAAGGCACATGTTGTTGAAGCTATCGAAAGTTTTGAATTTTTATTAGCAAATGGCATGTATTGGATTTCAGACAGTTGTTTTCTTGTTCCTGGTTCAACTGGGAATATTATCTCTGTTGCAAGATTGTATGTATATTGTTTTACATTTGAATTTACGACTGGTACTATTTTGACTTTCAAAAGATAATTTGTTATATTTGAGCTTCTTCTTGGTAAAAAAATTGCCAATATTCAAAATTCATCCAATAATAGTTCTATATATGTTGTGAATAACTAGCGATACAAGTATGATTTAAATCTAATATAGAACTATTATTGGATGATAATATAGAACTATTATTGGATGAACTTTGAATATTGGCAACATATCCTTCTCGGGAATTGTTTTTGCTTTTGTATACTCGAAGCGCTTTGTTGTTTTGTTTCTTAATTACAATGATCTTGGCCTCTTAGTTTTTTTTTCTTAGATCAAAAATTGTTTTGAAGTATGATTCCCTATTGTGATTTGAAAAGTTTTGATGCACATTAAAACCCAATATTTCCATCCTCTTCTCTAGCTTTCTCCTGTTTTTTCTATTTTAAAAAATAATTAATTTTAGTTCTTATACCAACATATAAAACAAATACTTCATAATTAATAATATTTTGCTCTCTCCATTTCTTTTCAAACTTGTACGGTAGTTCTCACTTTCAATCTCATCATGCAAAATAGATGTCACCAAACTTAACATATGAAACCAAAATACAAAAAAATAATAATAACAATATAAAAAAAATATATGTTTAACTAGTAATTGTACCCGCACTTCGCGGAGGAGCGTGTCGTTTTTTCCCCGCACTACGCGACAGGAGTTTGGTCGTCATCGGTTCTGCTCGTCGAAAACCATAAAAGCAGCACCGATATCGGTTACAATAATACCAAAATACCGGCAACGATGTTGTTTGCTCATAAGAGGTTGGGTTTATCACACCTACGCAACTTTAATGTCGCTCGCTATAGCCTACGATACAAAAAAAAATATACTCGATTTTGAATACAATTCCGTTTAAAAAAATGTATACCGAAACATTCACAAAAAAAACTAAAGTTAGCCGTGAATTCCATTTTTTTTAAAAGGTAACGAAAGAAAACTATTACAGGAAAACGAAATTAATAGAAAATCAAACAGGTTAAAATGTATATTATATATAGTAGAGGGGTGAAAATGAAAATTAGAAAAAAAAAAGCCTAACAACTCACAAGATGCCAGGTGGTCACTGCCATGTGGCCCAATGACATGAAGTTACTGTACATCTCATTTCTCTTTAGATATGGTATATAATGTTTGCTTTAATTTTGTATCTAAGTTTGGATGAAATTAACGGGTAAAGAATGTAATTAGCCTAAAATTAGTTTTATGGTGTCTTATATAATTGTTCCTAGTAGAAGGGTCATATATGTATTATTATAAGTTAAAAACTGATCAAATAGGAATGTAGGGTTACCACGTTTACACCGCGTAGTTTAGGATACATCGGCAATATAAGACCGATCCTTTGTAAACAGATGGTTGTTGGTTCTTGAATGAATCGAATATTTGTTTAGGGTTAATCTCATCTTGTTCTATCTTCATCTTTGTTCTTGTTAATGATTGATTATTTGGATGTTAAATGGGATGCTATAGTAGTATCGGAGCGTGATACATTCTTGGGAGTATGACTGTGAAAAGAAGAAAAAACAAGACGATTATGAAGAAAGAAGGAAGGCGATAGAACCCTAAATTAGCGGGTATTAACAGAAGAGGACGATCAAGGAAGAACCAACCAAAGGAAACGATCGAGGATTGTTATAGAAATTTGCAAGTAGGTAAATCAAGTTAAAACAGAAGAAAGTAACCTTTCTGCAGTAGTTCATATCGAAAGAAATAGTAAAAAGGAGAGTATCGATACAAATTCGTTGAAGAACATGAAGCACACATCAAAACAAAACGGGTATGTTATTATGCTTTTGGTCTATTCTTGAAAATCAAAAGGGCTTAGTATGGATTGTACAAAGAAAGTAGTAGGAAGGAATGTGTTGTTGTCTGATATCATGATAATTGTAAGAAAAGGCAAAGCAAAGATCAAAACTGGTTATCTCGGTTGCCTGAGCGTAAAAAAAACCCGAAAAGGCAATAGACGATGACCAACGATGATGGCCAATGATACTCTCGCCAATAAAGATCGGAAGCCAATGCAGAAACCGGGTGAAGGGCCTTAACCAAGATCAAAGGCAGATTAGGGGCGTTGATCCAGGCAAGTAAATGGAAGAGAGACGGGATCACGAGACGTTTGGTCGGTTTGAGTCTTCATATGGGACAAAGGCAGATAAAGAACACAGGGGTGAAGGCTGCACCGATAGGAAAAGATGACAATGGTGAAGAATGTGAAAGAACGAAAAGAAATAAAGTTAGAATGTGAGTATGAAAGAAAGAAGAAGGAAAATCAACAAAACTTGAGATAAAGAAAGCAAGAGCAAGATCAAATCATAAAGGTTTTAAAGCGAGCAAGAAGACTTGTATGGTACGAGCAAAGCGAGCAAAAATCTGATTAGCAAGTGGATCAGAACCTGATTAGCAAGTAGGTCAGAAGCACTGGTTAGCAAGTGGGCTAGATGCAAGTACCAAGCAAGAAATCAAAAACCTGTGTGGTTCATTCAAATAAGTAAGAAAGCAGTTCAAGTATTGCTGTGGTTTTTCATTCGGAAAGGAGGAAGCAAATTCAAGTTAGAAGACTCAAACTTGGATTAACAATTAGGGCGTGATTTTTGGCCTTAATTGTTGTATCTAAGTTTGGATGAAGATTAAATTACACAGATTGTCCTTTATTTATACTATAAATTACACTTTGTGTCCTTTGACTTCAATAAGTACACCACAGGTCATTTTCTTACATACTTTTATACATCTTATGTCTTTTACACTAACTGGTGTTAAGTTTTTCAGTTAAGTTTTGACATGTGCCTTGCACATGAGGGTATAATGGTCTTTTTACCTGTTAAAGGACAATTTATATAATTTCTAAAAACATTCCAATATCCCCCTTCTTCCCCAAAGAATAAACATTTTGATTGCAGTATGTCTTCTGAGAAATCCGGTGATGAAAGTGATGTGATTTCAAACAAAATCTCTAGTTTAAATAACCAATCGAAAAACAAAACCTTGATTTCTCAAGCAAAAGTGTTAACAACATGAGTTTAGGGTCTGAAAATGGGTTAAATATAGTTTAAATAACCAATCGAAAAACATGTCCTTTGACTAGATCTAAAAATGGTGAATTCCTAGCCAATGGAAAAACATGTCCTTTGACCAAATCTGAAAATGGTGAATTCCTAGCCAGGGTTTATCGATCTAAAAACATGTCTTTTGACCAAAGGCCACTATAGGCGGCGGCTCCAGATGGTGGTAGTGGGGTTAGATGACAGATGCGGGTGAACAAGGAGGCGACAATGGTGGTTAGCAGAAGACGGTGGCGGTCTAGCCCGCTTTTCCGGTGACAGAAGATACGGAATCCAGTCTTCCGGCCAGATCGTCTTTCCGGCGAGAAACCAACTAGTCAAAACAATGGGTTAGATTCCGATTTTTGCCAAGATCCGAGAATATGTTGGTTCATGACAACGGTTTGAGGTCCCCATTGACTTTCCAGCGAACCCTGCTCTCCGATGAGCTCACTAGCGGTGTTTTGAGATGATTATGCGAGGAAGATGAAGAAGAATTAAGAACAGGGGGAGATCTTGGGTATCGGTACAAGAGAATAGGTTTGGGGAAGAAGAGGATTGGTAAAATAGACAAAAGATGAAATGACTATTTTACCCATCATGTGAGGGGCACATGATGGGATTTAACGGTGAAAATGGATGGTGGTTAGTGTAAAGGACATAAGATGTATAAAAGTATGTAAGAAAATGACCTGTGGTGTACTTATTGAAGTCAAAGAACACAGAGTGTAATTTATAGTATAAATAAAGGACAATCTGTGTAATTTACTCTTTGGATGAAATTAACGAGTCAAGAATGTAATTAGCCTAAAGTTAGGTTTATGGTGTCATGTAATTGTTCCTAGTAGAAGGGTCATATATGTATTATTCTAAGTTAGAAACTGATCAAATAGGAATGTAGGGTTACGGCGTTTGCATCACGTCGTTTCGGATACATCGGCAATATAAGACCGATCCTTTGTGAACAGATGGTTGCTGGTTCTTGAATCAATTGAAAGCTTGTTTAGGGTTAATCCTATCTTGTTCTATCTTCATCTTTATTCTTGTTAATGATTGATTATTTGGATGTAAGTGGGATGCAACATATAATTACACTAGTTGTAGCTCTCTCCCTCAAATAATAATATTTAATAACAAAGTGTAGGCCATGAAACGAAAAGGCCAGAAGGGGACAGTGGGGTTAAATGTATGGGGACTCCTTTCTGGATATGTTCAATCCATTTTTGACAATATGTATATAAGTTTTATATCAAATCATTACAAAACAAATACAGATAAAACCTTTTTGTGTCAAAATTATTTATTCTGTGTTTTGTTATCACAACTAGGATAAAGAATTACAAAAATAAGCTTAGTTTGTAGTAATTGTTTATTTTTGAATTATTTTTGGTGTTTCAGTTTTTAAAATAATTAGGTATTTTCTCCGCGTGATGTGACCAGAAACATTTATGTTACAAAACAAAAAAGTTTATTTACAATATTAGAGTTAGTTATATAAAACGTGTCACGTGTAACCAAAATATAGAGGTGTAACATGCCCAAAATGGTAGCTATATGTACATTGTTATGGTGAAGGGTTCTGAATTTATCACTTCATTGGTTCATGAAAGGTAATTAATAGTGGCTTTAATAATAATAATAGTCGTAATAGTAATAATAATAATAATAACAGTTAATCTAAAATAAGAAAAACCATAAAAAATAATAACAATAATATAGTTATTATAATTGATATTTAATAATAATAAAAGAATTTCAAAGCTTTGCGTTGTTATTCACCTAATATTTTTTTTTAAATCATTTTTAAAGTGGTTACCTATTTGGTAAAAACGCTAGAATAAAATAAGTACATTTAGAGAGGGTGACTTAAGAAAAAAAATTAATTAAAGAGAGATTGTTCAATGTTCAATTATATATATTGAACTAATCAAAACACTAATGTCCAACAACAAATTGATAATTGGACGATTCACGATTAGAGAACTAGACCCTGTTACACACTAAGAGTTGACTTATGATTAAAAACTCTTTTACACGTTATTTAAAATGATTACAATATAATGTATATATCTCTCCAACGAATTCATTTAAAAGATATTTGTATTTGCATAGTGTTTAGCCTGAAATTTAATAACTGAAATTTAAAAGATATTTGTATTTGCATAGTCTCAAATCTTCTGGTATTTGTGAGATATCTATCAAATCTCACAAACACAAATCTGTAAGCTCTATCTTTTAATTTGTTCTTCAATTTTGACTGAGGTGCTCTGGTGTAGCCAACTTGAAAGATCAGCTTTGAATTGAAAGTTCGAGAGCTTATTTCCGCGGGAAATTGGTAGGCCGGTGCATGGGGTGAAACTCTTAGGTGGTGCTGTCAGCAGAGATGGGGAGTTTATTAGTGGTTTGGCCCTCAAAAGAGCCAAACGTGCGGTTGACCTGATGGGATGCCTCAAACGCCTTCGGAACCCTCAGAGTGAACTCCTCCTGCTTCGTTCGTGCATGGGGGTTGCTAAACTGCTGTTTGGGCTCAGGACTTGTCAGCCTTCTTATGTCGGGGAAGCCGTCTCTGTTTTTAACACAGGTCTTCGGAAAACGATTGAGGACATTGTTGTTTGTGGGGGTGCCTTTTTTGGGGACCTCCAATGGAGGTTAGCTTCCCTCCCGACCCGCTTTGGGGGTCTTGGGATTTGCTCGGCTGGGGACGCCTCTTCCTACGCTTTTGTGGCTTCAAGGGCCCAATCTTGGGTTCTTCAAGACCACATTCTTCGAGAATGTGGTGGTGGGTTGTTTGACTCTGATTACAGGGGTGCGTTGGACGCTCTGCATAGTTCTCTTCCCGATCTTGATATTGACGGTTTCTATATTAAAGACACCGCCCCCCTTAAAGCCCAGAAAATTTTGACGAATGCTTTATATAGTGAAATTGTCAAGACATTTGAAGAGAAGTTCGCTTTGTCCCCGCGGCAGCAAGCCGTGCTCGAGTGTTTGCGAGCCCCCCATGCTCAGGATTTCCTGTCAGTTGTTCCCATCGAAGGTTTAGGGCAATGTATGTCGCCGGTGGAATATCGGGCTATCCTCAAATACCGGCTGATGGTACCCCTTTTCCCGGTTGATGACTCGTGTCCCGTTTGTCGGAAGGCTTGCTTGGATTCTTTTGGGGAGCATGCTGTCCATTGCAGAGAATTACCGGGCTTCAAATACCGACATGACCTAGTTCGAGATGTGCTTTTTGATGTCCTTAAGCGGGCAGGGATCTCGGCTAAAAAGGAAGCCCCGGTGAACTTCTTGACCGACCCATTAGATGGGAGATCAACCCTTCGGCCCGCTGACATTCTTGTTTTTTGATGGGAAGGAGGGAAACACACATGTGTTGATTTGACAGGTGTGTCCCCCCTAGTTGGGATAAGGGACCATGGGTTTAAGGCGGGTCAGGCGATAAACAAGGCAGAGGCGGGTAAAGTAGCTAAGCACGAAAAAGCTTGCCTCGTGAATCAGCACGTGTTCGTACAGTTTGCCTTTGACACCTTTGGCGCTCTCGCCCCTGATGCGGTGCGGTTCCTTAAGCGGGTTCAGTGGGTGGTCAGCAGTAACACCGCATATATTTATGGGGGGAACTTTGTGTTTAGTAGAGTAGGATTTGCTATTCAGAATGGGGTAGCGGCGCAGCTTGTTGCCCGTCTACCTGCCATTAGTTTGTAATTGTGACGGTCACCGAAAATTTAACTAAATAGTTGGAATAAAAAAAAAATTGAATAACAAATGGTCGATGGATCATTTAGCAATACCTGTGTTGGAAAGGTGTCTCTTCCTAAGTGATTGAAGGCTCAAGCTAGTCTCTATTAGACGATATATTATATATTGTATTATAAATAGGAAATATAGTTGCCATACTTATCCAATTGTAATCTCCCTATAAATGGAATCATATTGTGATTAATGAGAATCAATCATTTGTAAACCATAAACACTTTTATGGTATCAGAACCTAAGTTGCTCTAACCCTAAAAGCCGCCATCTCTTTGTATGATGGACAAAAAAAGTGTAGATTTAGGAGTATGATTAGTCTTCGACACTGAAGTCTCTTTTTCTCTATGCAAATTAAACTATCATCCTACACAAAAAATAGAAAAAAATACCCATACTCCATTAAAAAAGTTTGGGGCCCTCTAAATTTGAGCGCTTGAAACAGGAACTTATTTTTTAATATGTAAGAGCCGCCGTGGTCAAACACGACAAATATTTCATGACTTGATTTGCTATGTGGCTCGTTTCACTAATTGCTATTCGTGGCTTGCTTCTATATTTAGATGTTCATCGTCTCGTTGATGGGTTTTTCGTATTTAGTTTTTAGGATTTTTCTTTTGTGTTTCACATTCATTTCTTGGATATTATAATAGTAATAATAACTTAATGTATAATTATAATAATAAATATAGAAGTAAAAAGGAAAGGAAAAAAGAAATTGCTCAAGAGAGGAAAAAGGTATGAAAAAGATGAGGGACTAGGAGTAATACCAACTATCTCAATTAATGACTTCTATAAATAACAAACAATAACCTTTTCTTAAGACTTCAAGAATATAATTAACATTTGAGCCTTAGATCAACTGGTTTGGAAGGAGGCACTCATGGCCTTCCAATGTGAAAGTCATGGGTTCTAGTCTTACTTGGCGCAATATGCTTAGGTGGGCCAGGGGTTTTTCCACAGTAGGCCTTTGGGTGGTAAGTTTCCCCTGGAATGGTTGGTGGGCCGGGTCACCAGCGTTGTCTGCGTTCGCGGGCATGGGTGGCCTTTCGCCATTGGGTTTACCCGGGTGGCCGAGCTTATAGTATTCGTTGACCGTTAAAAAAAACATTTATAGTCATAAATAATTCTAAAAGTATAGCTTCAAAGTACTCAATAAGCAAACTCTTAAAACCCTAAATAAAGTTTCAACCATTCAAGTTTTCAACATTATTTATAGCTTCAAAGTTCAAACCCTAGCCGAACATGGTAATTTAATAAAAATTGAAACACTTAGATGTTTTCATGTTGATGGAGACAAAGACAAGATTAGAAGAAATAAGAGGCTAGGCCATGACTCGCGATATTAAATGAATAAGACGAGAGAGATGATAAGAGGTAGCATGTGATCCATAGGTGTGATGACGAAGAATGAACATCTAAATATAGAAGTAAAATGGAGAATTTGTTAGATACAGATTTAGATTTTTCAATTAATTAATTAATGGACTTAGTACCAAAGGAAAACTATTTTAAGAGTAAATTTGGGTTCACTAAATTGGATTTAAGTTTATTTTTATAAAATGTGGACTTAGTTTAGTAGAGTATAAATGGCCTAATAACACAATATTCGTCAATGAGCCTCGGATCAATTGGTTTGAGAAGAGGCACCCCCATTGCCTTTCAATATGAAGGTCATGGGTTCGAGACTCACTTAATACAATATGCTCAGGTGGGTCAGATGTTACGAGTTTACTCGGGTGACCGGGGTTATAGTATTAGTTGGTCGTTCAAAAAATAATAATAATACAATATTTATAGAACCAGTTACATCAATAAACGACAAAATGGTTTATATAAAGCCGAGTGGTAGTCCGTGCAACTCATTATCTAAAATGAATATGGTATTGATACACCTACATATATAATTTTATTTATTGTCATATGATATGAATCTATAAATCTATACTATATAATAAATAAAGGTTTTTGAATGCCACGTGTCGCCTTCATATTCATTCTCATCATTTTTTTCCCGCCTCTCTCTCCTATTTAATGCACTTCTATCTTTTAATAATAATATATATTTAAAGAAAAAATATTAAATATATTAATAAGAAACATTTATATTTAAAATTTAATTATATAACTTTTATTTACAATCAAATAGTAAATAAAAGTCAAATTATATTAAAAATATAGTAATTAACGTATTTTCGAAACTCAATTATATATTAATTTTTATAAATTTTTGGATTTGTTTTCTATCCTTACTATATGTAATATTTTTTTACACATGTATTGATATATTTCACCCCGTGTGTAGACACGGGATCTAAACTAGTTATATTAAAAAAAAAGTTCAATTCCTTATAATTTAAGGGATGCATGTCATTTGGCAGATGCTGATTTGTGGTTTTACAATTACTCTATTCACATAGTTAACAAGTATTAGTATAATACTATTATTGAGTAAATTTTATTAATAGTGACGCAAGCAGGCGGCTGAACCAAGTTGAATATATATTTTTTTAATTTTCATCCCCTTATACTTAATGTTATTTACGCTTTTAACCGTTTAATTATGAATTAATTCCGTTCTTTTATAATTACTTTCGTTCCTTTACTTTAAAAAAACGGATTGCATGACTGCTTTTATTTATTTTTTCTCAACATTCCAATATAATTTTTTTTAAAACGGAGTTGTATTCAAAATCGAATATTTTTTTTATCGTAGCATATACGATTGTCGTTACCATTATGATACTGTCACGATCCAAACCTATTATAAGCGAACATTATCGGTATTCGCTTTTATGGTTTTTGACGACCCGAACCGATAACGACCAAACTCCTGCCGCGGGGCTTTGGCGAAAAACAACCAGATTTCTGCGCCGACGCGCGAATGTTCGTTTATACAAGCTTATTCAACTCTTTTTTTCGTTATACATAGATACGTCCCGCCACGAAGCGCGGGAAAACCAACTAGTTGATACAATTACCTAATGATCGAATGCTATTAACAAAATTTTATTGTAAAAAAGCTTAAATAACTTACTAAGGCAATGTTAACAGTAGTTAGTACCACAACAAATTTTTTTCATAATAATGCATGATATAATTGAAAATGTATAAATAAGTGAAGTTATTTGAGAACTTTATTTCAAAAACAAGATGTTAGAACTTTTCAGAACAACTTATAATAATATTCTTTTTCCTTCGTAATCTTATAATTAAGTAATTGTATATTGTTTTCTCCTCTCTAAAAAAAAATCTCTTTTTAATATACATCCGAACATCAAAATTGCCGACACCAATGAAAAAAATTCCTCGGTCCGCCACTGCTTTTGACTCTAGATCGATCGATACATGGTATTTCTTCAGATCACTCCAGACTTGCAACTTGCAAGCCATATTGATATGTCTCCCTCTCTTGTTTTTCCGGTGGTTGCGGTTAAGAACCTCGTAAACTGTCTCGTTCTGTCCAACCCCTGCAATTGTCCCCCTTGACCCATCGTGAATATCGGTTGTGTAGAACTTGCCAGATGTGGTCGCTGGAAACAGTACGTGCAACTCTGAAGAAGATAAATGCAGTATTTTGGTAATTTATTTTTTTTTTTGTATTTTTAAATAAATGAGTAAAGTAGTCATTTAAAAAAAACTAATGTCAAAACCTAATTGACCATCCATCATAGAGACGAAAATCGTGACAGTTGAGCAAATAGTAGGGACGATAGGTGTAATTTTTGAAAGTTAAGGACAAAAAGTGAAACTTCGACACAGTAAGGAATAAGGATACAACCTGTGTAATTACCCCGGTCATTATTTATTAACCCGGCTATCTTCTCTTACATAAATTTATTTGAAAAAATAAATTTGAAACCGAGCTGAGTTTAAGTAAAGAGAATGAAGATAAAACATAGTCAACTCTAATTAGAATGGTTTGGGTGCATGCTTTAAAAATTCACTTGTTTATTAGACAAAAGATAATAAAACAAAGCTGAGTTGTTTAAATTTATAATGATGCTATCAACTCCTACAATGACACGAAAATAATTAGGTTTACGATGAGGGTTTTAAAAAGCGATGACAAATCCTATAAAGACACGAAAATAATTAGGTTTTGAGTTGTATTATCTAACTCGTTTGTTAAATAGATAGTATTCCGGTTGACCTTTTTATCAATTAATGAATATATATCATTACTTAATTAATTAATGTAAATGAACCATCATATTTTAAGAAAAATATTGTTGATAGATAAACATAAAATTTTAAACTTAAAAATGTGTAAATATAAAAATTTCAAGTTTTATAAAAGAAGTGCCAAATGTCATTTCTTGAATTCTTTTTTTATAAAATAGGTAGATATGATATTTTAACTAAGATTTAAGGGCATATATGATATTTTTAATTTGATTTGTATATATGTATATATATAATATTTCACAAGTTTGTAAAGGTATATATTAAATTTTCACTTAAATAAATTATCAATTTGATAGGGGTAAAATGATAAAAATTAAAAGTTCATCTAAAGTAGGCATATATAATATTTTAAACTTGGGTGAGTTATATATAATATTTCACAAGTTTGTATTGCTAAATATGAAATTCTACCAAGATTTTAAATTGAAAGAAGTCAAACATGTAAAATGGAACAAATGTGACAGATGGGAGGGGGATACGACACCCCCACATTTCCTTGGATTGTATTTTTTTTTATCTAAATGTTCCTACTATTTGAACAAAAAAAAGCACACGTATATAAAAAGACGTATCTGGTGCTTGACTTATTGTGCAGGGGCCGGATTGCTTCGTGATTTGATGTACACAACCTTACCCTACACTTTGTGCGGAGGCTGTTTCCACAGCTTGAACGCATGATCTGATGTGTGTGTGTGTATATATTTAAAAATAATCATATAAACAAACAAACATATCCAGCAAAATCCACTCAAGAATAGTGTATGAGGAGGGTGATGTAATATTTGGAAAATTTTCGTGTCAAATATTATAAAAATAAAAGTTAAGGGACTAGAAGTGTAAATATATAAAAGAACAATGACCAAAAGTGAAAAATATGAAAAATCGGACGGTAAAGGACCGTCACAGCCCGTAATGGTCCGTTACGGATTGGCCACGCGTGTCATGAGGGTGCGCCACATGTCCGGTGACTAATGGCCTGAATCTAACGCGTGTAAACCCTATGACGGACCGTCACGGCTCCGTAACGGTCCGTCACGCCGCAATTCAGCCAGACGTTGATGCGTGTCTGATGACTTCGAAACCCTAGAGCGGTGACGGACCGTCACCAGAGATAACGGTCCGTTAAGATCCCAGCGGTGACGGACCGTTACGGAGCCGTCACCATCCATAATGGTCCGTCACAGCCTCAATTTTACCTTATAAATAGAAAGCTCGGATTTGAACAATTCTCACACTCCCAACTCGATTTCCAGAGCTCTTTCCATTGATACCACTCTCCCAAAACCATTCCCACTCGTACGTTTAAGTTTCGAAAGTACCGGTTCGCCTAAGAGGAAGCCAAGAAGCTAGGAATCGCTCATTTGGAGAAACCAAGCAAGGTTCTTAAGCAGAGACGCTACCCATTAGGACACTCATTCTAGAAGCCTACTAAGCCGAAACTCTGAAAAGGTGAATACTTGTATTTTTATAAAATAATTTCAAAACTAAAAATGGTTTTGATTATAATCTGACTTGAATGAATTTATACAACCATTCGTTACATAAGGTGATTTGCTATATAGCAGCCAGCCCATAGAGTCACCTATGTATACACGTGTTACAGATGAGGCTGTAACAGGGCTAGGGGTTGAACCATTGGTTGTTGTAAAGCCCATCGCAGTAAGTGTAAGGCAGACAGACCTAAAAATATATCCAAGGTCCCTAGTGTGGTTGGTGGTTAGTCCGTTGGCTATGTAAATTGACCAGAAACTATAGGCAAATTGTTCTATTTATTCACGCTTGTCAGATTATGATTCCAATATACTTGTATTCACCAGTTTATACTGATAAAATATTTTTAAACGTTTTACAGGTAAGCAAGGATGATGTGATATTGATATAGCCATATGATGATAAAGAAAATGATGTCATGAAAAAGGGAACGTCCACCCTAGACATCAGTTGAAAGAAATGGCTCATGTAAAACCTTGATTTTGTAAATAAAACGTTTGTGTACTATATCAGGGTTTATCCCTGTTATAATGAAATGAAACGGGAGATTCCCCGTCTTTTGAAAAGATCCTGAGTTACTAAATTATTCTGTTGTGTTTATAAATCTATGATGAGATAAAATAAGAAACAGGTACCAATCTTCGGCCGCGCGCCCGGGGTGTCCTAAACCCGGGGTGTGACAGGTGAGATGGAGGCAAGCCTTACCTCCATCCCAATGGATAGAGAAGCTGCTTCCAAAGAGACCTCCGACTTCAAAAAGTTCCATATGTTTTTATTTATTTATTTATTATTATTATTATTATTATTATTGCTAGTAGCATAAAGTGTATATCAAAAATAGAAGAGAAAGGGAAAGAGGATCAAAGAAAAGAGGGACAGAAGAAGAGAGCAGGAATCACCAACCACCTAGAAAAAAGACGTATTAACACCTAGGAAAAAAGACAACACGAAAAAGGTAGGATATACCAAGATATGAAAGACTAAGCTAATACTAATCTATATGCCCCCTAAAAATCCCTAGCCTTTCTCCGTCTTCTCCAGGGACTTCTATCACCGATTATGTTCTGGAAGAGGTGGAAGTCTAACAAATTCTGTCTAATTTGGTCGTCCCAAACTATTTTAAGTCTGCCTCTACTCCTCCTCCCTTCTACAGAAAGGGTTTTCACACTGCATACTGGTGTCGGTATTTGTCTCCTCTTCACCTGTACACATGCTTATTTGTGTATACGCATAACAAATATACACACATACAACGATTGATTATATGAATCAAATAGCATCAATAACAAAATTAATATTTAGGAATACCCTTTACTTCCTTAGTATTCCATTTCTCTTTCTTGAGTAAACTACAGTTTTCATCCCTGAGGTTTGATGGTCTTAACATGTTCAGTGCACCCTTAACACTCTGAGTCCCCAACGTTTAAATTCTTAACACTATGCGTCCCTGGACCTAACAACCGTTAAGTTTTCATTTAATTTTTGTCTGAAATTACCGATTTGCCCCCATCTTCTCCAACCGGTCCTCACTACGGCACCTGCCACCACCCCCACCTGCGACCACTTCTGTAGTTTGTTACAACTTATTTCCATATCTATCTCTCTCATCGTTTGGTTTCATTAAATACCCGGATAAATGAACGGTGAAGGTGGTTGTTGTGTAGCCAAGTATGAAGGGTTGTACAGCATGTCGAAGATGGATAGGATAATGCTCAAGTTTCGCCAACCAGTTGCGGTAGGGTCCGGTTCGGGTGGCTCCATGATGGATAACGGAGATGGGTATGTTAAATGTGGAAGGAGTAAGAGAAAATATGTTAGGGTTAAGAAGAGAAAAAACGATAATTCTAAAAGATGGTGTGGTCAGAAAATAAAGGCGTCGACGTCGGTGGTGACGCTTCCTTTGTTGCCGGAGACGCTAGATCGGAAAGAGAACGAACCGGTTACCGGTTTTTCAGATCTGTTATCCCCGGTCCAGACAACAAAGTGTAACAAGAAATTAGCTCCGACGGCGGTGTAGCTGAGCTTTGACAATCAGAAGAAAGTTAAGGTTGATCACACGGCCGTGATGAAACCTGTACCACGACTATTGATGTAGTGCAAAGCACACATCTTATATCCTATTGTATTTGTGCGTTTTATATAGTTTTATGTTCGTTTTTACTTGTTTTAGGTTTGTTTTGAGTCTATGTCAGGTTTACAGGAGCTCGTGTGAATTATGAAGTTATATCACGAAGAAACCGAGCACGAGAAGAAGCCCAAGAGAAATAAGTTAAAAAGTTAAAAATTGACTTCATCACGGTACGCGAAGAGGATGGACCAATGCCTCGCGATACGCGAGAGATTGAAAATCCGGGCCCGACTAGATTGTCCTTCGCGGTACGCGAAGGACCAAGATGTTTGTCTCGCGGTACGTGAGAGTTCTAAATTCCGTAAAACCCTAGATCGATAATTTAATGAATTTGATTGACATTGTGATGGGAGTTTGACATTCAGCCGTCTGAGGAGAGTCCAGAGGCGATTTTAAGAGAGGTGAAGGCAATCAGAGTCAAAATTTGAAGCTTTTGGATCCGGGTTGGTTAGAGATAACTTATTCGGTTTTCAATTCTCTTTCGTTTGTCTTTGATTTGTTTGATTGAAACCATGGTTGAGCTCTTTACTTCTGTTTGGATGTTTTTGAGTATGGTTGTTGGCTAGATCTTTGATACTGCCTAGGTCATTGATGAATGCTTGTTAAAGTTTAGACCTTTATTCGGTTTTTGGATTCTAATGATGGTTTGATGATTTTGTAAAGATCTTAGTTCAATAATTATGATGTTATGAATGCTTTGAATCTGATTTATAATTGATTATAGTTCCATATGCTGCTTGTGAATATCTTTCAGTTTGAGTAGTGTATCTAGATCATAGACTGTGTGTTTGTGATTAGGTGGTGGTTTGCTAGACGTAGTAATCCATAGGAACGGTGATTGAGAGTAGGTTAGATCTGAGTGTTCTTCTTATCTCGATACCCGAAAGGTGAGAGGTTTTCGGTTAGTCCTCTGTATTAGGATTCTGAGTGTAAACTGTCTGAGAGAAAGTTGCCTTAGGTTCTTAGTATTGTTGCTAATCCGTGTCATATCGTTTTGTTCTGAGTTTATCCCGTGCATTCCTTGAATGTACAGTGACAGTGAGACCGAGAGGTGATCTGTCTGTAGGGTACTTTATTGTCGTTGGAGAGACTGAAAGATAATCCAACATCTGGTGAGCGTTGTGCATCTTTAGAGTTCCCTTTTGGTGACACCCTGAGAGTGATTAGGGATCCACTAGGTTGTCTAGAGTTGTTATCCTTAGATACCCAGTCCATCATAGTTTTCATAACCGGTAGAAGTCTGAGCTTTGCAAGTAGGATTATGACCTAGGTAGTGCTTTCTCATCTTTGATATTTTCCCCACGTCTTTCATCTGATTGTTAGTGTCGTTCATCTGTTTTCATAATCTTGAATTCATTAGTTTAATCATTAGTTATAGAAAACCCCCCAAACCAATATTCTTAGTTCTAGTCAAAGTCTAGTTTAGCTATAGTAGTGTCTCTAGAGTTTGATATCCGGTTTACCGTTAAGCTTAGCTACATTCGATAGGTACACTTTCCTGTCAGTGCGGTCTAGTTCATAGGTTTTCTAGAGTATTACTTAGGTGTCTAGATTAGGTTTTTATTATAGTTTTTATAGACCGCATGGGCGACCTCAACTATCGCAAGTGATTCAGGAACAAGTATCGGATCCTAATCGCCCTGCCGTTGATTGTTTTTCAGAATCGATGGCTAAGGAGGAAGTAGTTTTGGCAAATCTATCAGTAGAAGATGTTAATGAAACGACGAATGAAGACGATGTGGTTACAGAGGAGTCAGAAGAAAGCGAGAATGTGGATGAAGAGGAACAAGGAGAAGAATTGGGGAAAGTTGAAGATGGAGTCTTATCGAGAAGAATTGGGGAAAGATGAAGATGGAGTCTTATAGAGAAGAATTGGGGAAGGATAAAGATGGAGTCTTATCCGTTGATGGTTCCCAATTGGAAAAAAAAGTGTAGGTATGGTTTTCTGGTTATGAATTTGAATATTGATTTATTAGTTAATGATTTTGAGGTTAAGTTTTTTTAGTTTTTTCAGACTATACTAGAAACATATGCAGGGTTTTCAATTTTGGGGATGAAGAGGGTATTTTGGTTAATTAACAAAATTTAATTGAAAAACTTAACGAAGTTAGTGATATTGGACTAAAAGCGTTAAGAAATATAACGTCAGGGACTCAGAGTGGTGCACAGAACCTGTTAAGACCATCAAACCCCAGGAACGAAAACTACAGTTTACTCCTCTTTCTTATTACAATTCTTTATTTAAAAAAAAAAGCTAGCGCCCCTTAAGTGTATTGGATATACATTTGAACTAGTCAAAAACACTTACCATGACAAAAACATTGTAATGTGAGTTATATATTATCTAATAAAATAATAACTTTCATTGTGTATATAGGGTTTGGTTCCTCAAGCGTTTTTAGTAAAAAAAAGCGTAGGAAACAATGACGATGTAACACGTGTGCGTGTGCGAGTTTAATGGGCGAGGGATATTTACAATATTCATTTATGTACGCATGTTTCTGACACAAATAAAAATGGGATAACTGTAACGCGGTTAGCGTAATAAAAAACCATTTCATATCTAGACATACATCGGCATTGTGTAAATTTGTTAGATACAAATTCGCACCATGCCATCGTGTATTAGTTTCTTTCAACCATCATTACTAAAGACTAATTATGTCAAATTTATCAAAGGTTCAAAGTTTATTGAGCCTAATTATAGTGTAAATTTTATTTGTAATTTGTTAATTCACTCATTTAAGTAAAGGAAGACTGAATCGGAAGGAAATCTTATGATCATGTGGTCGGCATCGAGATCCTATGGAACATCGAGTTTTTTTGGTAGCCATTAGGGTCTGCTACCAGAAAAGTCACTGAACCCAATGCATATTCTACTAACCAATGAGATTAAGTAAAATGTAGTTTGCACCGAGTTAATAGCCTTCAAGGTGGTTAAATGCATAAACTATTGAAGGTTGGATTGGTACCTCAGACCTCTGTTAGAGGGATTCAAACGCTTAACATTACGTCATCTCTTGGATTGGTACCTCAGACCTCTGATAGATTAAAATTGTAGGACATCAAGAACTTAATAATCTTACTCCAAACAAAAAAAATATAAACTTAAAATATATATAAAAACAACTCTAAGAAATTAAAAAGGAGGGTGTTTTTGTCTATCTTGTGAATAAACTTTTACATTTCAAATTAGTTGTTAAAAATTATTAAATTTTAATTATTTTCAAATATATCATGCTGATTTTTAAAGTTGTTAGTCTATTGAATTCAATTTGTTACATCATTAAGGTAGAAATTATAGTCGTTGGACCGCTCATTCTACCAATAATAGTTATTATCAATATTATTTAGCAACAATTAATTAATTATATCATAGAGATAATGTAAAGTTATAAATTCAATATCTAGTAATTTTCTTGGGGTTTTTCTCAGATTTTTCACTTGATTAGAATCGAATGTAACCAGAAGAACAATGTGTATTGATTATGTAGTTATTATTGGAAAAGGTCGATGTTTAAAGTTATGAGATAAAGTGTGGATTTTCTCGGTAAAATTCTAATAATTCAATCTTGATTATACACGGTAATTAATTAATCTTTTATTTTCCCTTGAAGCAAGTTATGGTAACATGTAAAATAAAACTAAAAGGTAGTTGTAATGAAAGCTAGTAATTAGTTAAAGAGGTTGTGGTGTAGTGGTTGAGGTAAGGCATGAAGTCCTAAGGGACTCGGGTTCGATCCCTGCCACCAATGGCAGACTTAGGTAGTGAGTAGGGGGTTCACGGGAACCCTCCGCGTTTCGAAATTATAATAGAACGCCATATAAAAAAAGTGGGGTGAACCCCCTGGAAAAATAGAGGGTGAACCCCTTCATCGACGGTGACGGATGCGGCGGCGGCGGACGGTGGCGGAGGTCAGACGGTGACGGGGGTTGGTGGTGCGCGGAGCTGCGTGAAATATGTTATATGTGGAGAAAAGAATAATAAAATAAAAGAAGAGAGAAAGACTTGTGATATTTATTTAATATTATTTTCCATTTTCTCTTGTTAGTACACAGAGATAAGACCATACTCTGTCATATGGACAAATACTTTCAAATTCAATAGTTTAATTGGTACAAGCTACCACCTATTAATCTACTACATTCTAAGTATTAATCCATCATGAATTAAATTTCTTTACTTTTGGACTTTAGTTTTAGTTTTGTTTTTTTTATTAGTTATTATTTTTCTCAATAATTGAATACATAGGTTTTAAATTTTAATTTTTTCGTGCATATGATGAAATTTTTAACAGGTCGTTACAATTAGCTAGTTTAATTTAAATTCATTTGTGTGATTAGTTTGATCAATTAATTAGGTATTTAATAAAAGAAAAAAAATTGTTAGAAGAATGGTTTAGGCTGGAAAAGTGGTCTAAAGAGGCTTAGAATAATGCTGGCAACCATATTTTCTCCTTTATTAAGTAGTATAGATTAGTTATTATATTACTTATACTAGGTTAAAATCTTGTGTATTACACGAGTTGATAAAATGTAATATTATATACTTAGTAATAAACAATTTGTATTTTAAAAAACCCGTGTATTACACAGGTTGATAAAATGTAATGTTATATAATTAGTAATAAAAAGTTTGTAATTTTAAAAACCCGTATATTACACGGTTTGAATACATTAATTTCTATTTAATATAATTTGGCTTACATCACTATTTAGTTAAAAACAAAAGTTACATAATTAAATTTTAACTTTTTTAAAATAAGATATAATTTAAAATAAACGTGTTTTATTACTATAATTAATATTTTTCTTTAAATATAAATCATTATTAAAAAAAGAGATGTATTTAATAAGAGAGAGAGGCGTGAAAAAAATGGTGAGAAGAGTTGTGGACGTGACACGTGGCATAAATGATTTTTATTTATTATACAGTATAGATTGTTTTTTATTTTATTTAACTTAAAGTTTATTAATTTATATAAATATTTATTATAATTAATAATCAAAACAATAAAGTTGAAATTTAAAATTTCGCTTCCTTTAACCTTAATGATCGATATAATTTATTTTATTTAATAAACTATAAATGAGTCGAACTCAAACTAAAAAAAAATATTTTTGATTATTTTGATATATGTTTATGTTTCAAATTAGCTCATTTTTTATCTCCGACCGGTCCGACCAGTGAATCTTTGAACCTTACCTGACCCGAACCGTCGTACCGACCCGAAATTTTTTATGTCCGGCCCTATGAAATTGGAGCAGCTGGAAAAAATTTCTGGATCCGCCACTGCCTGCCACCACCATTAATTTCCGCGGCATCGCAAATGAGGCCTAGCTCTTAGGCTGATGCACCAGGGTTTTACCCACGCCGATCCAGGGTTCGATCCTCGTCTCCTTCTCAAGCCCGGAAGGGGCCGTATTGGGTGGGGCTTTTCCTTGAAAGCTCTCCAACTCTGACGCCAAGTGTGCCCGGTTAAGACAACATATTGGCCGGAGTTGGACGAGGCTATCCCATGTGACGGGGGGTGCGACGTCACAACATTCAATGTTCGCCTTTCAACAAAAAAAAATGAAAGCTAGTAATTCATATTAGTATTTTTCATTTAAACTTGTTTAAATCGCTAATGTTACGACCTTTGCCTCTTCTCATATCTCACATTATTTTCATATGGTTATGATTCACATCACCGAACATTAATATGACAAAATCCACGTCCATGTTTGTTACTATCTTCCCTTAACCAATGTTTGTTTGGAATATAGTAGGATTTGTTGGTCCGGCTATGTAGGAAAATTCTGGGTGATTCGTGTATATGATGTCATTTGGATTATCTGACAGTCGTGATAGTTTACTATCAGACTGAATTATATCACGGGTACACGAATATTTAATCGGATAAAAATTAGAGATTCAAGAACAGAAAAACGTGAAAGACTGTTAAGAATTTCGTATATATGATACTGACCAAATTCCCATGTATATATGGGGTAAACGGATAATGGAACGTCATGAAGGTTATTGGCTGAAAACCGTCATAACCGTCAATCCATAACTGCTAAGTCATTCTACTCCGAAGAGGCATTCTACTCCGGATGAGCAATCTTACTCCGGAGAAACAAACTTACTCGTGAGGAGTAAACTTAGCAACATAACCAAATTAGTCCGGATGACCATCTTTTAGCAATTTCACTGTAAAATTACAATCACTAGATTTTATGATGACTAATATGATTTATACTTAGGAATATTTTTACACTAACTATGCATTAGTGAGTGTACATGAATATGTAAAATATGACTATGTATTGGTAAGCTTAAAGCAATTTTATTTAGTCAGATTTAGGAAATCACTAGTTGAGTAAAGTTGGTAGCTTTATGTAAGTTAAGCAATATCAACAAGTTATTAAGTTTAGGATCGAAGCGTGTCATATAGCCATTTGTCTTTCAATTGTTTGATTGATTTCGTCAAACAAATAGTAATTCTTGATTATCGTAATAAAAAACTTAAAATATTAAAAAGAACATTATATTGCGTATGTCGTTTGTATTCAACATCCCTCTTCTACAAACTCTGTGTAACAGATAAAACATTTTTATATAAAAATGTAATTTTATTAAAAACAACTCCTTTTTTATGTCTTCACCTTTAAAGATTTAAAAAAAAATAATCCAAAATGATTAAATAACTAAACGAGTAATTGATGATAATTTATTGAAAAAAACTAAAGTGATAATATATAAAATGAATTATGAATGCTAAGAAGCTATAAGTTTAGGTGGACATAAATGTGTCCAGGTTCATTTGGTTATTTTTCTTTCCTTCACCCTACATAATAATATATAATAATTGGAGAGAGATGTGTGTATTGTAGAGAGAGAAACAAAGGTTTCTAGAGAGAGAGAGAGTATGGAGGCAAATTCAAGAACAAAAGAAGATCAGTTTCATATTATTCATAAGGTTCCATATGGTGATGGTCCTTATGTAAAAGCTAAACATGCTCAGGTTAATTCTTTTTTCTTTCTTCCTCTTGTTTTTTCTAATTAAATTAAACTTATAATTTGATGTTTTTTAAGTAATTAAAATAAATTTATAAGTTAAAGATCAAAAGAGTTATCCAAACTTTAAAAATCATATAATTGTTTTTGTAGACTGATCTTATGAAATCTTATTTTTTTAAATCAGTCTACAAAAACAACGAAAAGAACCTCGGTTTTAAAACCAATATCACACGCAACTCACATATATCTATAAATCTTGGTTTTTATCTAAAAAAGATACCCTTTATATTAGATATGTTATAGAATATATGTTCATAAATTATGCTCTGATACCATGAAAAAAAAGCAGGTAACAGATCATAATTTGTGAACGTATATTTTTTCAATCATAGATATGCCATGGAATCTCAAGTTATAGAGATGCCTATGGTGGATCTGTTACAAGAATCTGAGTGGTTCATGGAAATAGATAAAAGAAATTTAAATAAAAAATAAATGTAAACTCAAATGACAAAATTACTCCAATACATTTCAATTTAAGTGAATCTACTTCATCATAATAATAATAATAATAATTATTATTATTAATTTATATGCTTACTCAATAATTTACCTTGTTAGACCTCATTATTTTATACTTAATTATATAAATCAAAATGGTAATAAACTAAAAGAAAATATTTTTAAAGCTAAATAAAACCTCCATGTTTATTTTTTAATGTTAAAGTGTAGCAAGTCTGAGTTTTTAAGTCAGAAGTGGATAAAAATGGAGTATTCCATGTTGAATGTAAATCTACCATTGAGAAGAATTTAATGTACTTATTTAATTTGTGTATAAAGTAGTTCTCATCATCTTATTAATAAAACAATGATTCTACAATTTTGTATTTATTTTATTTTAGTAATTAAAAAATAATGAATTAAAACTTAAAAGAATGTAACATTAATGATGGTCCTTATGTAAAAGCTAAACATGCTCAGGTTAATTCTTTTTTCTTTCTTCCTCTTGTTTTTTCTAATTAAATTAAACTTATAGTTTGATGTTTTTTTTTAGTAATTAAAATAAATTTATAAGTTAAAGATCAAAAGAGTTATCCAAACTTTAAAAATCATATAATTGTTTTTGTAGACTGATCTTTTAAAATCTTATTTTTTAAAATCAGTCTACAAAAACAACGAAAAGAACACCGATTTTAAAACCAATATCACACGCAACTCACATATATCTATAAATCTTGGTTTTTATCTAAAAAGGATACCCTTTATATTAGACATGTTATAGAGTATATGTTCATAAATTATGCTCTGATACCATGAAAAAAAAGCAGATAACAGATCATAATTTGTGAACGTATATTTTTTCAATCATAGATATGCCATGGAATCTCAAGTTATAGAGATGCCTATGGTGGATCTGTTACAAGAATCTGAATGGTTCATAGAAATAGATAAAAGAAATTGAAATAGAAAATAAATGTAAACTCAAATGACAAAATTACTCCAATACACTTCAATTTAAGTGAATCTACTTCATAATAATAATTATTATTATTTTATATGCTTACTCAATAATTTACCTTGTTAGACCTCATTATTTTATACTTAATTATATAAATCAAAATGGTAATAAACTAAAAGAAAATATTTTTAAAGCTAAATAAAACCTCCATGTTTATTTTTTAATGTTAAAGTGTAGCAAGTCTGAGTTTTTATGTCAGAAGTGGATAAAAATGGAGTATTCCATGTTGAATGTAAATCAACCCTTGAGAAGAATTTAATGTACTTATTTAATTTGTGTATAAAGTAGTTCTCGTCATCTTATTAATAAAACAATGATTCTACAATTTTGTATTTATTTTATTTTAGTAATTAAAAAATAATGAATTAAAACTTAAAAGAATGTAACATTAATGATGGTCCTTATGTAAAAGCTAAACATGCTCAGGTTAATTCTTTTTTCTTTCTTCCTCTTGTTTTTTCTAATTAAATTAAACTTATAGTTTGATGTTTTTTTAGTAATTAAAATAAACTTATAAGTTAAAGAACAAAAGAGTTATCCAAACTTTAAAAACCATATAATTGTTTTTGTAGATTGATCTTTTGAAATCTTATTTTTTAAAATCAGTCTACAAAAACAATGAAAAGAACCTCGGTTTTAAAACCAATATCACACGCAACTCACATATATCTATAAATCTTGGTTTTTATCTAAAAAGGAAGGATACCCTTTATATTAGACATGTTATAGAATATATGTTCATAAATTATGCTCTGATACCATGAAAAAAAAGCAGGTAACAGATCATAATTTGTGAACGTATATTTTTTCAATTATAGATATGCCATGGAATCTCAAGTTACAGAGATGCCTATGGTGGATCTGTTACAAGAATCTGAGTGGTTCATAGAAATAGATAAAAGAAATTGAAATAGAAAATAAATGTAAACTCAAATGACAAAATTACTCCAATTCACTTCAATTTAAGTGAATCTACTTCATAATAATAATTATTATTATTTTATATGCTTACTCAATAATTTACCTTGTTAGACCTCATTATTTTATACTTAATTACATAAATCAAAATGGTAATAAACTAAAAGAAAATATTTTTAAAGCTAAATAAAACCTCCATGTTTATTTTTTAATGTTAAAGTGTAGCAAGTCTGAGTTTTTAAGTCAGAAGTGGATAAAAATGGAGTATTCCATGTTGAATGTAAATCTACCCTAGAGAAGAATTTGATGTACTTATTTAATTTGTGTATAAAGTAGTTCTCATCATCTTATTAATAAAACAATGATTCTACAATTTTTTATTTATTTTATTTTAGTAACTAAAAAAGAATGAATTAAAACTTAAAAGAATGTAACATTAATCAATATATGAATTTTGATGCAGCTTGTGGAAAGGGATCAAGAGGGGGCCATAGTGTGGTTTTGGAAGGCAATAAATGCAGGAGATAGAGTGGAGAGTGCCTTGAAAGACATGGCAGTTGTAATGAAGCAATTGGATAGAACTGAAGAAGCCATTGAAGCTATAAAGTCATTTAGGTGGCTATGCCCTAAAAGTTCACAGGAATCCCTTGATAATGTTCTCATTGATTTGTTCAAGGTACAACCTCACATGCACACAGTACTAACCTCATATGGCATGCTAGAAGCTTTGGTAGATGTTGGATCATCAAAACATCTTACACAACAATAAACAAATAAACAATCTTTTTGGAACAGCTAACTCATGCACTCCTAAATCTAGATTCCAAATTTGGTTTGATCATGTTATACCTTGATTCCAAATTTTAATTCTAACAAATTCTAAAATCAAAACGAGTAAAAAATTAAATTCAGATCTCAATTCCAATGAATCAGATACCATCTAAAAGATTAGAATACAAACTAATGTGGTTGGATATTTATTGGACAGAAATGTGGGAAAGTGGATGAACAAATAGTGTTATTGAAGCAGAAGCTTAGAATGATTTATAGAGGAGAAGCTTTTAATGGGAAACCAACAAAGACTGCTAGATCTCATGGCAAGAAATTCCAAGTTTCTGTCCGACAAGAAACTTCTAGAATTCTGGTATATTTTTGTTCGTTTTAAGATTTCTTTTATCAAACTATATATGAGAATCAGAGTACGTGTTGCACATATCATGTTATGAAACAATATACGAGTTTGTAACATGGTATGAGCAACACGTAACAACTAACTTACTAATTGCTTACTTTCTCGTTTCAAGAACTGAAATGAGAAATTTTAAGCAATTCATTTAAACCAAACCAAAAAAACCGGAATTATCATAATTTGGCATTTCTTTTCTTTTTGATTGAACAGGGAAACTTGGGATGGGCCTACATGCAAAAAACCAACTTCATGGCAGCTGAGGTGGTGTACAAGAAAGCCCAAATGATTGACCCAGATGCAAATAAGGCCAACAATTTGGGCCTTTGCCTGATTAAACAGGCCCGATACAATGAAGCCCGTTTGGTCCTTCAACATGTCGTCAACAGTGAGATTCCTGGATCTGACGACATCAGGGCCCGAAACCGGGCCCAAGAACTGTTGATGGAGACCGAAACGTGGCGGCCAACATCAGAGCTCTTGCCGGGCCTCCCTGGACTGGACCTAGATGATGACTTTGTTAATGGGCTTGAAAAGTTGATGAATGTATGGGCACCAAGTAGATCAAAAAGACTGCCCATATTTGAACAAATTGAAAACTTTAGGGACCAAATAGCTTGTTAAAAGTTTTAAAATATTTTTATAAATTTGGGGTTTTTAAAGTGTGAAAATAAACGAGAAAGAGCTCGAGTTGTAAAGCTATTAGGGCCAATAGTTGATGATCAATAATCTCATGTTCTAATCTGCTTATGATAGCAGGACTTGTACAAAATCTTATTAAAAGTCATTTCATTATGCTCTTAAATAAGTGTTTTAGTTTGTTTATATGTTTTATCAAAATTGCGTACGTAAATCTCATATTGTTAGAGAGAGTGAGACACTGGGTGATAAAGAATGTCATGTCCAAAATACCAGCAACGCCTATTAGCCGCATTGGCTCTGGATGAGAGGAGAACTGCACAGTTAAGCTAGCTTAGGTGGATAAATCCAGAATCGTTGACCTACTGAGAAGTTTCCACGCAGGTAAACACAAAAAAAAATTAAAAAAAATCCGTGAACTACTCATGGGCAAAGAGACAGACAACATTCTGGTTGATTGAGGTTTCCATTTAGTCCAACGATGAAGTAATAAAATCAAGAGAAATTCGATAAAGTAGGATAGAGGGAAATCTGCATGGATCTGCATGCAATTTCGATAGCTTGCATGGCAGCATGAATCTAATTCAAACCCATGTTCGTTCAATCATCCTCACTCATCTCCAACTATATTAAAATAACATCGCAACAGATGACAAAAGGAGACCCTCCATTGAAATTCATCATTTCACTTCATTATTTCCGTACATAAATGATAAGACCCATTGGATTCCGCCAACTTGAATGGAAATTTTTGATTGAACACTATAAATCTATAATAGTTTGTATATTTTCGTGTCTTATAATAATATACAATCCTGGATGCATAAAGAGAGAAAACTCTAAAACCAATTTGGATAACATGATAAACTATTGGCCAAACATATCTATAATAGGATAAAATATGTGAATTATATGTATATAACTTTATACTTCATTACACCATGTTTGGTTTGTACAGAGGTAGTTGAACATCCAAATTGTAGTGAATATCATTAAAAGGGGACGACGACAAGCACTATGTGAAGATATCAACGTATTGTGAGCTTGAAGGAACATGAACAAGGAGCTAATCCATCACTAGTGTTTCCTCACAAAGTGATTATCAGTCTCAATATGTTTGATGTTATACTATTTACTGGAAAGGTAAGCATAGACATATTGAGACTGATTAAAAAAAGGAAAAAAAAACTCCGATCAGAAGGACGAAGAACAGAAGTGCAAGAAGGTTTCAGTTGCGGGAAGATTGAAAGCAAAAACGAAATTTATTTCGTATAATTAGAATACAGCAAAAGGAAATATTAGAATCATTCTTTTAAATCACTGTTGGAATCAAGATCCGAAAGTCCCAAGTGAAAGAATACTTCCGGCGCCACGTTATCAAAGCGTAAAGGTCAAAGGAGAAACAAAGTCAAAATTAATAAACATAAAAGTCAGATTTGTTGTTTTCAAAAGGCATTAAAGTTTTGACTTTTTATCTACGGAGGAAAAAAAGGGGGAAACAAATTACATGTTTCTATATAATAGAGAGGAAATAAAATAGAAAAAGTCGCAAGGAACAGTTGGTTATATTTGTTAGACGATCGATAAACCCGTGTACTGTTGGTAAAACAGTTGGTTTTGATTCGTCTAACGACCGATAAATCCGTGTACTGTTGGTAAAACAGTTGGTTTTGATTCGTCTAGCAACCGAAAACCCGTGTACTGTTCTCAGTAATAACGGTTGGTTTTGATTCACTTTGTGACCGAAAATCCCGTGTACCGTTGTCATAAGAAGCGGTTGGTTTTGATTCACTTTGTGACCGAAAAACCCGTGTACCGTTGTCATAAGAAGTGGCTGGTTTTGATTCACTTTATGACCGAAAAACACGTGCACTGCTCTTATAAGAAGGTTGATATCGATTTGATCCGATACTAGAAGAGTTGAAATCAAATTCGATCCGAAACCGGTATAGTAGAAAGTATCTGTTAAAATTGGGAGAAAGAAGAAGAAAAAGATGTCGGAGAAATCATCAAAGAATGATGAAAGTGTAGCAATAAAGGAAGTAGGAATGCCAATGACGTTCCAATGTCCAATTCTCAATTCAACAAATTATACAATTTGGGCAGTAAAGATCAAAGCACTTTTTAATATCTATGAGATTTGGGAAGCAGTTGAACCAAATAGGAGAAGTTGATACAAAGAAAAATACAAAGGCCATCGTTTATCTCTATCAAGCCATGCCTGAAGAACTCGTCCTCCAAGTTGTTAATCATAAGAATGCTAAAGATATATGGGAAGATTTGAAGGCTCGATTCGTGGGGGCTGACAGGGTCAAAGAAGCATGGCTACAAATGCTTGAATCTGAGTTTGAATCCTTAAAGATGAAAGACTATGATTCACTTGATGACTTCACAAGAAAGATTAGTCAAATTGTGTCACAAGCCAACATCCACAATTGACAACAAAAGAATAGTCCAAAAGCTTCTAGGATCTGTACCGGCAAAGTATATTCAAATTGTTGCTGCAATTGAACAATTTGCTGATCTCAATACCATGTCATTTCAAGAAACCATTGGGAGACTCAAAGCTTATGAAGAACGCATCAAGACACAAATCAAGAAGGAAGACGTGCATGATAAACTTCTGTTCACCAAAGAAGAAAGTCAAGAAACCTAAATGTGAACATTCTGGTCATGGGAATTCAAATTAAGAGAACAAAGAACGTGGCCGAGGCAAAACTTGAAAGTCATGGAGAAATAAATATGGGAACCGATTCCAACAAAGTAAGGAACACATTAGATGCTACCGGTGTAACGACTTTGGACACTTCAAACATGAATGTCCAAAATGGGAAAAGAAAGAGAAAGCAAACCTGATCCGGCACGAGGATGATGAACCTACACTGTTGTGAAGATAAACCGGATCTCAAAGAAAGATTAGAGACCTCACTTAAACTAAGTTTAGTTTAAGGGGGAGTATTAAACATATTAAACTAAACTATTATTAAGTTTTAGTATTAACCTAAGTTAGTGTTACTATTTGTATTATTATCATATAACCTAAGATAGTGGTAGTTAAGTTAGTTATTGGCGGTTGAGGTGGATTAACCGACATAACCTTTGTATGGGTATAAATACCCACCAAACTCCTTCATTTGAACGTAATGTTAAGTGTGTGTAATTAGTGTGTGTTTTTTATTCTCTCAATACCAACAGGTGACACCACAAACAACTTCAATACTTGAGCGACCTCATAGTCGGAAGACCAAAATAATAAGTTCTCTCTAAAAACACATGATAACCACGATTATTGGAGAACCTCTCCGATTGCCTAAATATGATGCATGATGGGAAGTAGAAGATGCATATATTTGTTCAGGCGCATGTTGGGGAGGTTGTCCGGGTACTTGTCGGTCTAGTTCTGGTTCTTGTATGTTTCTAGGAGATAACTTATAACTATCTTGGTATTCCAAGCGCCTGACTATCATCTTTTGATCCAACAATGAAGTTGAATATCATGATGTCGCTAATGTTGTGGCTGAAACGTGTTGGTTTTGGGATCTACTCGAGCTTTGTTGTTCGTTACTACATGCCTCGATGTCTGCTATGATAATGTCAATGCCGTTTACCATTCAAATAACATGGTCCAACATCAACATATCAAACATATTGAGATTGATATTCACTTTAATTTCTTGGCCACGCTTTGAAAATCTTTGTTTGCTTTTAAGTTATTTTTGAACAACTTGTAGGTTGAAAATAATATGTAAACAAGATTGAAATAAAAGAAGAATCAACATACAAACACAAAATTTATAGTACTTTAGGTGAGTGTTAGCTAACTCATCTTACATCAACTCTTTGGTATCAACCAAGAGTTTATCTTCAATAAGAACTTCTCATTAATCAAGGTAGTGATCACTTTATAATATTCTCACTAATTAGGTAGTGATCACCAATAAACGTCTCACTAGTATGATAGTAATCACCACTCAGTTTTCTCACTAACTATGGTCGTGATCACTCTTATAACGTCTCCATAATCTTAGTAGGGATTACCTCTCACAAATACAACATAAGTGTAATAGATATTATAATAAGTCTCACAAACACTCTTCTCTTGCTAAACTATGATCTTACTTAATATGAATGTGTTTAAGAAGTGGGAGATCACTTATAAAATGTCTTAAAGTCCAGGTTTAAAGTGTACAAGAGAGTATGCCAAATTTCGGAAGATAGACTTTGCTTAAATAGTATGAGAAAACAAGTTTCAAATAGTGGGCAGGCAGCGATGTCACAGTCAAGTTGTGCATCGATCGTAGTTTAAATGCACTTTTGTCTTTAGCAAAAAAAAATTTAAGTTTTCAAGTCTTTTCCCAAACAGTTTGATTGAAAATTGGCATCTTAGAAAGCACCATCACTTATTTTTTTTTTAAAGGCGACTTTCATTTTTAAGTGGCAGTCGCATCTCCGAATCGGACACCCGTTACCCCTCAACCTGACCACTACGTTGTCTGAACTGGGCCCGCGGGTTCAGAACGATAGGCTAGGCTTTCACCGGGAAACCATGGAGCCTGCTGCCACTTGACAACAGTTGCGCCGCTACACGGGCCAAACCCCGCTAGCGTAACGCACTCCGGACAAAAACCCGGATTCGAACCTGCGTGGGCAGGTTGAATCTTCATCGCCTATACCACTGGACCAAAGCCGGTGGTATTTTCAAACATTTGACCCATTAATGCTTGGTTTATCACGAAATAGTGATTGTTGTATTTAGACAACAAAGTGTATCATATATACATTTATTTTTAAAAGAATTCCCCAACCATAAAAATCATTAGCACTTTTATAAAATTCCTACTAGTTTTATAGAATTATTGATTTGTTTTATAAAACTCTTCATTTTTATGTAAATAGTTATCAATTGATGAGTAAGCTCTAAGGTTTGTTGGTGAGCCCTTAACTTTGCATTTTTTACTTATTTAGATAAGATATTTTTATGAGCTTTATAAAAATGTTGTCATTTTTAAATGATTTTAAAGCTCAACTAAAACACCCATCACCTATCCTTAAATTAAGGTGTCTTTTATACCAATGAGTGTAATTTGAGTGATAGTTAGCGCACAACAAAAAAGGGGTCTGTGGTCAGGTCAGAGGGTTTACTCAGTTGGGGGGTTCCTCCTGGGGTGGGCTGCCCTGGATGTTCTAGGCGTTGCCCCGGGGAAACCCAATTATCCTAGAATATCTAGGTGTTGTCGTTCAAAAAAAAACTGTTGGCCATTTGGTGCAATGGTAGCCCTAAGACTTCACATAGTGGAGGTCTTGGGTTCGAATCCTGGCCACAGCAAAAAAGGGGCCTGTGGCCAGGTCAGGGGTTTACTAAGTTGGGGGGTTCCTCCTAGGGTAGGCTGCCCTGGATGTTCTAGGTATTGCCCCGGGGAAATCCAATTATCCTAGAATATCTAGGTGTTGCCGTTCAAAAAAAAAAAGTTAGCGCACACACTCCACGGTCGAACCGTCCCATTAACTATGATTCTTTTGTTATTTTGTTCTTCCAATTTGTAAAGCTCTTGGCAAAGTTTTTATATCCACCCTTCACGGTTGATGCACGGTACGAGCATAGCATCGACTATGGTCTGCATGTCCTTAGATCATTAATTTTGTTCAACACTTATCCACAATTCGTATCTGCATTGGAAGATCGATGCACGGTACGATCGTACTGCCTCTGCCCAGTATTTTTTATTGATTTGCTCTATTAATTGATCATTTAGACATCATTTCTTGTGATTGGCAAATGTAGGATATGAACAAATGAATAATTATATTTAACATTTCTATCACATGTTCAGATTCTTTTTTTAATCAAAATAAGGAGTGCATTTCACAATGTGTGACCATGCACCAACAACTTTGTTCGGAAAAAAAGAGGTGACGAGTCATCTGCGCGTTCTTCTTGTTCATTCAAGCTCGTAATGCGCTCACATCTTCATAAAGGGTTTGCCATCATCCCATTTTAGTGATTTTCGTTCCACCTTGAATATTCGTCTTCCTCACGTTCAAATTGCGTGGGTGTAATAATTGTATCGAGCTCTCATCATGAAGACTCATTGAGCTACCCCATGTAGTTCGAGCCAAATGTTCAAAGTACGGTTCCACTCGGAAAGGTGTTGAATGTGTGGGTTCCTACTAACTCATGCTTATCATATTAGAGTGTGTAACGATTAAGGTGTAGTACGTGCCAAGAGTGTATACTCATCTCAACAACAACTGAACCAAGAGTTGGAACCACTCCTGCGATGAGGCATGATGGATCCATTGAACCTCAATCAAAAGTGGAATGGAAGGCCGGTTCTAGATGTCAAGGCGAGTCCATGACACAAGGCGAAGGTGGCTTGCAGACAGTCAACAAGAAACAAAACCACAAGAACATCCATCATCAATTATATCATAATAATATATATCGAAATTACTTTATAGGTACAAACCTATACAAATATTGTCTCACAATATAAGCTTTTATAGTCGAAAAACTTAAAAAAAGAAAAGAAGGAAAACAAAAGCATGGGCAAGAACATGATCATAGGTCAGAAACCAAACATTCACTTGACACATTTGACACCATGACAAGCAGAAAAAAATATAAGGAGAATCAGTGCAATGATGATGCATAAAACTATCAGTTTAATCTTCATATTCTTAAACCACATTTTTCTTCTCAATTGCGTACCCTGAGTCCTAAAACCCTGCGCCTGCAACATTACGAAAAATAGTAAGGAAAATCATCTATCTATTTAATTTGAATTTTGCATCTGTATAGAGTATAGACTTACCTGGGAGTGAAGGTTCTCTGTTTTATCAACCAAAAGCTCAATCTTCTCTCCACGGTCAAGAACCTACAAAGAATTGTCGATTCGGGTTGTATTTTTATCTCTAACGGGTCAAAGAGAAAAACACTTGGATAAAAAGGAAACGGGTAGTAAGTGCATACCCTTAAATGGTATTATACAAGAATATAGATCATTATGGTACCAATGAAGTTTTTGCAATCATAATTAACGCTTTCCAGATAAACCAGTTACAGTAAGGCCCGCAGAAACATGTATGGGTTCAGGTAAAGGCTCTCCCGAATATTGGGTAGCTGTTGTTAAACCAGGTCGAATCCTTTATGAAATGGGTGGAGTAGCAGAAAATATAGCCAGAAGGGCTATTTCAATAGCAGCGTCCAAAATAATTAGTTATTTATAAATAGTGGACAAGAAAGTGACTGCTTGTTAACCCAACCCATTTTGGCCTGTACAGGATAGTACATGTTACCAAATCAACATGCATGACCCGCCCATTTTGCCACCTCAAATCCTACACAATGGCAGCAAAATGAGAGGGAAGGGCAGATACTGTAATGAGCCAAATAGGTTAGGGTCTCAAATTTTCTAAATTTCATAAATAACCAATATATTAAATATGATTACAAAGTTTATTTATTAAAACAGTGGTAGTGAACTAGTGATTGAATTAAGTTGTAAACAATAGATCACTTCTGGGAAATTTTAATCCGTTGAGAGCGTTTTATGTTTAGCTACATATTGAAACTTTACCATTTGAACCCATTATAAATAAAAGATAAACCAGAATTGACCTATTTTAATAAACACAGGTTGAAATTGATCCTTATGCTCACCTTCTCAATGTTCTCCATCATCACACCTTTGACTTCTGAAACCTGGGCCTTGACTTTTGAAAGCTTGCTGATCTCTTCTGGATGGTCCACACAATATTGCATCTGTTCCTTCAGCTTGGGACTGAAATTAAAAAAAGAAATTGGAGATTAACAATTAAAGCTTGAAGGATGGTAAAAGAGATTGAAATCAAAATAAGAAATAAGATTACCCAAATTCTTTGTTCAGACTATTGGCAACAGCTGTTGCAGCTTTCCCTCCACCATATTTCTTGGTAAAATCATCCTTGATTCTTTCAAGAAAAGCCATTGGAATCTGCCGGCCTACAGATTCTATCGCGACCACACAGTATGCTTCATAATTTAATAATAAGTTAACTGTTAGATGCATATAAAATGAAGAAAACAAGTGAAGCAAATGTCCCTGTAGAGTAATAATAATATCACTGTTTTATTCTTTGAAACTTTTACATAATGAACCAAATTAAAATCCTTAATTCTACTAATGGTGTTGGTGATAATGAAGGTAATGATTAACTTATATAACTTTAAAAAGATCATTATGATGAGCAGCTTTATCTTGTGACTATGTTCTCATTTTAAATATTGATAAGAGAATTAGTGATCATTGATGCTTTAATTTGAGAGTGGCCTATTGCTATACTAATCATTGAGATTAGTTTAAATATTTCTGCACTTTTTCTTGTTAATTTATCTTTTACTTAATTAAACCAATATATTCTACATAACATACTACAGTTAAATTTTTGGTAGCTTCACAAATAAAGAACCAGATACATGCACTCCTAGGTCTTAAGGGCAGATCTATGCGTAGGGCAAACCTAATACTAGGTAAGTAACACCACCACCTAAGGTAACGTAAGGCCAAGGTACAAGTCCCATGCACGTACCAGAAACTATACGCTCCACTAAAAATCCCTAACCTTTATCCTGCATCTCCAAGAACTAATATCCTCAGAGAGGTGCAAGTCCAACAAATCCCTCTTAATATGTTCTTCCCATATCAATCTTGGTCTGCCTCTGCTCTTCTTCCCCTCCACTGCGAGGGTTTCCACGCTCCTTATAGGTGTTGTCATCTGTTTCCTCCGCACATGCCTGGAACATCTCAATCTCCCCTCCCTTGTCTTATCTGAAATACGTGCTACCCCTAATCTAGACCTAAAAACTTCATTCCTTATCTTGTCTAACCTTGTGTGCCCAAACATTCACCTCAGCATCCTCATCTCTGCTGCCTCCATCTTTTGCGCTTGTGTCTTCTAGATTGCCCAGCAATCGGTTCCGACCTTATACATGAGTACACAACATCTAAATCGACATCTTTTAGCAGATCAATCGGTCAACAACATTTCAAAATTTTGAAGAAAACCGAAAGGATTTTGACTGTTTATTGGTTCACGCCGTAAAATATGATGTTAGGCTAGGAACAATAGCTGATTCACACCTAGAAACTGTAATGAATCAATCTTAAGTAATTATAAGATCTATTCATCATAATTCTTACTTACTGAGAACAGATGCATAGAGAACTCTGATCCATCATATAATTGAAGTAATCGAAGAGCAGAGTATCTCATTCTCAGGATCCGCATAAATACAAAATGACATCAAGTTAATCAACAACAAACAAAGCAAACTAGCAATCATCATCATACAATTCGCAACCGCGAGAAGGAATTTTGAAATTAGAACAAAATAAGTACGATCACTAATCACTAATCAATAATCAATAATCGTGATAAATCATTAAATTGCCGATTACGTACTGCAATGATTAATTGTAACTCAAGCACAAAATCAACAACACTCTGATAAAATTCGAATCACATTAACACAGAATTCATGAACATAGCAACAATCAAATCGAATAAAATTAACGAAAGTAAATCAGATCAAACTCACTAAATCCATCTTGAACGAGATAGTTAAACGTGTGGCCATCGCAGGAGTAGGTGAACTTATTATTCGTCGCAGGAAGCTTCTGGAGACACTGAGCAGCGATGTTTGTGAAATTTCCGGTGAATTCCGTGTACTCCGAGAGAATCACCGTCCCTCTGGCGACAAAACTGTAGATCAACGACTGTTGCCCCATGGTAAACTCCTCTTTTCCTCTCCGGCGAGCAGAAAACCCTAGCAACGATCACCGCCGCGGTTATAGAGAGAAACAGATGGAGGAAACGTGAATTGGTGGAGAAATAGAGAGAGAATATGGAAGGTGAGGGGGGAATTTGGATTTGCTTAAACTGAAAGTAAAGGTGTTTTTTGTCATGGAAAATAACGGAAACGTCCAGATGTAATCTGTTTCCCAAATTTCGAATTTTTGGTGGTATGTGATTATTTTTTGATAATATTTATGCAACATTGTTTAACTATATTTAACTAAATCTGTCATTTTCTTAGACACTAACACGAATAAATTAAAAATACGGGTTACACGACACGACCTGTTTAACATGAGTAAATGTAACCAGTTTAATAAAATGAATGACATGACACGTTTAACATGATTAAAATAAGCAGTTGAATAACCACGAAATTTGACGCAATTCGTTAATCATGATTTAGAAATAATAAAATTAATAAACACAATGAAATAAAACTACCAAAAGTTATAATGCATATTTACTTAATATATTTGATTATTTATAAAAGTACAAAACTATGCCGTTTTGATAAACGGGCCATAAACGTGTTGTGCCGACTTACTAACTTGTTTTAACCTGATAAGTTAAACGTGTTATGCGTGCCACAAACAGGTTAAGCGGGTCGAGCCTATTTAGACACATTTTTAACCATAACATTAATATGTCGACCTGTTTATGTCCCAAACTCGTCTACCCCGAACACTAACCCGTTTAACTTTTGTCGAGTTAATTATGTCGTGTTAATGAGTCGTGTTATAAATTGTCAACCCTAGGTTTTTGATAACAAACCAGGTTCTATTACCCCAAAATGTGTCCGATAAAATTTTCAAAAGCTTATAATTATCATACATTCAAGTATTCAACCCACTACTTAAATGTTGACATTTGAGAAAATCGTCAAAATGTACATTTTGATCAAAAAAGTTAGCAAAATGTACATTGAAAAGTCAAACCATGTGAAATAAACATATCTGATTTAGACCAATAGGAAGATGACACGCAGACAAAAAACGTTTTGAAGGCTTCAAATTAGCCGGCCAGGTGTCAATACCGGGGGCCTCCCACGTGTCTCTACCCGGCTAAAATTGAGCCGCTAAAAACCTAACCGGCCCACCTGTAGCCGGTAAAACCTCAAACCAATTAAAGATCGCCACGTGTCACTTCAAATCCATGGAGTATATGTATATATACCACATTTCAGAACCACACTCTGTTGTTGTCTGGTTTTTTTTATTCAACAGATCATATCCGAACACCCATTTCATAACAACCCCACGTTTCAATCACCAATCCCTTTCGTTTTTTTGTCTGAATTTGAATATAGTTTTATATATAATTGTGTTTTGGATAAATGGAAGCCAATTTTGAAATTCCGGCCGCCGGAGAATCAGAAGATATGGATGACGTTGGGCAGGAGAAGGAGATTGGAAAAGATGGATTGAAGAAGAAGAATTTCCGCTGGTTAGGTTTTCTAGCCGGGTAAAAAGTTACCGGCTATGGAGTAGGAAGCCGGTTACTCCTTAGGGCGTCCGGTATGCATAACATAATTCACGTCGTTGGTGACGTGGAGGGCGAAAGTCACGCCGTGACCAAGGGCACACCTCCTCCTTGGTCGGCGTGACCGAGGCGTGGGTTATGCGTGTTGGAAAAGTGACGGGGTAAACCAAAGAGAGAGAGGCGCGTTGACTAGTCAATATGACTGTTGGGGTTTCAAAAAAAATTTAATTTTTTTAAACCATCACACACTTTATAAAACCCATCCCAATTCCACCATTTTCATTATCACATTCATCTCATTCTCTCTCAAATTTTATAAAAACTCCATCTTTTTTTAAACTCACCACCCAATCAATACCAACATGTCAACTTCATCTTCCGAAGACGATAGGCGACAGGCTTTGATGTTCCGGACCATGACAACCGCGGCGGTTACGTGGTGGCAAAATGTACGACGGCTACGTCGTACATCCCGAAACGCTCGTATAAACCGTGATCGTGTGGGTGGTCACACTTGTTTAGTGAACGACTATTTCAGAGACGATCCGGAAAACAGTCTCCCAACGTACGGTCCCGATGATTTTAGAAAACGTTTCCGAATGAGCCGGGAATTATTTTTACTTATCGTATGCGATTTCGAGAGGGAGGTTCCTTGGTTTAGGCAACGGGCGGACGCGCGAGGTCGGGTTGATTTCTGGAAACGCACCCGACTCGTCTTTTGAGTTGAGAGACATTATACATAAACGTGGTTATTATCTTGCAGATGGAATTTACCCCGACTACGCCACGATTGTCAAGTCTCTTACTTATCCCGAAGGCATAAGACGTCTAACCTACAAAGCGGTGCATGAGTCGGCGAGAAAAGACGTCGAACGTGCGTTTACTCTTTTGAAGAACAAGTGGCATATCATTTTCCGACCATCGCGTATTTGGTCTCAAAAGCGAATGAGACACGTCATGTACGCGTGTGTTATCATGCATAACATGATTCTAGAGGATGACGTAGTTGCAATTTGTCAATACAATCCCGACGAAGAAGTGCCGCCTATTGTAGAACTTGATATCGACGCAAAAACCACTAACCTATTAGAGATACGGGATCGAACAATTCATAATCAACTGACGGCGGATTTGATTGAGCATGTTTACGAACGATCGCTTCAGTAATTTTATTGTATGTTTTTAATTTTTAAATTGTATGTTTTTAATTTATATTGTATGTTATATTTATTTTTATAATTTTAATATTATTATTTGAAAAAAAATGTGTTGATTATGTGGCAAAGTGATGGCAAGGTGATGGAGAGGAGTATTTCCATTGCACCATCACTTGCCCATTACTTTTCTGACTGCTGACGTGACGCCCAGTTGGCAAAGTGATGACAAGTTATACCCCTTGCCCTTAGCCGCTAAAAACTTAAGTTACCGGCTATGGGGTGACACATGGCGATCATTAATTGGTTATGGTTTTACCGGCTACAGGTGGGCCGGTTAGGATTTTAGCGGCTCAAGTTTAGCCGGGTAGATACACGTGGGAGCCCCCGGTATTGACACTTGGCCGGCTAATTTGTAGCCTTCAAAAGTATTTTTGCCTACGTGTCACTTTCCTATTGGCCTAAATCAGATATGTATATATTTCATTGTTTGACTTTTCAACGTACATTTTGCCAACTTTTTTGATCAAAATGTTCATTTTAACGATTTTCTCTTGACATTTTCTTTTGCATTTTTCTATAATTCAACTTTGAGAAGTGTTATCCCCAAATATTGGTATATTATGTTTCTTAATCATATGTTATCACGTTTTGTTAATGTATATTTTATTTAAGTTGCAAAACGTACAAGTTCATCCATAACATAGAATTTATCTTCAAACATCGATATTGTTGTGAGTAAATATTTCCTTATATAAGTTTTACGATATTTTTTTTTGAACGGCAAATATCTTTTAATCATGTTACTGGTGGGACTTAAACTCGTGACCTCCAGACCTTAGGTGCTCTTATATATATATATATATATATATTTTTTAATTATTATTTATTTATTGTATTTGTATTTTCTTTTTGAAAATGCCATGAACCTGTTGGAGCAAGCGAACATGTATTTTACTTTATTATTTTGTTGATTATTAAACGTGTTATAATAACCTTAATTTATTTATTTTTTTGGTGTTTTTCAACATATACTACTATAAGTTTTTACATTTTTTTAGTAACTTTGGTGTTTTTCAACCCGATGCAGAAAACTATAATAACTTATTGCATGTTGTCTTTGTCGTCATGACCAACATCCTTTTCATAGATTTCATATTTCCTTTGTTAGTTAAGGCATTGCCATAGTTACTAGCGTTCGATTCCTTCCATCACCGCGACACCGCATGTCATTGTGACCATCGCTTGCCGCCAACAACCATCACATGATTACTTGCGTTCTTGTTGTGGCCTGATGTCTCACCACCACCTTATCGCCAGGGTTGCACTTATTTTATTTTTTTTCCTATAATTTTTATTGCAACAGCCCTACCACTACCATTATCGTTATTTCCTTTTACTAGCCATTAAAATTAATTCTTTTTCTTTTTCTTTTGGAGGCTTTGTGGGACAACCGACGGATTTTCGTGGGATTTCCCTACAACAATTTAACTTATTTTGGATTTCGTGATATTCATCAGTAAAATTAATATATATATATATATATATATATTTTCTTTTTTCTTTTAAGGTTTTGTCGTATCCGTCGGTGAATTTTTCAACGACATTTAAATTTTTTTTTCCTTATTGGATTTTATGGGATCCGTCATATATCTGGTGTTAATTACTGACAGATTTCTCCATCTTTGATATTTCCGTCGGTAAAATTTAGTTTTCTAGTACGTAAGTGGTTTTCACTTTAATAACACAAATCTCGGTCAATAATTTTTATTACTTTTAAAGAAACCTGCCATCACAGCTCTTTGTTGTTGTCGCTCATCGTTGATTTATATTGCATCCCTTTACCACTACAATGTCTCGCCTTGCTTCTTGTGCTATCCGACCACCTTGGATCCAGCTCTTGTATTTCTGGTTTTCACTTATAAATTATAAATAAATATTATAATATTAGTAGATTAATTGCATTAACATATAGGGTCCGTCCCAATCTTATAAATGGGCTTTGACCCTATTGCTTGCACATATGGATCTTGGCTATAACAATTCCAAATAGACTAGTAACAAGTATAATCGCTCAAGATTTTGGAAAAGGGTCCCGTGTTTTTACTTCGTTTTGGGCCTAAAAAATTGTTGAGCCACCCCTGATTCATAACACATTAAAATGAGATTGGATCAAAATGTCTGATCTTTAAGTGCAAGTTAAAACATGTTTAATTTATTATACAACATTTTTAATATGTTTATTATAAATTTTATAAATACTTAATGTCATCATATAAAAAAGTTATTATGAAACTGTGTTTTAAGTAACCCTTTGAGCGGTTTCTAACATTTGAACAAGTTTAACCAATTTGATTTGTTTCTACATGTTAAAAGCAAATTATAGGTGTCCCAAAACCCTACACTTAAAATATATAAGTAAATGTTAATAAATAATTGTTTTAAATTAAAGTTGGATGAAATTGTATGACTAATATATATAGTAAGAGTGAATATAATTAGTATGGGATGAATACTAATTAGAGTTGAATAACACATATCAACATCACCTATTTAGTAAAACTACAAATTTTATAGAAGTGATATTTATCCTACTTTGTTAGTTTAATCGATCAAGCAACTCTTACCTTATGAGTCTAAGTATTGTTAACAACATAAATACGTAATTTATATAACAGTAAAAAGATCGAAAAGTTAATGAAACAGATATTCACACGACTCGATTGACCCAAAAAACATTTAATAGTAAGTTTTTATCTTGCAAGTATAACTCATTGAACGATTATAAAGTTTAGATAAACTTTTCAAACAGATAAAGTAACGTATAAACTTACTATTGGTATTTATCACATAAAATTTGGTTATAATTTGATAAATGATATTCATGAAACTATTACTTGTTATTGCATAAATTTAGTTATGAATTTGTTAAATGATAATTATTACATAAAATTACATCAAAATATTTAAAAATGTATTTTTTTTATTAATATAGATATATGTATCCGATATTTTAAAAACCGGTTCAAACCGTCCGGTAATACCGGTTGAACTGGATCTCAGTCACTAGCCCGGTAAGTTTGAGCCTGGTAATTTGGAAGAACGGTTTGTAACTTGAACCGTCAGTATTACTGGTAATACTGGGTTAGACCGTTGTACTGGTTTTAGGCCAGTATTAATCATACGTAATTTTGGGTGATTCAAGAAGAGCCTGAAGGAGAACTTCATAATGATGATATAGATAACATGTTTGGTGAGGAAGAGCATGAACCGGTTTCTGAAACACAAGGTTACTTGTTATATATTGTAACATTTCTGTTTTTCCTGTACTTGTAACGATTATCATATTCATGGATTAGTGCAACTTGAATCCTTATTATACTATTTGAACTTATATACTTATATCATACATATCATGATGGCTACATACACTCTTGAATGCTTACATCGTTAGAACATTGACTTATTTCACTTGTATCGCCTAAAACGTTATAACTCGATAACCGTCACACTCACCTATATCTAAACCAAGACTTGTGACAACCATAATTACCTAATGCATAAACTTAAAACATTCCATGCTAAGTAACATACTCCTATTTTACCATGTGTCGTTTAAAAGTCCGTATTTTTCTGAAATTTAAGTGTTTTACAAACTTGTTCACTATTTTGATAACTTAAGGGGATTGTATGTCATTCATTGAAAATTTAAGTTGTGGATGTGTGGCTTATGCGAGTTTACGGCCAAGGGGGGGGGGACCCCTAGTTTTCCTCTCCAAGACTTTCCATGTTTAGTCCCCTTCTACAACTTGTATAAATACCAAGCCATCCTTGCTTTATTCCTTGCACCTTTTCTAAAGAAATCCCCCTCCCATCACTTTATAATTTCCGAAATTCTACTCCTCCAAGAGTCCAAGAAGTTGCATGGTAATAGCCTTCTTATTTTGATTAAAATTCTTGTCATGTTCTAGTTGTAGTCTTGTTGTAATTCTTTCTTTGTACTACTTTAATTTCTTGATTCCTTATGTTTAAAATCACCTTCTAAACTCTTAATACTTCTGGTCCAATGCATCATCCTTGCTCATGCACCTTAGTGTAGTAATCTTGGATGATGCAAAGGATTGAGCAATGTGATATTGTTGAAATCATAACAATGGTCACTTTGTTCTTGTTTTAAGTTTTTATGAAATATTTCAAGTCTATTCAATCCAAGGCCAAACCTTGATGCTACATCCCTCAATATGTGGTATTCAAATGTTTAAACATGGGTTGCCTCATGTTTTCATCAAAAACCATTCAAAACTTGCACATGTGTAATTTTTGAATTTCAAACAACAATCTGTCCTCAACATCGGACGACCATAACTTGCTCGTTTCGAACTCAAATCAGTTGCTTCTTTTTTTAAATGTAGTCAATAATTGACGATTAAACCGTGCATGAGACTTTCATCTCACACGGCCTGGGCCAGTGAATATCGCCTATTCTGGTGTTTATCAGTGGTGGTTCATTGAGTCTATTTTTCAACCATATAAGATAGACCTTCTAATTCAAAGCTTTCGACCCTCAAATCAGTCACGCAAGACAGGCGTGCCAAGAACTCAGTTTCTGGTTAGTCTGTCCTGGGCTTCGATTTAGGGCCGGTTAAAAGGTCTAAATAAATATAAGTTCTAAATGAAAGTTGTTCTAAACATACTAAATTAAGTTTCTGTAAAATATGAGAATTTTATAAAATTGTTTGATTAGTAAAAAACGTCCCACAAGTTGCAGGCTGATTTCTGTTAAAACTAGTCCTTTTGTTTAAATGTTCAAAACGTAAAACCGCTAATTTTTTCATTTTTTTAAATGTTACAAACTTATTAAAACCTAATTGAGCAACTGATTTGGATGTCAATTCAATCCTTGAGTCTTGTTTAGGTTCCGTTTAGTCATCCGCTTGTTCCTAAAAACCCTAACTTCTAAATATTGCAATTCACGATTTCTCTTAATTCCTATATCTTATTATTCATTAACTATTATAATAGGGTAATTTACTTAAACGGTTAATCACAAGGTCTTGCTCAAAGAACTTAAGGTGAGTATATCATAGGCCCATTTTTTTTTGTCTTTTTGGGTTGAAAACATGTCGTATCCACTAAATCATATTAAAACATTTTTATGACAATGTTTTTTATTACTTGAATGGGTTAAACAGCAAATACACGTTCTTAAATCGTTAAGTCCTTCTCGTGGTTACATACACAACCATTAACTTTTTTAAAGCCAACGGTAGTACGATAGTGGATCCATAGGTGTGACATACCCATCCATCACCCGGTGGGGGTGTTGGATGATCGAAATCCAACATACATGATTTGGTGGCTTCCAAATCTCTTAGAGGGCAAGGTTGTTAGGTTTGGTTGTGGACTCGTGTACTTGGGTTTAAAGTTTCTTGTAATGATCATGTGCTTATAAATTGTAACGTATATCGTATATCTTTTATCTTATATCGTATGTATCTAAACCTATGATTGCTCACCAACTTACTTTATAGTTGACCCGTTTATTTTAACATGTTTTCAAGAACCGACAAGTAAGGATAGGACCGGTTGATCTATCACATAGGATGCATGAAGGACTTTAGAGACTTGAATTAAAAACTATTTTATTTGTCATTTAAATTTGATCTTGAAACTATATAACAACAATTGCGTGTTTTGGTTGATTTTAATAATAACTATAGTATTGTCTTTATTTCCCTGTGTTCATGATTTCCTTTTCGTCGCACCCTTGTTTTCCGTTTTAGCGGGGGTGACACATATGTTACTTATCTTACGTAATTTTAGTATATTATGATTATTGATAACTAAAATTTTTTATTTAATATTGTAAGAAACGAAAATAGTTATCCTCTTGTTGATAGGATGACGATGATAGTGAATTTAATCTTTTAAGCGATCGTGAACTTGATACATTCAACACTCCAATGAAATAAAGCAATTGTACACTGTTATTTAAAAAAACTTTGTGAAAAAATTGAGTGCTTTTGGTTTATTTTTTTTATTATGAATTAACTTTTGGATTATTTTTTATTATGAAATCGTGTACTTTTGGATTATTTTTTGAGTTGAAGTTGTATTTTTATGGAATTATAGGGTTAACTAGTCAACCCAGTTGAACCGTTCGATATAACCGGTTGGACTATTTCTGAGTCCAACCCGATACGGTTTAAAAACATGTTTTTAAAACATTGTATGGATCAAATCGATGGTATAGCGATTTATGAATTTAAAATAGTGTTTTAAGTCTCGTGGGACAGATGTGTAGGTGTGTGAGTTTGATATTACTAAATAATGGTATGACTTTTAAGGCTATTATGAACCTTTTACAGTCATAAAATAAAATATAGTGCTACAATTTTAGAAATAGTCAAACTTTAAAGGTCAATTTCATTGACATTGTTGGCTCTGATGCCCATGCATAACATCACCATGAGGGGTGGTTGTTTTGTCTCCCCAAAATATGAACTAATTATTTTAGTAACCGATTATTTATTTTAAATTCATACTATAGGAATTATTTTAAGTAATTAACATCTATTTTATGTAAAGTTATAAGATAAGGGATCAAGGGGCACCTTCGGGTTACACCATCGGCTTCATCGGTTATCACAGGTTCACCGCCGTAAGCCATGCGGGTACCCGTGGCGGGTAGCTTTCTCTACGACAAATATTTTGTTATATATAAGGGCGACTCTACAGTATAAGCAACTAAAACAGTTGTTTTACGTCCCAAATTTTTAAGGGCCTCAAAATGTTGAAAAACTATTTTTTTAACGGCAACACCTAGATATTCTAGGATACTTGGGTTTCCCCGGGGCAACACCTAGAATATCCAGGGCAGCCCACCCCAGGAGGAACCCTTAACTGGGTAAACCCCTTGACCTGTCTCAGACCCTTTTTTTGCTGTGGCAAATATTCGAACCCAAGACCTCCACTATGGGAAGTCTTGGGGCTACCATTGCACCAAATGGCCAACGGTAAAAAAAACTACTTTAATCTATATTCTAAGCCGAAAATATATGTTATCCACCATTTTTTGTATTTTTAAAGAGAAATGAGAAGAGATAATAAAATGATTGAAGATTTATTTATGATGATACTCTAATGCCTAAACATTAATATTATACGTTTTGACGCTCAAAGTTACATTTTAAAAACTTTTATATATTTACAAAACTTTCACAAAAAGCCTCTCAATGACCCCAAAATATGTTTAGTCATCCATGGATATGCATTATGATGACAATTTTTATTAAACACAAAATAGTAAAAAATATTCATCATTTAAAGCATTTATAACAAACAACATAGGTGAGATGTTTCAATAATCCAAATGTGCTTGTTCATACCAACCATCTTGCTTTTTATATATCATTTTCATAATATAAGCCATTAATGTACGAGAGAAAGTCAATTTCAATGGTCAAAAAGTCAAACTACTACTGTTTTCCATCTTATAAATACCTTTGTTGTTTGTATCTCAACAAATGTGTGGTGAATTTGAGAACCCCCTTTTCATCTACTTCTTCTATTTCAAGATTTTGCTATTGACTGATGGCTAAATTCAACATGTCCTCACAAACCCTTTTCTTTCTTTCAATTTCCATCTTCTTGATCATGGCTTCCATGGCACCTCAATCACTCTCAAGAACCCTAATTTCGTTTGCTTCAATGGATCTTGGTCATCACAAAATTACCCATGAGCCGAATTTGACATCGTTCGTGCGTTCAAGAACTCGGGCGGAGCTTGAAGCCGATGCTCATGAAGTTCCAAGTGGACCAAACCCTATTTCAAACAATTTGGTCGGTTGAAGTTAAGAAAGATTAGTAAAGATGAAGTTAAGAAATTGTGTTAAATATAGTTCCATATTACTTAATAATTGGTGGTATATGATATTTTAATATGTCGGGTTTTTATGGTCGTTAAGTATATATACAATGAAATAAGCTGATGTTTATGTTATGAAATGATTTTTTTAGTATTTTGGTATGTTTCACGTTTGATGCTTTCTTTAATCATTGTCATAATTGCTTTATATACAATATTTATCGAATATAATTTATTTGAGTCATTAATTCTTTTAGGTACGATTATATCGTCATGTGTTTGTTTTATATTTTAGATACTATTTATTTGAAGATAAGTATTTATTTATTTTATTTCTTTAGGTACTATTATATCGTCTTGTGTTTGTTTTTGAACGAAGGTTCTTGTGTTTTGACCAATGCCTTTTTGTGTCTTCTCAATACACAAAATCCAATAAAGCTGAAAATCTTCCAAGCACAGTTCAACAATAATCAATTAATGCCTCTATGATTAGTTATATATATATATATATATACACACACGCATATATAAATAAGTACTACTAGCCATTTGGTCGATGTCTCACTATTTGAGAGGTCACAGGTTCGAATCTCGTCGTCTAGGACATAAATGCTCTGTGTGAGTCGATCAGGGTGTTTTTCTGGTGGCGGATTTCCTCCTGGGTGGGTAGGGCCACCCTGTTATTCGGATGGAATTCGATTAGTTTTGCCTTTAAAAGAATATATATATATATAATAAGTAATTAAATTAATTTAATTTAATACGTATTTAGGGGGTGTTTGGGATTACTTATTGAAAACAACTTATAACTTTTTGGAAAAGTAAGTCCTCACTTACTTTTAACTTTTTCACCCTTTAAAAACAACTTTTCACATTTACTCAAACAAACTTTTAACTTTTTGAAGAAGTAATAAGTGAATAAGTAGGTTTAAAAAGTAATCTCAAACACCCTCTTAAACTTAATTTTATTTTCTGGATGTATATTTATATTCCAGCACCTTGCTGGTTTTCATATTTAATAAAATTCCGTTATTATTTAAGAAAAACTTATTTAAACTTGAAATTTTGATTTTTTATTCACATTTTCCATTAGATAATCATTTACATTATCTAAACCTATTTAAAAGGTAAAGTCTTACTAATAGTTCCTTTCTTTGATTGGGTCGCTAGCCACGTGTCCAACAATGGTTGGCTAAAAAAAATCCCTTTTTTTTGGAAAAAGGCGTTTTTAGTTTGTTGTTCTATAAAACCTTGTGGCTATTTTGACCAAAATTAAAGCATCATCTGGTTGGGATGATTGAGGCTTTGCGTCCCCTCCCCTTGGACCCAGGTTCGAGTCCTCCCTGGATATCCCTGTTAACCCTTTTTTTTGTCATTTTTTCTTTTGCTTTTTTTGTTTTATGTTTTTTTTAGTTTTAGATTTTCTTTTTTATTAACATTTGCATCGATGTTTCCGTTTAAATTCCTCGCCACATTAACGTTCTTTTTAAAAATTGGCCCACACCCAGCCGCGAGGTGTGGATTTTTTTTTTGTTTTTTTAGTTTTAGATTTCTTTTTTTCTTTTAACATTTGCATCTACGTTTCTATTTAAATTCCTCGCCGCATTAACGTTCTTTTTAAATATTTGCCCTCACCCCGCCGTGAACCGCGGGTTAAACTTGCTCGTTAATATTTATCTTTCATATTAAAAAAATTAGACATTTTCAATATATTATTTTACAACAAAATATAAAAGACATGTTAATGTAAAATAATTAAACTATATTTTTT